>JAGPOW010003364.1:34586806-34662836 GCA_030014935.1 Caiman crocodilus | reverse complement strand
TCCAATCTAAATCTGCTCTCTGCTAGCTTGTGGCCATTATTTCTTGTAACCCCCAGGGGTGCCTTGGTGAATAAAACCTCACCAATTCCCTTCTGTGCCTCCATAATGAACTTATAGGCAACCACAAGGTCGCCTCTCAACTTTCTCTTGCAGAGGCTGAAGAGGTCCAGGTGCCCCAGTCTCTCCTTATAGAGCTTGGCCTGCAAGCCCTTAACCATACAAGTGGCCCTTCTCTGGGCCCTCTCCAGGTTGTCCACATCTCTCCTGAAGTGCGGTGCCCAAAATTGCAGGCAGTACTCCAACTGCGGTCTGACCAGCATCTGATAGAGGGGAAGTATCACCTCAAGAAATAAACTGAACTGCAGATCACATAGGGACTACAGTATAAGGTACACATAGCCAAGGGTGCTCACCCCTGGCTCATGGGCTAGATTTGGCCTGTAGAGCTATGTCATCCAGCCTACGGAGCTCCCCACAGACATGAAAATGCGGTGGTGGGGGAGCAGAGCAACTTTAATTGCCACTCTTCTGCTGCCATATTTCTGACCTGTGGGAAGCCCCACATGCTGGAAAGCATAGGTCTGCATGCTAGATCAAGTGCATAAAGGCAAGGTGGTATGGAGTCTGATGGAGGCAAATAGGGACAATGTGGGGCAATATGGGGCCCAATCCAGCTGCACAGAGCCCAGTCCAGGTTCACAGGGCTGGGCTAAGGTGGCATGGAGCCTGATCCAGCCACACAGAGCCCCATCTGACCATTAAACCCCAAGATCCAACCTGCTGATGGGCCCAGCACCACTGATCTGACCCATAGGGCCAAAAGATTGAGCATCACTGCACATAGCCAAGCTAGTTTGGGTGGTAGTAGCCACAATACCATAGAACTCAGCACAGGTTAATCTACCTGGCTTCTCAGGCATATTTTGCAACCTGCATTGAGCTCTTTGCTGCCATTGCTAGACTGATACCAGTACCTGAACTTGCTAACTTAAAAGTAGCTAGGACATGTCTATTCTACAGTCACTGTTAGGAGACTGACTCTCAGCCTGTGGAGAAAGGAGTGGTGTTAAAATGGGGAAGAAACAACCAAGAAAGATCAGTCCTGAGAGATCATCTTGTTTTGTTTGAGAAAGTGATTCTAGTGCATGAGTGTGGTTTAAAATATTTTGCTGCCTGATCCTCCAAAAATAGCCTAGAAAGCACATGAACACTTGTATTATGTTCAACTCTTAAGTAGTCACAGAGTCAGTGTCCAATTTTTTGCCACAGGCTAGTCCCACCAACTTTATTACATGCTATTTGTACTCTGAAGCAAGAGAACTGGATTCCTGGCGCACAGTTGTCATGCTGGACCAGTCTCAACTCAGTGTAGGGACTTTACTACCATTGAACAACACAGATGAAGCAAACCATTGAGGTATCTCAGTGCATCCAATGGAGAAGCTCAAAAACACCAATTCAGTATGAGGCTTACAATAAAGCTAATTACCTATTTAGCAATTCACAACTGTATGCAGCATTGACTTTATCCTGACTCTGTTTCTATTGCAAAACATACCAAAGAACCTACTACAAGGGGGATCCTGCAACTGGCATCCAGAAGCAGGATAGAAGTGTTTATTTTTTGCTTATTTCATTTATGTTTATGTTTATATGTGTTTGGTTTTGTTTGTGTTTAGCCTGAAACGATCCTCAATCATCTTGTGCTCATTATTTCTTATACTCCCCTAGGGGGCCTTGGTGAACAGATGCTCCCCAGGGCCCTGGTATACTTATAGGCTGCCACCAAGTCCCCTCTGAGTCTTCTCTTCTCCAGGCTGAACAGTCCCAAGTCTTTCAGCCTCTTCTTGTATGACCTGGTATCTAGGTCTCTAATCAGGTGTGTGACCCTCCTTTGGACTCTCTTGAGCTTCTCCAGATCCTTCCTAAAGCGCGACACCCAGAACTGGATGCAGAACTCCAGCTGTGGTCTCACCAATGCCAAGTAGAGAGGGAGGATGACATCCTTAGTCTTGCTTGAGATGCCTTGGTAAATGCATGCCAGTGTTTGATTAGCTCTGTCAGCTACAGCATTGCATTGATGGCTCATGTTCATTTTGTTGTCTATCACAACACCCGGGTCTCGTTCAGATGTGGTGCTAGCAAGTGTAGTGTTGTGGATTATTTCTTCCCAGATAGAGCACTTTACATTTCTCCATATTAAACAACATCTGGTTGAGGTCCGCCTACCTCAAGAGCCTGTCCAGGTCGGCCTGTATTGCCAGCCTGTCTTCGAGTGTAACCACACTCCCCCATAGTTTGGTGTTGTCAGCAAACTTTGCTAGTTTGCTTTTAATACCTGAATCCAAATCATTGATGACCATCTTGAAAAGCACTGGTCCAAGTATTGAACTCTGAAGGATGCTACCAGTCACCCTCTGCCATGATGACTCAGTTCTGTCAATCAATACACTCTGGGTCCTACCATGGAGCCAGTTACCTAGCCACCAGACTGTAAAGTAGTCAAGGCTGCATTTTCCCTATTTTTTCATGAGGACTTCATGGAAGACCAGATCAAAGGCCCTTTTGAAGTCCAGGTATATTACATCAACCACATTTCCCCCATCCAGGTGGCAAGTAACCTGATCATAGAAGAAAAAATAGGTTGGTCTAGCATGACCTGCCTATAATGAAGCCATGTTGGCTATTTTTCAAAATACTGCCTTCTGCTAGCCTGTATGTAATGGATTCTTTGATAATTTTCTCCAGGATTTTACCAAGGATTGAGGTGAAACTGATTGGCCTGTAATTTCCCAGGTCTTCCTTTCTCCTTTTCTTAAGCATAGGCACCACGTTAGCCTTCTTCCAATCTTCTGGGACCTTTCCCAAGCACCACAAATCTTTAAATAACTTTGCCATTGGTTACACAATTACATCAGCCACTTCTTTCAGCACCCCCAGGCATAGTTCTTCTGGTCCTGCTGACTTGTAGATATTTAGCTTTTGTAGGTGCTCCCCCACAAGATCTGCGCCAACTATGAGGGGTGGTCACCCCACCATGATCATCCTGTCAAGCAGGCTAACACTCTTGGACTGAAGTATTTATTCAGGAGTTCAGTTTTGTCCTCAGTGCCAGTTATCAGCCATTTCATTTTGTTCATCAGGGGCCCTATGCTTCCCTTATTTTTTCTCCAACTTCCTACATATCTAAAGAAGGACTTTTTGTTGTCCTTGATTCTGGTTGCCAATTTTTATTCAGTTTGTGTTTTTGCTCTCCTGATCCACTCTCTACGGGTGTGGGCTGTTGCTGAGTACTCCTCTTCAGTAGTTATTCCTGACTTCCATCCTTTGTAGGCTTCTTGTTTTAATTTCAGGAGGTCCATGACTTCCCTGTTGAGCCAAGGGAGTCTCCTAGCCCTTTTGCTGCCTTTCTTATGAAAGGGAATGGGCTTCCTTTGAGCTTTTAGGATCGCTTTCTTGAGGAATGACCACTCTTCTTGTACCCACTTCCTCATCAGACCATGGTCCTGCAGGGCCTCGACAATCATTCCCTTAAGTTTGTGGAAGTCAGCTTTCCTAAAATCAAGGAGTTTTACTTTACTGGCCAATTTCCCTGACTTGTGGTGGATGGAGAAAGTGATCATCTCATGGTCGCTGTCACCCAGTTTGCCTTCGATCCTCGGGTTGCTCACGATATCATCCCCTTTGGCCAGAACCAAGTCTAGGAGTGCCTTGCCCCTGGTCGGCCAGTAGACTTCTTGTGTTAGACAGAGCTCCTCAATGCAAATTGCTCAGGCACTAAGCTCTTGTCTTACACAAGGTTCTCCAGCTCTTCATGTGGTGATAAAAATAAAACCCTTTGGAAGCCTAAATGTGACTCATCAATGTCTGCTAACACTACACATAGCCCAGAACAACAGCTCTCAGATGTGCCACCTGCCCTCAGCTGTTGCAAAGGGGTTAGCGCGGGATCCTGATAGTAACCAGGAAAACGAGGCATTTCAGCAGGAACAGGCGATGAATATGCTTATTGCACATTCCCAAACCACACCTGGTGCCACAGCTCTAAACATCCCCACCTAGTTTCCCAAACCTTTTGCTTCTTCCCTTACACTGTCCTGAAATGGATTATTTTTACAACAGCATTCTTCAGACACTGAGTCAGATCCTAGGTCCTGACTCCATCTTTTGTTTGCACACAAAGAGCTACCTGAGCAGAGAAGCAGAGACAGGGAATGCCCAGCAAAGCCTGGCTGGATCCAGGATCTGCCCTTGACAAGTCAGAGTAGAGTAAAATCAAAATGTACTTGATAGAGTAAGAGAGACAAATAGGGAGGCTGCACTGAGGCTGCCTTGGACTCCCCAGCAAGGTTCCCTCTAAGATGCATATATGTACAGCTATGCACAAATAAAAATCTTGCTCCGCACAAACTTTTTAAGGCTGTACACTCTGCTGGAAAGGAGCTGGGCATGGAGTAAGGCAGAGGCACCAGGGCTGGCATGGGACACTTACCGAAGGTAAGCTCCTCACTCCAGGACAGGCAGCAGCTCCTCCCTGAGGCAGGACAGGGGCTGGAGCTGGAGCTGGGGGCTGGTGCAGGCTCTGCCGGCTCCAGGGAACTGCTCTGCAGGCTCTACCAGCTCTGGGAAACTGCTCCGCTCCCCCACATCACCTCGGGGAGTGATGAGGTACATGTCATCAGGGCTGGGCAGCGGAGCAGTTCTCCAGAGCCGGCAGAGCCTGCCCCAGCCCCTAGCCTGGATGACACCTGGGATTGCACCTGTGGACTGACCCCAAGTGCCAAAGGTTGGACACAGCCACCCTCAATGAATAATACATCATCATCTACTAACGGCAGTGCTAAAATAAAGGTGCTAAAAACCTGCAAGTATTATTTGTTTTATTTTCTGTTATGGCAGAGAGGACCTTCTCACACCCCTCCCCGTTTCCCCAACATTTTTCTCACACTCTTAAAAAGCTGCAAGACCAGATGGATTTTGTGCTGAACTAAAACACCAATACAGTGCTTACTCAGCCCCCAATGCTAAGTTAGTGGCTCAACTGGTGATGTTGTTATACAATAACATGAGAAGCACTGTGCAACTTAAAGGAAAGAAAGATTAATGTTAAATGTGCAACTGGAGATGAATTTGGAGCCTATTTAAAATATATATAAATGTGCATTTGTAAAAGGTAACTAACCAGAAAAGCTCTACTTTTCTGCACCAAGTTTCAATGGCAAACAATACAATTACACTCTCCTTAGGGACACTTACTGGCAGACTGCACCAAAAAGGGGGAGGCAGGACCAAAGCAGCGTGCTCATGGACCGAAGCAGCATGCTCACGGACCGCTACTCCTTAGAGCATTGCTCTCCAGTCTGTGGGGGTGACCACCTGCTTCCAGCCAAATTCCAAGTCCTTGCTCCAGAGGAGAAACCAACAGAGCTTCTGTTTAAGACAAATGAAGAGATACTTAACTTTCACCAAGCAACAGAGCTTTTCCTAATTTTAATCCAATTCAAATTCTACTTGAAGTTTAAATAGTAATTCAGCAAAACACCAGGCACAGAAAATTTCAGCCCAGGTGGTTAAAGTTTAGCTAAGTTTTCAAACTACAAGTATGGGAAATATTATAATGGAAAGAATTATACATCTTAACCACAAGCAGCTTTACCAGCTATACCTATAATGCAATAAGAGCTGGTAAGAGAATATTGTGAGATTTTCCTGAAGAAAATTTTTAAAACAAACAAACAAAAAAACCCCAGACATACAGACACTTTTTTCATTGATATTTTCTATCAAAAACAAATTGACTTTATGTAGAATACCAAAAATTAAAATATTGTGATGAGAATCAGAACCACACTGATTGAAGGAGTAGTTGTTAGTTGCATCATATTGAAGACTGGAAACATGGAATTCAAATGTTTCAGCTTTCAGGCTTGAATTTTAAGCTAGAGACATTTTTCCTCCCTACAAGGAGACACCTTCTATGACAAGTCTTGGTTTTAGACACAACTCCAATTTACCACCAAAAGAAAGTAGATTGTCAGCCAGCCTTTTTTCCTATCCCAATACAGAAGTCTCTGCCATACACAGATTCCTTCCCCACCAGTTTTACCCCCGGCAGAGCCAAGGGCCCCCATTAGAAAATCACAGGTGCATCTACATGTCATGCTACAGCGATGTAGCGATCATGTGGGTCTACGTGTAATTGGCAACTACATCGCCATAGTGTGCCACTACGGCAATTAGCAGTAAAATCTAAGCATGTGCACAGGGCAGTAAAAGACTCATGCTGTGCTATGCTTTAGTACTTCCAAAAGGAAGCATTAAAGCATTGTACTGTAGCAACACTGCTGTATGGCAATGTGAAGACACACCCCACTTGTAGTATTTTTTTAATGCTGTGGTGTTGTACATCTGCAACCTTGCAAGCCCTGCTCAGTTCATTTGAAATCATGATAATAAAAGGAAGGGAAGAAGCAGCAGCAGCAGAACAAATGGATGAGAGGCAAAATCAATATTACAATGCAGAATCAATATTATCAATACAATACAAATGTGTTGTAAAGGCAGAATCAATATTACAATGCATGACAGGAAATAGTTCCCTTTCCCTTCCTTGTGAACTGAGCTAGGTGTGACTTGGTTTAGAGAAACACTTTTACAACGTACCGGTCAAGAACACAAATACCCAAGGTTCTCCATAACCCCAAGTATCTGTAGTATTTGGGACTGAGTAATTGATTTCCTCCCCTCCACCCCCATCTATACAAACCCTTCTCTTTTGTAGCCCCCACTGCACTCATAATCACATGTTTCTAATAACACATCACCACCGCCATGCAGAAGCAGCAAGACAAATTAAAACAAAATGCTTTAAATGGTTTGTGGCTGCTATTCAGGATCAGTTCCACAGGTTTAAACACCCTCAAAACTTTGGAGGAGAGTCTGGATTCTGATCTGATATTTGAAACCTGAGTTCATTTCCCGCTCCTGTAATTTCTTTCCCTGGTGCAAAAGTTGGTGATTTATAGAGCAGGAGGGAAGGAAGGCAAGCAGGGTAAAGGCTCTAAAAAGGTTAGGAAACAAAGAGTTAAACTTCAAGCCCAAGGAGGCAGAAGGCCCATGGAAGGAATCAGATGGACAGTAAAGAGCATTTCCTCCAGGCTAACAGAATTACAGAAATAATCAGAAGAGCATGTGTCTGGGGATGGATTGAATGATGCTCTCAGAGACAGATAACCAGAGTTAATAAGCTCTGTGCTGAGAGCACAGTAAGAGGATTCCTGGAAATTCGGTAGGTAAACAAGATAGCCACTTAAGTACAAAGTCTGAAGCTTTCATCAGACATCACAAGCTACTGACCACCACAACATAGCTTTTAGTCCCTGGTCCTACAGCCAGCCAAAAGTCTTAAAGTGACTGGTGACTCAAATACAGGAAAGTACAGCAGAGAACAAATCCAAGTGTTTCAAGCCCCATGATACTCTCCTAAGCACTGGCCTACTGACTTCTCCAAAGAGCCAGTATCAATTCTGCACAAAATGAGACTCCAGTTTCAAGAATCCCGAAACCCACTCCCCTCTGACGTTCAATGAGATTTTTATTGCAAATGACTTGACTGTAAATCGGTGCAATACATCACACAGCACTCAGGATTCTCATTGCCTTAAAGGTGAGCTAGAAAGGAGTTCCAAAAACTTGGCCTTTTTGTTTCATTACAATGTACACAACTCAGAATGATTTTTTTAAAAATATGCATGTTGTTCTCTCAGATGTACTGTGAATGTAAAGCAATCTGCCCTGTCTCTTTTGAAGAACTTCTGTCGTAAACTTCATCAATGAGGATTCGATGAATTGTCACCCTTATGGCGTTCGGGGAAAGCAGCTCTGGAAAGAGTCCCCATTGCCCAACAATTCTGCAGTCACTCTCCTTTTTTGACCCCTGTATAGAAATACAAGGTGGACATCACAGAAATTGAACCTTCAAAATGATTCTGCTTTATTTGAAGAATCCCTTTCACACCATTTCCTTTATTGTCAAATATTAAATTAATCCCAGAAGTATTATCTAACTCAGGCACACTGGGCCAAATGCATCCCTGTTTATTTCTCATGGACCAAAGTCTGCTCTCACTCTAATTTGTATAAACATATGTTAACTCCACAGACTTCAAACATCTGAGGGCAGAATTTGGACTTCTAGATATGGGTCCTTTTTGAGAACCAAACCTTGATGTATTCATTTTCTGTTTCCGTTCATGATGATCTTGGCAGAAGCCAATGATCTTCCCACTTCACCCCTCAGTCCATTTGGAGTATGGTTTAGTACTACCTTGCCTGTCTGGGTATTCAACGTGCCCCTTTCGCCTGTATCCAAGCACCTCAAACACAGTAACTCTGTATCCGCATTTGAGGTAAGTACTGCTACCCCCAGTTTTTGTGGGAAACAGGGATGCTTGACAGACTTCAGAGTCATCTCCCTGCCTCTCCTGTAGCACCTTGCATTGAGGTGAGTTGGCAACTACTGCACAAAAGCAGTGTTGTGTTATGCTCACCTTCCTGGCAGATTTTCTATCACAAGTAACTTCTGGAACAAGATCCTGGGACTCAGAATTATTCCTCAAGTTTAAAAGAAAGCCTCAGGCAGCTGTATGCATTTGATGTATGGATCCTGGAAATCATATATATTTGATCCACAGGGTGATCAAGATTTAACATTCAGCAGGAAGGCTTCACTGAACTTTCAAGACAAAATCATTGATACAAATAGCAAAATTTCAAAGCCAACCTCTCTCCCTGACTCTCTGGGCCAGGAGGAAGCAAATTGAAAACACTGCACCCTTTTCTGCCCTCCCTATTTTGGTTCCCAAACTGGATTTTCCTGGCCCAAGATGGCAGCAACCCTGTGGGAAGAGCTGTTCTCAGGTGATTTCAGTGATGTTGAACCCCAGCCCCATCTCTTGAGGTTTAGGTTTTCTACCATGACACTGGGCCTTACATCCAACACTGTCAGTATTTACAGGCATGCTAGCTTCAGGACTGAGAACAGTCCCACTGATTCCAACAGCATTGCCCACAGCAGTAAAAGTAAAGCGTGCACGCATGCTTGCAGGACTGGGAAGCTGGTCAGAAAAGCAAACAAAGCCTTGTATAGCAGTACCTGCATCAGTGAATTTATTACCTGTGCGACAAGAAATTCTGGTCCCACAGGCTCAGCTGACTGCTAACTCAAGCATCCCTAATGTCAACATCCATTTCAGCACAATTCAGTTACGAGATTTTCATTAACTAAACCTGCCCTAACAGCTTGGCACAAAGTTCCTGTGGAGATTCAGATTCTGTACAGCAGCAGACTGGAAAAACCTCTTATATTATCAGATTACTGGGTTACTTTAAACATCAGTTTGTGGCCTCTTGCCTACCATTATTACCAGATTATTGCTTCTTGCCTGCAGTCACTAGATCTATTTTGCCTATGATTTATTTTATGTTTCTAACACTCTCTGCTCGCAACTGTATGAACAGCTGGAAGAGGGCGCAGCCCAGGCAGTCTAATGGGAGCACTTCTGTTAGGATCTCTTCTTCAGGGTCCTGCAGTCTGTCGTTTCCCAGGATTTTATACATCAGAGAATTGGAGCTGCCTGTATTTTCCCATACCTATGCATACAGTCCTGGCAGCTGAGTTCATCTCCTGCAGTCTCTACTGATGAGCAGTAATTCATAACACCATGGGAAGGATGTGCATACTCTTTCTAACTGCTGTCATCCTCTTTGTCTTTAAAGGTAAGTGATCCCTGAATTTTCTTAAAGCGTGTAGGTGGAAGATGGAAAACGGCTCTGGAGGATGCATTTTTAATTAGCCCAGAGTTAAGGTTCAGCGCTAGTGAAACATATACCAGATTCATATTAAGCACAGATTTTTTCGTAAGTAGTCTTTAGATCTCTCTGTATAAAGCAGTAACAACTTGACAGTCATGATCTGGGATGCCAAATGGCTGCCACTAAGTCACTTAAATGTTAATACAGTAAGACAAAGTTCTAGATATTTTAAGGCTTAGCCAACACTCAGTACATGCTATATAGTGCCAAAGCATCAGAAGAGATAGAGGATACTAAAAAAATTGCACAGGAGTCTTAAGATGCACTGTTCACAATATAGCTCCCTCCCTGCAAAGCACAGGTCTCCTTCTTACTATTATTGATGACCTGAGAGGTGATGAAAAAAATGCTAAAAAATGCACTAAATTCTTAGATAAGTCAATGCAGTTGCTCTCGATAATGTAGTGGTTATCGGATATGCAATACACACACGCAAAGGATTTAAAGAGCATGTTGTGGAAGTGTAAATAGGCTAATAAAATTTAGGGAGGAAGAGTCTAAAAACTGAATATGAATCTAAAAGAAACTCCACAACTGCATAAAAGACCCAAGGAATATGAACTTGTTAATTCAAATAGATGAGATTATTAATAAATATTGATGAAAACAAGCAAAATAGCTAAAAAAAAGTTAGTTTTTCAGAAGCAGGAAAGCATCACTCTATTTTAAACTGGTAGGTTGGTTTGAGGCACTTTACTAACCTGTAAAAAGCAGCTTACCATGCGGTCCAAAAAAGGGGGTATTAAACTGTGTTGCCTGACATTTTGCAGGTTTGAGATAAGATATAACAAGTCTGGGGGCAGAAGTTTGGCTTGTGAAACATTAAAATGAGTTCTGGTTCAGATTTCCCTGCTGATTATTCTTTTTTTTTTACAAAGGCTGAAAAGCCTCAGACATAGGATAGAACATGTATATAAATCCCACAGACAGTATTTAAAAAGTACCCTGTGTAGCTATTTCAGCTACATACAAGAATCATCAAGAGCAGAATGCCGCTCTGTTAAGTTTGTGCCTCCTCACCCGTGTTTTCAGCTCATGTCCTCTGGAAATGCAGAATTGATCTGACTTGTTTTTTTCCATTGAAAGACTCTGGGGGGAATCTCATCCGAGTTCCAGGTAAGGGACCCCTAAGCACACCACTACCACCTTGTGGGTGTGGTTTACTTCCCAAAATTTTTATTCCTTGACCCTGTGGATAAGAGGGTAGTGGGGGATAATATGATTCTCTCTGGAGCCAGAAGAGACTGAGTGAATGTGACATAAATCTGTCAGTTTGCAGCTTTGCCAGCAGCCATTGGAGCAAATCTAATAGCCAAATGGATCATTACAATAAGAAAGAATGTATTTTCTTCCTAAAATACTGAATTAATTTTTAATACTCATTTCCATATTTTAATCATATGGGTTAATCAAAAAGTCCATTATTTTAATACATTTTTCATATTTTAATTTAATATTTTAAGTGTAATTCCCACTACCATGAGCTTCAGATTCCAAACAAATCTTCAGCACTCCCTGGAAGACTGTCATGTCATAAGACTCTCTGATAGCTCCTTAGAAGATATAAGGATGTCCAGTCCATTTGCAACTGCACCCACACCCTTTCTGCAAGGAAAAAGGATTCCTTCAGCTCCAAACTCTATGATTTTATGAAACTGTCCATACACAAAGATACACATGAAAAAGCTCCACATACCATTACATCTTAGTGCTCCATTTTTACTTATAGGAACATCAGAAACTACGCTGTACTTTACAGTTATGCCAGGCTTTGTGGTTCCTCCAAGCACTGATACTGAGCAATTAATCTAGTGCTGGGCAACATGAATAATGAAAGCATTATCGTTGGGTCATTGTTCAGCCAGCCCTCCCCTCTATCCGTAAGAAACTGGTGCAAGTGCAGCTGCAGAGGTTTAATGGCTAGTTATTAAACTTGAAAAGAAAACAACATTTTGCCCTGAGAAGCTTCTGGGCCTGTCTCAAAAAACCAAAGCCCACATGTCTTCCCCTTCAGGTTTCAATTGTTCAGAAGCTGAACACAAGCTGTTCTCAGTCTTGTTCACCAACTATAGTCAGTTCATCAGACCAGTGGAGAATGTATCAGACCCTGTCATCATACAGTTTGAGGTGTCCATGTCACAGCTCGTGAAGGTGGTGAGTATCAGCCTTTTTCTCAACCAAGGTGTTATAGCGTCAGACTAAAGAAAGCCCCACTCCTTTTTCAACATGTCTGTGTGTTTTCAGGATGAAGTGAATCAGATCATGGAGACTAACCTATGGCTGAAACATGTAAGTAAAAATAACCACTAATACTGATAGGAACTCAATTGATTTTTATTTTAATTCAATTTCAATATAGAGTTTGCTGTTGCGTTCTCCAAGGCAATTTTGAGATATGATGTATCCTACTAACAATGCTTTGGTTAATGTTTGTTAATCTCACTATCTAGATAACTGGACTATGACATTACATTTTACATTTAAAGCATTTTCCATCCAGAGATCCTACAGTACTTTAGATAGGTGGGTAAGCACTACTATTCCAATTTTACAGATGGATCATCTGAATCACAGAAAGGTGAAGTGATTTGACCAGGGTCACACACCAAGCCAAAGACAGCACACCCAGGTCTGTGATCTAACATTAAGTCCCAAAGTTCCACGCTCCACCCGGGCCCTGGCTGAGTTACATGGTGTAGCAATTAATTAGTTCACACTACCTCTCCTGTATTTCCATTAGATCTTTGATTAAAAAGGTAGATGTTATTGCCAATCATGGGCAGATCTAGGATTTTGAAAGTGGAGGAGGGGCTGCAGATGGTGTGGTGTATAAGTGCATATAACACAGTATATATTTTTCTCCATGTAAAAAGAACTTAGAAACTTTACTGCTATGGGCATAGAGCTGTACCATTCAGTTTAAGATCGAAGCAAAAACAAATCATTTCATTGAAACATGCATTAATTTGCTAGATCAGCGTTTGTTCTACTTTGATTTGTATTCAAACAGAATGGAAAGAGTCCCAGTATAAGGGGCACCTGGAAAGGTACTTACCGTGCTCTTCAGTGCAGAGTGCAAGGGTGGCCAGACTTACCTAATCCACGGCTGCCCCCTAGTGGGTACCTTTATATTTGCAATAAATACACGATGGAGGCTCTTTTGAAATGGCAGCAAGAACAAAGGATACACTGTGAGCTTCAACTTAATGAATCTCCAAAAAGCGTCCCCCCTCAGGAAAGAAAGAGTTGTCAGTAAGACCCTCCACACCCTGGGGAAACAGTAGGGATCGTGGGATTTCAAGCTGATACTATAGATTCTGGTAATGTACTTTCACCCTCTGCTCGTCTAGGAGTCCCAAACAGAATCCAGCCCGCTGTGTTCACCTAGGCCACATGCTACAGTTTTAGGCTGTGAATAAATATTGATTGGGCTGAAACCAAACCCAAAGGTAGTTTATGCCTAGGCTTTGGTCTGGGAGGAAAAAAGAAGAGGAGAGCAAGGACTCTTCCATGCTCCATGCTTACATCTCCCCACATCAGGGTTGCCAACCCTCCCCGATTGCTCTGGAGCCTCCAGGAAGTAGATATAAATATTCAGGAAACTGCTGAGAGTCACCTGGGAGATAAAATAAATACTATATGTTGGATCCAATTTATACAGTAGTCCAATGGGGTTTTTAAAATGTGCATTTGCCTTCCTGTGGCTCCATAGTGAATAAGTTCAGTCATTAATACCAGTATATCATGTGATGAGACCTCCCAGAATAGATTCAGCGTTGGCAACCCTACCCCTGGAGTCCAGAAACACCTGATTTCATTGATTCCAAGTGCAGCTGCTCAGACAGGACTGGATTGGGTGCAACTAGCGTAAGGTCCCAGAGCAAGGTCGTGGTGGAGGCAGGAGCAGAACTCCCAATACAAAATTCATGCATGGCTAAAAAAACTAAAAACGCCTTACACCAGAAGGCGTGTAAATTCAGAGGTGCATTTACATTAATATTTAGGGTTCATCCTAACCCTCCAACAGCCCAAGCCAAATAGATCACCCATCCCTGTCTTTCTCTTACCATGTAGCCATTGCACATCATACTTAGCTAATGTACTTCAAATGCAGCCTTTCTAGGAAACTGCTGGAAGAGAACTGGGCACTACTTTTCGATCACAGAGCCTGACTGATGAGAATTGAAGATAATTAGCCAGCCCAGAGCACAGTGCCAAAGGAACGCAGTTCAGAAAACAGTCCATACTGAAGGGCACAGCTGTCTGGCCCAATAACTTTACAGATGTGCTCTTTGGGTCCATTTTAGCTGTTAGTGTAGATATACCCAGAATTCTGTCTGCCAAACTTCTGTATTTAAAGTGTAAAATACTGGACTGCTGCTTTCTAAATAGTTTGTGGGACTTGTGGGACTTCCTCATTCCAGCTCCCCACACCTTTTCAAAATGTGCCCAACAGAAGGACTCAGTGAAGCCTGAATTGTCAGTCATCAGCTACATTATTAACCTTTCCAAACTGAGAATAAGTATTAGCAATAATCTTTGCTCAGCAGTGTCTCACATACACTGACCATAGACACATCTGTGTACAAGAAATACCTCAAGCATCATTAAAATGCAGCCACCCCTGCACTGTGGAAGATGGTATATCCATATAGCCCTGGTGTAAGAATGAAACAGAGAGCAAACAACATCATCCCTCTGAATCTACAGGGAAATTTTACGTGGAGAAAAATGTAACTACTTGTAGTGGAGCTTAACACACTGACTAATCTGAAGTACACCAGGATTTAAATTACTAGAGGTTGTCAGGACTTTTCTTTTTCAGTCTGAACCAAATGTTGGCAGCTGAAGTTTTACTTCACTTTCCTAACCTGGGTTCTTAATTCCATATTGATTTCCAACGAACACCATCACCTACATGATTACCACCACCATTTCCTACAGCCTTTCCTTTTATATCTCCCATTACAGCATTAACTATATTAAGTCATAACCAAATTCTAACCCACCTAGTGCCACTCTAGTTTGAGGGACCCGGCAGCAAAACAGCACAAGGTTATATTTCCAGACAATTTCCTTACAATAGAATAACCACAAAAATGGAAGACTAAATTCAGTAGGCACAGAGGCCTCATCCACTCCTATATTCCTATATTTTTCAACTGGTTTTACTTTTCCTATGCGAATGGGGGCTGTAGGAAAAAATATCAGGGGCAACAGCATCCTAATGAAACATTTGCAGTGTGGACAGGAAGCAGCATTGTCCAGTGGAAAGACACTTAGCAGCAGCAGACATTGGTTCAATTACCATCTCTACAATTTACCTGCTGCGTGACTACAGACAAGTTATTGTTTCTGTCTTCTCCCTTTCTCACTTTCCTTGTGGACTTTCATGCTGTTGGAGACTTTGCCTGTATGTACAGTACCTAGCACAATAGGACTACATTCTCTGTGCTAATGAATACAAATACTTTAACATGATACATATAGTCATCATCATACAAAAACCTTACAAGTGACATGAACATTCAAATAACTTGCTCTAAGAAATAATGTACAATAGTCCACATAATTTGGGTTTTGTTGCATTTCTAATACAGTTTGGTTTCTTCTGTGGTTAGATCTGGAATGATTACAAGCTTAGGTGGAATCCAGCAGACTACGGGGGTGCAGAGTTTATTCGAGTTCCATCTGACAGGATCTGGAAACCTGATATTGTCTTATATAACAAGTAAGATTTGCATGTCATCACAGCTGTTTTTACTCAGGCACACAGAAACAAGATTTTGCTCAAACCAGCAGCACAGTGAATATAGGTATGTAATTTAAATAGTTCCTATGCCTTAAGGGAGATCTACCTACCAGCCACTGCAGTTTTTACTGTAAAACTGAATGCTACTATTTTTGGAGCCCATTGAGATGAACAACCTGGTTTAAAAGAAATAGATACATTTTACTTGAAGAAAACAAGAAACTTGAGGATCTACTACCTTTACTACTTCCTCTCCACAAACCACTCTAAGATGTTTTCACCACCATCTGCAAGTACAAAGTAAAGAAGAATGAGTAGTTCTACAAAACAATATTCTTCTCATTTACATGGAGAAGATGCTTTTCAGTTACTCACACTTTTAACTATAACTGACTTTTAGATCCAGGATTTTAGCAGCTCAAAATTCTGTCCATTTGATACCAACACCTATATAAGAATAATCATATAAGAGCCCCAGGCTTGATATTTCCAGGGTTTTTGTTGAAGTCAATCAGGAACCCAGATGTTACTGAGCTAGCTGATATGTTCTATCTAAGGAATCTGGCCTCAATAAAATATGGTTAAATTACACTTTGATATAATAGATTAGAAGTCGTGAGCTGGTGCGTATTTGGTAGAGTTCTTAAAGAATCAGCTCCTCCTTCTCCTCCAGCTAGTTAATCACATAAAGAGCTAAAGACCATTCCTTGGTATCTCTTTAACATGGGAGCAGTAACCAAAGTTGCGCCAAGGATGTTGTGCAATTGTGAACAGGTAGGGAGATAATCCATGAAACATTATTAAAAACATATCTCCATTAAGAGGTTTGAGAACCACTACTGCAAAGAAGCCTCACATCAGTAGACCCAATTTTATACCACAGACAAGGGATAGTATCAGCTATCGTGGAGTGGACAAGATAGAGCATGCACCAAACACAGCAAAAATCAGCTTGTGTAAGCTTGTTCTGACACCTGTGTCATGTTTGTTGTGCTGGGTCTTCATGGCATCTAACCATGTTACTGGAATAGAAAACAGTCTAATTAAAATCATTAACTGGTGGAGGACTGTTACTTCACCCTCGTCAATGGAACAATGCATTTACATCAACCACTGTTCTAATCCTACACATGCAATTTAGCCCAATTAGCATTTTCATGCGACAGCTCTGGATTAATGACCTGTATATTTATATTCTTACTATTAAAATTGTTTGAAATTAACTTTTGTAACTGAACTGTCGAACTAGCTTTTTTCCCTTGGTTTGTTTTTACAGTGCAGTCGGAGACTTCCAAGTTGATGACAAGACAAAGGCTTTACTGAAATACACAGGGGAAGTGACCTGGATGCCTCCAGCTATATTTAAAAGTTCATGTAAAATAGATGTTACCTACTTCCCATTTGACTACCAGAACTGCACCATGAAGTTTGGTTCCTGGTCTTATGATAAAGCTAAAATTGACTTGGTTTTAATTGGTTCTAGTATGAATCTTAAAGACTACTGGGAGAGCGGAGAATGGGCTATTATTAAAGCCCCTGGCTATAAACATGACATTAAGTACAACTGTTGTGATGAGATATATCCAGATATCACATATTCTCTTTACATTAGGCGTTTGCCTTTATTTTATACCATTAACATGATTATTCCATGTCTGCTGATTTCTTTCTTAACTGTCTTAGTTTTCTATTTGCCTTCAGACTGTGGTGAGAAGGTGACACTCTGCATATCAGTACTTTTATCCTTAACTGTATTCCTCCTTGTAATCACAGAAACCATCCCTTCCACTTCTCTGGTGATTCCACTTATTGGCGAATACCTCCTCTTTACTATGATATTTGTAACTCTCTCCATCGTCATTACTGTGTTTGTACTTAATGTGCACTATAGAACACCCAAGACGCATACAATGTCTATATGGGTGAGAACCATTTTCTTGAATTTGCTTCCCAGGATCATGTTTATGACAAGGCCCACCAGTGATGAAGAGTATAATCAGAAGCCAAAGCCATTTTATAATATTGAACTCTCAAACTTAAATTGCTTCAACAGTTCTGAAAGCAAAGGTGGCTTCATATGTCAAGATGTAGCATGCAGCTGTTGTCGGTCTCAGAAAATGAAAATCGCAGATTTCAGTGACAATCTTACAAGGAGTTCAAGTTCTGAGTCTGTAGATGCTCTGCTTCCACTTTCAGTTTTGTCACCAGAAATGAGAGATGCCCTTGAAAGCATCAAATACATTGCAGAGAATATGAAAATGCAGAATGAAGCCAAAGAGGTAAGAACAAATGGCAACTTCGCTCAGAATATGGGGCCATTTAGAAAGAACATTTAAGTGGTATTTTAATTGACTACCCATGTTTCAAAATATATTTTGCAGAACAGAGCTTTACTTTATGCAAATAAGCAACGTATTATATTAGAGGAACAGGAGGCTTTAAATCCGCTAGTTATCTGCAAGTCTTTTTGGGAAACAATTTGCACTGAACTTTTATACTTCTAGTAAAATTGTATTTGTCACTTAATGCTTTTCAAGACAGACACGGTTGAAAGAGAACATTAGCTTTATCCCTGGGATTTCCCAGATTCTGATCTTAACACTGCTGCTGCCTCATTACTAGGTCATGACTTCCCTCTCATTTGCCACCTGCTTCTGTTATTTCTTTTTAAGGAGAGTATTATTCAGAATGGCTGCAAGGCTTATGTTGATTCCAGTCCGTGCTGTACCCCTTCCACCCTTGCAAAAAAATAGAACAGCCATCCTCAGAGCTGATAATCTGCAGTGGTTCTTAAGAATAAATGTACATATTGCTTTAATAAAAAGAGGGGAGTTTCCTCTGGCTAGGGACGTTTCTCAATCATACAAAGCGAAGGGAAAAAACAATAAATTCCTGTAGTTATATCACAAACATCTATTTAACTTAAAGTTGGGCTCGGGTGGGGGTTTTTTGGGGGGAGGGGGTTGTTTTTTGTTAGTTTTGCTGAATCAAAGCCCAATTCAGGACTCGTTTTTTTTAAATATATTTTAGCTTAGAAAAATTACTTTCTGCTTCAAAAATAAAACTGCATTACTAACTTTTGGAATAAGCTTAAAAATAATTATGCAGGTATATAATGTAAAACTAGGGAAGCTGTAGTAAAGATGAACTGAGTTTAAAAATGCCAGTTAAAATTGAAGTGCAATAACTAGAGCTGTACCTAACATCAGTTCCTAACATTTTAAAAATGTTTATTATTGTCCAATGTGAAAACCAGTCCCGTGGAATGCACCTTCCTCCCCAAACCTTGACATATGAATGAGTACATGAGACAAGAGAAAAGCTATCATACATAATCATCTTTTATTAAGATATGTCAAGACATAGCATGCAGGTGTTGTCAGTATCAATTAATTGTGTTGAGTTTTTCAGTCATAAATGTCAATTCTCTTCTGTTCTCCCATGCACATACCTCTCAGCATTTTCAGTAGGAGAAATTTAGTCGATAACCTGCAGTGGGACTTAAGTTCCTCAAGTGACTGGGTGGTCAATATTACCTATTTCAGTGTACTCCCTACAACCCTAATTGCTCACAGAATTGCCACCTATGCTGAGGTCCTGCCAGGATAACAAATAGTTTTATTTGAAATTATGCTGTAATGCTAATTTCAGCTTTAAAAAATAGCTTCTACCACTCATACCAAATAAGCTTCAGCTGTACTCAGTCAGAAATCATTGTGAGATTAGCGTGCAGCAAACTGACCTGTTTTTCTCTTATTCCAAAATGTACTTCGAAAGTGGCCTTTTCAGGGTGGATGTACATATGCTCCAAGTATGTCTTTGTTGAACACAGGTCTCTTCATGCATCTGTCAAACCCCTAACCACATACACTTGCTCTTTCCTTTGTTTATTTTCCAGATTCAAGATGATTGGAAGTATGTTGCCATGGTAATTGATCGCATTTTTCTATGGGTATTTATTCTGGTATGTATTCTCGGAACAGCAGGATTGTTCTTACAACCCCTGATGGCTGGAGATGAAGTGTAGAAATTAAAACTATTGTGTTCTAAAAGGAAGTGCCATGTTTGGTGACCAAACATGTATGCTGTTTTTTTATGGCACGTTTCTCTGTGTAAAGTTGTATTAGTAGCTTAACAACAACTCTAGGGTCACTATGTTTGACCCAACAAGATTCATAATCAGTGTGAAA
This sequence comes from Caiman crocodilus, assembly GCA_030014935.1. Taxonomy (NCBI): domain Eukaryota; kingdom Metazoa; phylum Chordata; order Crocodylia; family Alligatoridae; genus Caiman; species Caiman crocodilus. The sequence continues at coordinate 34,643,021 of JAGPOW010003364.1, read as the reverse complement.
AAAATTTTAACTGATTTTTAAAAAATGTTATTTTAATTTCTAAGTAATATTCTCCAGACTTACCAGACATCTTTTACTAGAATTGTAGAAAAAGCAGTTTATGTATAAAAAATGTACAGGAGCGTGTTGAGGGCTCAACACAGATGTCATCAGTAGAAGGAGAAAACCACAGTATTTCCCATACAGTGTTCACAAGGCCAAGGCTAACATTACTTTCAACAGCATGGCTTCTGCTGAATTAAATAAAATCCCTTTATGATGTGATGAGATCTGAAAGCAAGGTCATAAGTGATACAATTCAAGCATACAACCATTAAAAAGTTTAGATCCTCAACTATTTTGCTGAAATGCAGCTTCTTGTTATACAATGTATGTAAAATCAATAAAAAAAATTGAGGGGATTGAAGAGTGGGAAAGTTATTTTAGAACTGGTTAATATATGAAGATAACCAGCAGCCATTGTTTGATTCTGCCCATCCCTTTCTGTGTCACAAAACAAGATTGTCAGCAAGATGTCAAGATATTCAAACCAAGTTGTACCATATTTACATACAAAACTAAACTAAAGCACCACACACAGCGCCCATTTGGCATCAATCACTAGCTCACTGAAGGATTAAAATAGTGAGAGTGCCATGCAACAGCAAAGTACTAGTTTCAGCAGATTAAAAAATCCTGTAAAGTGTGGGTAAACTGTTTCTAAGGCATACATCCCATAATATATGTTTTGACAACAACCATAGATATGCATATAGGAGCATGATATACGAGCAAAAGTAAACAACATACCTAAGTATTTGTAATGGGGTGATATTTGGTATAAATGCAAGTCATTCTCTCTATACCAGATTCCTTGGAAATGTTCTTGGAAATACAGCAGTTGATATTATCATCAGATGTAATTCTCTTTATTTTCATAAAACATTAAGTTGTCACAAAAGTATATGTTGTTTCTTTATTTTGCATGTGTGACAGATGGAGTGTTATATAACTAGGTAATTTCCACACTCTGAACTGAGTAATTCACAAAAGCACACAGACCCAGGAGTAAGGAACTCTTAAAAATAGTTTGGTTTCAGAAAACACAAGGAACACCTGAGGACGAACCTCTACACTTAGAAATTCTGGTATTCACCATTGTATCCTTAAGTAATGTGTCTGAACTATAGAAGTGATTAAAAACACTTCACAGATTTGGCAAAGTAGATATTAATACCTATACAAGGACTGGGGTCCCCATTGTACCTGTTGCAAAAAAAAAAAAAAAAGGGAAAAAAATGGGAGCAGAGGAGGTTGGAACCAGCTGGGAAGACCATGCTCCCTCTCATTCAAATAATGTAGTTGCAGAAGTAAAAATATGCGCACTGTGAATGCAAGCAGAACCACAGATAACATTAGCAAGCAGTGTGAAGAGTAACAAGAAAGGTTTCTACAAGGATCAGCAACAAGAAGATGATCAGGGAAAATGTGGGTCCCTTACTCAATAGGAAAGGCAACCTAGTAACAGATAACACAGAAAAGGCTGAAGTACTCAATGTTTTTTTCATCTCAGTCTTCACAGGCAAGGTCAGCTCCCAGATTGCTGCACTGGTCAGCACAGTTTGGGGAGGAGGTGAGCAACCAACAGTGGCAAAAAGAACAGGTTAGGGACTATTTAGAAAAGCTGGACATATACAAGTCCATGGAGCTGGATGTAATGTATCCGGAGTTGCTGGGGGAGTTAGCTGATGCGATTGCAAAGCTGCTGGCCATCATCTTTGAAAACTTGTAGTGATTTGGGGAGGTCCCAGATGATTGGAAAAGGGCAAATATAGTGCCTATCTTTAAGAAAGGGAAGAAGGAGGATCCAAGGAACTACAGACCAAGCAGCCTCACCTCAGCTATTGGAAAAAATCATGGAGCAGATCCTCAAAGAATCCATTTTTAAGCACTTGAAGAAGAAGGTGATTAGGAACAGTCAGCATGGATTCACCAAGGGCAAGTCATACCTTCTATGATTAGAAGACTGACTCAATGGATACAGGAAGAACAGTGGATGTGATATACCTTGACCTTAGCAAGACTTTTGATACAGTCTCCCTCAACATTCTCACAAGCAAACTAAAGGAGTACAGGTTTGATGAATGGATTGTAAGGTGGTTAGAAAACTGGCTGGATCATTGGGCTTAGAGGGTAATAATCAATGCCTTGATATCCAGTTCGCAGTTGGTATCAAGTGGAGTGTTAGAGGGGTCCATCCTGGGGCTGGTTATGTCCAATATCTTCATCAACGACCTGGAAGATGGCATAGAGTGCACCATCAACAAGTTTGCAGATGACATCAATATGGGAGGAATACTAGGTATGCTGCAGGGCAGAGCTAGGATTCAGAGAAACTTCAACAACTTGGAGGATTGGGCCAAAAGACATCCCAACAAGGAGAAGTGCAAAGTCCCGCACTTAGGACAGAACAGTCCCATTCACTGGTACAGATGGGGCACCAACTGGCTAATCAGCAGCTCTGCAGAAAAGGACCTGGGGGCTACAGTGGATAATAAGCTAAATATGAGCCAACAGTGTACCCTTGCTGCTGAGAAGGCTAACGGCATACTGGGCTGTATTAGTAGGGGTGTTGCCAGCAGATCAAAGAGATTCTTCCCCTCTATTCAGCACTTGTGAGGCCACATCTGGAGTACTGTGTCCAATTTTAGGCCCCCCACTGTAGAAAACATGTGAACAAATTAGAGACATCAAAGGGCAACAAAAATGGTGAGAGACCTGGGGCACATCACTTGTAAGGAGAGGCTGAGGGAGCTGGGCATACTTAGTCTGGAGAAGAGAAGATTTTGGAGGATGGAGCTAAACTGCTCCCAGTGATGGCAGGTGACAGAACAAGGAGCAATGGTCTCAAGTGGCAGCAATGGAAGTTTAGGTTAGATATTAGGAGGAAGTTTCTCACTCTCTCATGCCAGTAAAGCACTGGAACGAGTTACCAAGAGAGGTTGTGACTCTCCATCCTTGGAGGTTTTTAAGACCTAGCTAGACAAACCTTGGTTAGGATGATCTCATTGGGGATGCTTCTGCTTTGAGCAGAAGGTTGGACTAGATGACCACCTGAGGTCCCTTCCAAGCCTAATTTTCTATAATTCTATGAATGTAAGAGGACACAAGGATCCAAAACAAGTTCTGCACCCAGCACACATGGGTGCTAACCATCTACTAAAAGTTACCAAGATACTGAAGTTATACCATAGGTCAAATCACATACCATATTTATCTGAATCTAAGACAAGGTTTCTTCCCCCATTCAACATGGGGGGAAGCCTCTCATCTTAGACTTGAGTACAAGCAGTGGGGAGCTCTGACTCAGACTCCAGGATGAGGAGGGAGCAAGCAGAAGGGGAGGATAGGTGCTGGGGATGTAGGCACTGCAGAGAGGAGCAAGCATCAGGTGAGGCATGAGGGAGGGGACAGACAGAAAGGGAGGGAAACAGCAGAGGGGCAGGTGCTGGGATGGGGAAGGTGAGAGGGGTGCAAGTGGGAGGATAGCAAGCAGCAGGGTATACAAGCATGGGCCATGCAGGCACCAGGAGGGGAGCACACAGCTGGGTGGGGCTGGACTCAAGGAGTCAAGGCACAACTCTCCTGTTGCCTGTCCTACTACCACCAGCCCCCTTGCTGCTGTCTGCCCCACAGCAGCAGTTTGGGGGAATTAATTTAAGATGAGCCTCCAAAAATTAGACTGTAGACATGGAAAATTATAACAAATACATCAATTTCCCATGTCTAGAATTTGATTATTGATGAATCCTCTTAAAATTAGAGTGGTCTTGGATGCGGGTACAGTGCCTTGTTGGAAGTCAACATTTCAAATTAAACAAGGCAATGTAAGCAGAGTTAAATGTCTGATTACAAGCAAAGGAAGAAAGTTAGGCACATCTCAAGCATATATACTTGTCCTCTCATTTACACGGCTAACAAAATTGTAATACAAAACCAAGAAAATTACTCTAAAGGGAAGAAATGTGATGTGAGGCAACAATCAGCTGGGTTACTGTATATGTTCAAAAGCAAAGAAAAGAAAAATTCCAGTGTGATGCTCAGCCGCAGGACACTTGTGATTATTGCAAAGAAAGAGGAAAAAGAAGAGCCCAAGTCTTCAAGGCTGCAATCAGTGTCATTTACCTCTAAGGAAGAAATCTGTCATTTTCCATAAGAGAGACACCCTGCTAAACCTACTGCATATTACATCATCTTTTCACGGTAATTAAATAGCAAATATAAATATTTAGGTAACTATTTAAACAAGGTATTTCTTAATTAAATAAACCTGTATGCTAGAACATAGCTTCCATATGTTATAACAATATAGTACAGGAAAAGTCAGGGGTAGACCAGATACTATTAAAGAGCATTTTTACTTGCATTAAAAAAAATTGACAGAGAACTTTACTTTAAACTAAATAAATATGCAATAAAATAAATGCCCAAAATGTACTTTTGTCATGTAGTATAGTAATGTTGCCATACCAAAAAAATCCAAAAAATAGATCATGTGGCACCACTTAAGCTCAATTATAAATAATTCAGTCCTAGGGCCAACTCTAAAAATGATAGAACAATTTCAGGCCTATCAGTTAATAAATGTGTGAAAACTCAATTGATTCTATTTAGCCAACTAAACAGCTTATGCATCTCTCAAGTAAGTTTCTTTCAAAGAAAGGAATTCCCCCAAAAGTTATTTCTTATCAAACCATTTTTTTCCCCTCAAAATGTTTTTTGTAAACAGTAGTAAAAAAAAGTCTTACCATAAAAATCCTGGATTCCCCCCTACCCCAGCCCCAAATCAAGAGGGCTTGATTTCCTGTCTGTCCAAATTCTTTCCCTTGTTTTCCATATGCGGAATGTGGAACAGTAATATACATCTCTGCCTTATAAATGTGCTGATGCTTATTTTTTATGAACCATTATAGAACTGAAATGTAGTACTAATTTCAAACTTCAGGTGAAAACTGAGCTGTCTTTAAAGTTGAGCAATTTTTATTGAGAATTTACAAATAAAGACAAAATATGGAAGTGCAGATCACTATTTTTATTTACATATTTTAATAAGTGTGTTAGAATAGCTGGTTATTGTTTTTGAATTCTTTGCATTTTCATTTGTTCTAAAAAAAAGCCCTGGAATTTTCCAACATGCTTAAAAGACTTAGTTTTCTTAAAAATCCTCTGTCACCCACAGTAATAAACTGAAGTAACAAACCAGAATACTATTACATAAACATGTGCAAATGTTTAATACTCAGTCAAACAGTATTTTGCCAGCTCTAAACAATTAGCATCTAAAAACAAATTCCGAGTTTGCCTGGCTTTTTAAATCCCTCCACTTCTCAATGGGTGTGTCTACACATTGCCAGACAGTGACACTGCTATGCCACAACGGTTTGTTTAGTATTTCTGTTTGGAAGAACAAAAGTAGAGTGAAGTACTGTGCCTTGTGCATGGCACATAGTTACATTTTGCCACTACATTGCTATAGCAGTGCATTATACCCAGGGAAGTGCACCACTATGGCAATGTAGCTGGTAATCACATGCGTCTACTGCTACATCACAGTAGGGTGACTTGTAGATGCACCCAATAGGTAGCAACCTATTGTATTTTTTTGGCATAGCATACATGCAAATGCCTGAAAAAGTCTTTCTGGTTCTATCCAGACTGATGTAGAAATTAATTCTTAGACTAACACTCAGCAATACTCTATTCTAAAATGTGTTGCTTAAACATAAACATGTTTCAGTTTTTATAATTCAATTTTTAAAATGTGCCCTACATAGAATTTGCATAACTATAGAGTTACTGGACACCTTTTATAAATAGGGCTCAGAAGAGTAACGGCACCTCAAAATAGTTTATGTATTTGTACTTCCTATATGGACTGGTACAATTATATTTGCCCATTTATGAATAACAGGAATAAATAACACAAGCGATCCAATTATTGAAACCAGAAGAAAAGTCCATAAAAACATTCGATCAAGCACCTGAGCTATAAATTTCCAGTCTTCAACCACCTAAAAAACAAAAAACAAAACATGATCAATATGGAATACTACAGAACACTTGAAAAATACAACATCAAATACAGTGTTCATTCAGACAATTCACAGTGTCTATTTTCAATTATGCCAATCTCACTTTTGTATGGTTACACTGTGAGCTAGAGCAGGAAAACAATCCCCCTTTGTGAAGAGGTCAGAACATATGTTAATTATAGCCCATAAACCAGCGTTACAAAATCAGAACCTGACCCTGAAAAATGCTGGTTACCCAGAACTTCCTGGGAACTGAAGATACTGAAGTTTGTGGGTGTCCTTAAATTGAACATCCATCTGCATCAGTCAGCTACAACAACAGAGTTTCTTCTCAATAAGATTAGAATATAAGTGGAATGAGCTTTGTGATTTAGGACAGGAGTTGTGTATTTACAGAATTTGTGTATGTACAAAATTGTGTTCTTCAGGGTCTTTTTAGCAAGAATCAAATTCATCCAAAATCTGAGCAGCAGTTTTGCCTGCATGCGATAGAATTTATCTAAAAAAAATATCATCGTTATTCTGTAGTTACATTAACTAAAAAGGTAAAGTTCAATATGGTCAACCTATAAGGTTTTTGTAAAATTATAGTCAATAGTTCACAGTCCGAGAAGTTATCAAAATCTTTAAACCATGAGGAAGAAATATAAGGGCTTTTTGTCATGTCACTGTGCAAATGTTTTCTACCACAAACAGCCTTAAATGAGAAAACCTTTCGAACCCAGTCCCACTTTAAAGGCAAGATCAAAAATAAGAACATCACTTGCTGCCAACTGTTTGCAGGATTGGTCCTCTAAAGTTTTGGACTCCTTGTTGCTTGCTTTTGTTCCCCTCAATTATCTCTCATTAAAAATAATTACAAGAGTTCTAGTTTCTAAGCTTAGGTTCTGATCTCACAATAAACTTTGCATGGGTGAAGGGTGGTGTGTCTGTGTGAATCTCAATGCAGAATCAAGACCCTGGATTGCATTTTTATTTCTTTTTGGTGTTTTCCTCATACAACAGTATTTGACATATTTAAATTATAACCAATAGGATAATGCAACATTATGGCAGAAAATGCAACTGAGAAAGCAGAAAAGCAATTTTAGCGCTTCCAGCTCATATTCAAGCATGCAATAATTTGAATGCCTAGTTCCTAAATACACATTCAAATACCACTACACACATTTTCCTTAAAAACACCCTAATAATTCATTGCAAAAAGCTTATCAGTTCAACACCACAATATAGAAACTAAACAAGCCTTCTCATTTATCCCCATGAAAACCAAATCAGTGGAGCTGTGCAGTGAGAATGAAAGAAGAATCAGTGTCATAACACTCAAAGGACAGTACCGACTACAATTATACTGTAGCTATAACACACACAAAGAAACTATACATTTAATAGCGTACTGTACACAAGAAATATTCTGTATCTAATATATCTATATATTTGATAGATATAGAGATCTATATCTATATCTATATATAGGGTCTACATATAGATATGGACTTCAGTTATATATAGATAGATAGATAGATAGATAGATAGATAGATAGATATTTATATCTATATCTATATAGATATGGAGATCTAGATCTAGATAAATGAAGTGCATATCTATATGCAGACCCTATATATAGATATATATCTATATAGAGATATATATAGAATATATTTATTTGCATATTTATATAGATATATCTATATCTAGCTATATCTATATAAATGAAGTGCATATCTATATGTATGTTTAGTTATAACTTGAGAATGGCTGGTCCTAGCTCAACCTTCCAAAAAGGCACTGAATATCACCCGAGGAAAATTATAGGCACGTTACTTTTCACTTGACCCTTTTGGGGGCTTCTATTGACTAGGATCACTTCGCTTCTCAGATAACAAACTGATACCACTCCATTCTGGATACACTGAATTCAGTTCAATTGTCATTATTATATTGATGCTTGCCTTTTTTTTTCACTACACATTAAATATTATATGTTAAATATGTTGTACTATGTTCTTGAAAAATAAACAATATTTTTGACCTAAAAATGCTGTACTTAGTTGTTTAAAAACAAACAAACACTGCAACTACAAAAATAACAACCCAAGCAAAGAACAGGTATTTCAGTTAGTACTATATAAAGCATGAGGCTAAAGAGATGCTATTTTAGGGATGTGCTAGTTATGCACATGTAGACTGATACTCCCATGAGAATGAACATCAGGACAGAGACTTGGGAAAGCAGCAGATAAGCAGACCCAGGGGAATAGGTAACAGCCATGCAGACTAGTTTCCCATGTAGGTCAGGTCAGTTCTGGAAGATGTGTTATGGGAGTTCTGTGCCTAGCCAGCAGCAACTGTATAATAGCATCAAAAGCTATTATGCACCAAATCACAGAGCGAAGTTATTATTTTGTGTTATATATTTTCAAACACTTCCACAGTGGCCTGAAATAGTGTGTTTAGGCTGTAGAAGTTTCAACAAATTTTGGACAAAGAAAAAATACATGAACGATGTTCTTAACTGATGTCACCTTTATAACAACAAACTGGACCAGGCTGCCTAGAGAAGTTGTGGAATCTCCATCCTTGGAAGTTTTCAAGAGTAGATTAAACAGCTACTTGGCTGGGATGGTTTAGTTAGGGGTAATCTTGCCTTGAGTAGAGGTCTGGACTACATGACCTGTAAGTACCCTTCCAATCGTACTTTCCTATGGTCCTATAATTTACCATCCATTTAAAAAAGGCAACTTTGGGGTGAGGACTTATGGACTGAAAACACCTTTTAAAATACTGATGATTTAAAACACACTCCTCTAAGATATACAACAGTTACCACTTACATTTAATCAAACTACAACTTGAGGCAGTACTTAGAAGTCTATTATACATCAAGAATGGTCTTGATTTCAATTTTACAGCTGCCAAATTTTTCAAAGTAGTACTATTTCTGATTTTGAAATCTTTTTTTTTAAGTTATATTTTTAAGAATTGGTACTATACCACTACATCACTTTTTATTATAAAAAGCAATGAATTTTAAGCTTAAAAAGGATCAGAATTATGAGCATTTACTTCCCTGTAATAATGGAAAAATAGAACAACTCCTAAATACACCCCTAGCAAAAATAAAAAGTAAAAAAAAGATGTACAATGTAGACTAATGTAATTGGCTAAACAACTCTAGAGGCCTTTATAAATAATTAAAAGAATATATTTTTAGAAAGACCCAACAGGCATGACTGAACAAGAGACCCATAGAGATTGTACAAGAAGCCTTGATAAATGCATACATTTTGCCATACTGGGGGGACGGGAGGGGGTTGTTTGTTTGAAGGTCATAGCACTGCTTCCATCAAAAGCATGACAGACGGAAATGCTAACTTATGTCAAGTTACCTCTGCTCATCAGCATACTTAAAATACAGTAAGGGATGGGTACTCTATGCCATAATTTAGATTCACATTCTAATTTCTAATCTTACCAAATGAGTGCAACGTGACTAATACACACACCTCACGAACTTCATTCTCCTTCATGACATGTCTTGTAATGTATCGGATGGAATCTAGAGCTGCTTCCAAGGTATTCCTGGATGATTCTGATCCACTGATATTGCCACTTTCTTCTTTCTGAGCAAAATACCTATCTACATGACTTCTCATGCAAAGTAGTTTTGGAAGTTTATGAAGAAATATCTTGCGGACCCATGGTGCCATAGCATTGTGTGTAGAGGAGGAACGATGATGAATGTTAATAGCAAAGACAGTTATCACAATGGACAGTGTCACAAAAATCATAGTAAACACCAAATATTCTCCAATAAGTGGTATAACTTTAGAAGATGATGGAATAATCTCTTCTATGACAAGAAGGAAGACAGTCAAAGATACCAGTACCGAAGTACAGAGAGAGATTTTTTCACCTTCATTTGAAGGAAGATAGAAGACAAGGATAGTTAAAAATGAAAGTCCTATACAGGGAATAATGAGAAACAATGTGTAGAAAAGAGGCAAACGTCTGATTATAAATGAATAAGTAATAAATGGATACCAGCAGCATCCATCAGTTCTGTTCCCTTTGCTTCCTGTTGCAGTTACTATTTCCCATTCTCCATTATCAAAAAAATCTCTCTTGTCAACATCATAATCTTCTAGAATTATATCAACCTGTGAGCCATCATAAGTCCAAGAACCAAATTTCATAGAGCAGTTTTGGAGGTCAAATGGAAAGAAGGTAACATCAATAGTACAGGAACTTTTGTAGTTTGCTGGTGGAGTCCAAGCAATGGTGCCATCATATTTTACTACTGTTTTTGTAGAAGTTCCTTCAAAACGGCCATCTGCACTAAAAAAACAAACAAACAAAGAATGTTACTATTACATTAATTTTGGACAAGTGATTATAATGATGTCCTTCCAAAGTGTCATTTCAGATACTTCTGAGATTTTTATCTTCTGAGAATAAATTTTGTGCATTTGTTTACAACTCGGTAATTGTTTTGTTTTTTTAAGCAAAAGCCATTTAGTTGCTTGGGGAAAAGGGTATTATAAACAATTTATCATTTTAAAAAAATATGATACTTTTTTAAACAGTTTTAGTGCTTCATTAAAAAAACTCTAGACACCTGATTTTTTTCCTGGACACAGTCCCTAGTCAAAAGATGTCTTTAGCGGTAGTCTAGCAAAAATCTATTTTAATGTAGCCAGATAATACAGATATTAAAAAAATCCACATGGCACCAAACATTATTCTATAAATACAATAATAGACTCATTATCAAATATTATACTATTAAACTACAGGGAATGTACATATATATTAAAGTTAAGTAGAAACTTTCATTTGACGTTCATTCTACCTAGGTTCTATTATTTCTATGCATGAAACTTACTTAATATGTCAGTGTGAAAGTCCAATCCATAAGAATATGTATGGATGGCTACAGGCTATTATGTATACTCAGGACTCAAAAATACAGGGGGAGTTCTGAAAGATCCTTTTCATTATTACTGTCCTTGAACAGAACTACATCTGATATCTGACTAACAAATAGTGCTGCATGAAGGAATTTGTGTAGCTATTTGTTTCTTTTTAACTCTCTAAAAAAATGGATACAAGAACAAAATAAAGGTTGCAAAACTAACTAGTCAAAAGTCTGGAAATGCCAATTTAAGGTTGCCCGTACATTCATAAATTCAGCCTCCTTACTGTACTGTGTTATGACAGTCATATGATTACAAACTATTCTGTAGAACCTAAATCTTATTTTATGAGCAGGTTGGGTAAAGAATGAGAGGAGTAGTTTATTTTATAAAAATAGATTACAATCTTACTTGTCATACAACACAATGTCTGGGATCCAAATGGAATCTGATGGGACACGAATAGATGTTATTCCAGCATAGTCTTCAGGATTCCACCTTAATTTTACATCTATCCATTCCTGTAAGTACATGATAAATGTTAAAAAATCATGTCTGTAAAGAAAACTTAATATAGGCAATGTGGGCATGAAAGCAACAAAAGCAGAAACAAGTTAATAAAGATCAGACTTCTTGTTTCCATTATTTTAATTACTACATTGATCCAAGAAGTGCCTGGTTCAGTTTTCAGTTCTTCAGTTTTAAAGACATTTTGTTTGACAACACTTCTACATGGTGTTCAAATATTTAAAGACTCTTCATTTTAAAAAACATTCACCTACATGGAAACAGTTATAAATAGTAATGGATAAACTTTAAAGATTTGGTTTGAATGAGTGTCCAAAAGTTTGAGCACTTCCATAAAGGTGGTCTAAAAGCTATACTTAGAAAACATCCCATTGTTTCATAAGACTGCTATTACTTCCTGTTTCCATCAGTACTGGAAAGACCACCACTATGCATATCTTAGCATTTTGGTAATATTTCTCAATTTTAAAAAATATAGACGTGCAGGAGACAAATTGAATCTCCAAAAAGATCATCATTTAGACAGACCTTTAAATGAAATAATGTGCCTAACCCACAACAGAACTGACCATCAAACCTAAGAACTTGAAGTGACAGTCTGGGAGGGCAAGAGGACAAAGATTGAGGCAGTCTGCTGCTTCAACATGGGAAGGAGCTGTGTCTACTTCTGCCTTCATTTGACCATTTAATAGTTAAGCCAAAAAGAAATACCCAGCTGTACCTGGCAGATGTATCAGGGGAAATGGAAAAATGGAGGGAGTTCCATATATACAAAGTTAGCCAGCTATGGGTAGCAGCCCTTGAGGTTCTTTGAAGTCAATGTGATATAAAAGGACTGTAGGCCAAAATTTAAAAATGAATGTATAACAGTTTAAGGGGAACTTGGTGATAAATAAATGCAATGCTAATAATCATTTCTAAGTTTAGCTCTGGGTGGCGACTGTTATAACTTGCAGACATTTTCTGTTTACAAGTTAATACAATTGTTTTTTTTACAGCCAGTCCATTTCCCTAGAACTCCAGATAGTTTATAGATTCTGAAATCATAGACTATGTTAATCCCAAAAGGCTCATCATACTATCTTGCCAGGAGAACTTTACAATACTTTCACAAACAGTTGTACAGCATCTTGCTTACAATAGGTTTTGACCATAAAGTCACTAACTAGTGCTTCTTTACAGAAAAGTTAAAATATGTCTTCCATATTGAACTTATAAAATAAACTTGCCTAAAGTGTTTGAATCTCTTATTACAGTTCTGTTTTTGTAAAGATTTTAGAAAGTTTTAGAAAGGTGTATTATTTTGAAACAGTGTTACAGCTATTAATTCTTTTTTTTTTAAATCAGGTGCACAAGACAAAATTTAAGCTTATGCAGTTTTTAGATAACGTCCCTGTAACACACACACTTTAATTTATTTATTTATTATAAATTTCACATTTTAATCCAGTACAGCAGAATATTCCATATTTTGCACATACCTGTTTCAACCACACATTTGTCGTCATCAACTGATTTTTCTCATCCTATAAAAATAAAGCAAGTTTTTATGCAAAAGAAGTTTTACACTGCATTTCACAATAACTGACTTTATTCAAATGAGGACCACAATCTATAATATAAGCTTTAAATTAACTCAGGACCTTGAAAGTCATATTGGTCTGATTTTCTATTTTAGGTACAGCAATCAACGTAAGTGATTCTTCCTTCCCCTGCATAAAGTAAGTGTGTGTGTGTGTGTGTGTGTGTGTGTGTGTGTGTGTGTGTGTAAAATTATATTGTATGCATGCATGCATGCATGCATGCATATGAGCCACAATGTTTCCTATTAATGTCTTCCAAAAAAAACCCTGAGAAGCTCCTTTAAAACCATGTTAATAAAGAGCCCAGAAAAGCCTTTCCATAATTCTTACTCTTCTTAAAAACACTGAACTCATTTTTCAAAGGTTCTCAATTTGAAAATAATATTTTGAAGTCAGTAAATTTAAAGCTGCTATCCTTAATATTATATATTATGCCAGGAAGTCATCTTCATTTCTATGGAACTAACATACTCAAGGAAATTCTATTTGCTTCTCTTTCCTGCAATAGATGGTCTTTATTTTTATAGTAATAGACTAACAATAAAACAGATTACCATGTTTATAAAAAAAAATTGCTCTTTCTTGCTTGAAATTTGAATGAACAGAAAACGTAACTCTTCAAATACTAAAGCTTCACTAAAGTTTGGTGTGAATCTTGTTAGGGTGAAAGGCTACTTTTTCTCATCAGTCTTCTGCTTTGAACATCCTCCTGTTCTTCCTTCATCTTCACTTAGAGACACTCTCTTTCTGTGGTTTGCATTCTCACCCAGTTCTTAGATTATTGTATTTAAAATCCCAGATATATACAGTTACAGAACTATTTTTTTCATAAGCACTTTTCTGTTCTGAAAACTTTCTTTGTAGTTTGTTTTAAAGGAATTTAACATACATACCACATCCACTAACTGGGAGATTGCAAGACCAAACTTTATTTTTATTGTGTCATTCAAGCGTTCCACTGGGCGAACCCATCTCTGATAGTCTTGAAACAAGTGCTTAAATAAGCGATCTTCACTTTTTGCAATAAAGGAAGGTTCTGATATACCTGCACAAAAAAAGAAAAGAGAATAGCTAACATTGAGTGAAATTAAATAAAACAACTTGTTTTCCTAAGAACCACCAGCATGTGACATTTAATTATGTAAGTAGTTATGTTCAAATAGAAATCAAATTTATCTAATCCCCTTCTCTTTGCAAGAGTGCTAGAGGTTATCTAGTGTTAGTTTTTATAAAAATGCACTATTTCTATTATTCATTATTCTCTAACAGGCAAACAAGTTCTACAGCTTCGTCTACCTGAGGTTTTAATCTGAAATTAAGACAAGTTACTATTTGTTAAAAAGGACTTGTGTCCGTATGATGCAGTCCCTTACTCTACAGTAAATGAGGACACATGGTTCTGTTTGTCATTCCATCTGAAACTGCACTAATTTCATGTTACACTTAGTTACTGCATCCTCATGGACATGTGATCACATCTGTGCTGTACATGGTTCTGGAAGTTCTCCTGCATTGTGCTGGGCCCACAGAACAGCCACTCTGTTAACCTGCATGTCCTCCACTGCTGTAGGATCATGTTGACTGGGGCAAAATAATAGTGCTCAAATGCCAGTGAGCAACCATTTCTCCATTTGCACTTTTATGCTTATGGAATCATTTCATCCTAGCCCTACACCATGCCTTCTGATGCAGCCAACATAACAGTGCTGAACTCCTAGATCTCCTCACATTTTAGTTGGATGACTGTGGAGTCTGGACAGCAAAACACATGTTTTTTAGGCTACTGATAAAGGAGTGCCTGAGCAGACTCACAACCATGACTTTAGGCATTGCCACCTTAAAATAAAAAGTAGATGAAAATGCCTTACAAGAAAATAAACGTCAGAAATAAGACCTCCAACAGAGTCTGCTTTTGGAGCCACCTGAGCATACTACAGAGACACAAACAGGATTTTGTCATGGAACACAAATACACCCATATGTCCTCTCCCATACTGCCAATACACACAAAGGAAAGTGGAATCCAGTACCAAAGAGCATGCCATGGACAAAGATATGCTCAAAAACCAGGACCTCTGACATACAAGGCACTATCTGAAACATATCCCCTTCCCCCAAGATAGACTGGACACCCAGCACCAAATACCTGTTACCAACATTTCTTTTGGCCTTGAAAATACTTTCATAGTACAGCTCAGGGGCAGGTCAGGGAGGGCAGGGGTAAAGAGGGAGAAGCAGGAGCATAGACATCCCCACCTTTAAGTTAACCATGCCACAGACTGCGCACAGCCAAGCTCAGCCAGAGACAACAGGGGCAGGTCCCTTTCCCCATGTGGTTCCCTGCCAGCTTGGGAATAGGCATGGGGAAAGGAAACCCATCCACTGCTATCTCTAGCAGAGCCTGGATCCATGGCAGACTGGCTGAAGCAGTGCAGAAATGACTCTGAAAGTCTTCCTCCTCCTCCTCTCCCCCTCCCCCCACAATGAGGGCAGAAGCAGCAGCAGGAGGGGAAGGGAGGGCAGCAGGAGAGTAGGGGAGATGCAGCTGAGCACAGAGAGGAAGGGAAGAGAGAAGGAAGATTTGTACCTGTTTAAGGGGCTCAAAAGTCCCCAGCTGCTGCTCCTGCAGCATGGTCTGTCCACCCTGGTGTGTATGAGAAAGGAGTGGGAGTGGGGTTACAGCCACCCCTGCAGCACTGGTCAGTGCTCTCACACACCCCTTCATAAAATCCTGAATCCACCCAGGGTATAGCTGGTCACCTGAGAATAACTGTAAGTCTCATACCCTTGCCAGTGTTTCAAAAGCAGTGGTGTCAGATATTTTACTTCCTGAAGTTCATACCACCATCGCAGGCAGATGTGGCCTAGTAGATTGTGCAAACTCTACTTCTCTCCTTTTATTACCTCAAAATGGTGACTTAACTTTACTACAATCAGCAAAAGTAGAAGCCATTTTGCAAAGGGCAGCCAGCTATGCACAGCTTATCCCTCTCATTTCTAGCTTGTCCTCCCCTCTCCAAACCCTGCCATGTGTCCGTATGGTGACTGTTCCACATTTTAACAGAAAACTGACACAAACTTGATAGCAAACCATTCAATTGTTTTAAGCTTTCCTGTTCTAGTAAAAAATATGTATTTAATTTTGACCAACCATATATATTTTTAGGGTGTAAGGTTTGCTTCTCAGTACAAAAATACATTGCAACCATAGATAAATTCAGTTTAGGAAATGCATGGTGTGCAAGAGCAGCATCAAAGCACCAACATTAGAAAAACCCAGTGAGCCAAACAATCATTGCAAAACTGCATTTATGTCATAGGAAACTTCTGGCACGTCTGCACTGCAGGGGATTTAAAATGGAATTTTAGGTAAAGGAAACTTACTAAGGTGACAAGGAAAAATGAATAAAAGCACCAAACAAGCCAGAAATCCTCAGGCACAGGTGATGAGAAGGAACTGAGATGTCAGGGCAGTTCTCCCCTTTACGACCTTTATGCACAGGGCACGTGTACTATGATCACAGGCTCTGCTGCAGAAGCTCCGATTAGTGCTCTGCATACATGTGCCATTGCCTAGCATGGAACTAACTTTGATCAACTGAAAAACTAAGTGTGTATACAGAAAATTTGTTCTTAAACTACTTAGTCATACTGATGGGTTCTAAACTGACTGAAACCATTGACAAGAGAGACCTAAGCATTACTGTAATGAGCTCAAAGCATAAAAAATGTCCGAATAAAATGTTAGTATTATTCTCTATTCCTTTCTTGGTACAGCTTTAAAATAGTATATCATATAAATGTAAGTCTTGCCCATACCAGAAGTTCAGTGCTATCAATCTATAAAGGATAGAAGAAAAAGTAAAGTGCCAGACAAGGGAACAAAAAGGATTAGAGACTGGGAAAGACTTCCATGTAGGAACAGATTAAGACTATTTAAATGTATAGAGGAAAAAAATGTATTGAGCATAACAGAAGTAGATAAAATAGTGAATGGTACACAGAAGGTCACTCAGAAAGGAACAATTAGAAGTAGTGTTACACATATGTACTTATATAAATACAAGTCTTACACAGTGCTCATTGCCACAAGGTCTTAAGTGAAAAGGTTGAATGGGGTTCTGAGCAATGATTAAAGCCTTTGTGAACAATATAACACTAACTAGATTCATTTTTTTCAAGGCTCTTGTGTATGCTTTGGGATGCAAGACAACCCTCACTACACAGAGTTATGCAGAAGCTTTTTCTATCATGTTATTACAAAAATTATCCATTATGGATTTCTTCTCAAGTACAATGTCTGAACAAAATGCAACCTAAGAAATTATTTTTCCATGCTGCTAACTGGCCAAAGCTAATGTAGCTCTCTCATGAAGTTGTGGTATGGTACCAGCAACATCTACAAACCACTTACAAACAGAAACCCAGGAAGGACATATATATTGACAATGTATTTCAAATTAATTAATGGAGTGGGCTTATTTAATGCACTACTAAAACACATGCAAAAATCCATTAAGAATCGTTCCCACTGCACCGTTGTGAATGTAGCCATATAGGTGGGTCTGACAAGGGTAAGGCTCTGTAGTAAGGCTATGATTCTCAACCAGCACCCTGGTTCGAGATCCTTTGAAGAGTGTTGCAAGGAGATAAGCAGATAAGCACATGCTCAGTCTTTCCCCTGCTTGGCTGTTGCCCCACCAAAACTGCCTGGTCCCTCTGCAAAGTAAGCACTGAAATAAGTTACCATTTTTACTTGAATACAAGACAAGGTTTTTTCCCCAAATCGGCATGGGAAAACAAGCCCCTCATCTTATAATCACATACAAGAAAATCTCATTAAATATACTGTCCATCATTAAACTGCTGTTGGCATGTGCTCAGCAAAGGAAATCAACCATTAAGTTGATTAAATGCAGCCAACACTAAGCATGACTATAAAACACATGGCCCATACTGGGCAAACATACTGATAGGAACCTTATATATATATATATATATATTTTTTTTTTTTATTAAAAACCACGCTTATCACTCTACACTTACTGGTCTGGGAGAGAGGATACTTGCTTGGTGGTAGAGCCAGACAGACTTGATGATTGAGCTCTACTCAGTTGAAATTTTGGAACTTAACCATTGGTCTTTGCCCAACTAAATTTGGAACCAATTTGGTCTTGAAGAAAAGTTTGTCCTTTTGGATAGGAGCAAAAGAGACAGGGGGGCATCTGAACCCTAAGGCCTCTGGGTCTGGGCCTTGCACAAGGATACCTGCCTCGATTTGGAGGGGATCCAAAGCCCCAGACCAATGGGTCTGGGAGGAAAGATACTTGCCCAGTGTTAGAGCCATGCAGGCTTGATAACCTAGCCTTGTTCAGTTGAATTTTGGAACCTAACTATTGGGCTTTGCCTAGTTGAATTTGGAACTGATTTGGCCTTGAAAAAAAGATGTTTTTTAAAAAGAAAGTTTTTATTGCATATAAGTGCCAAAGTGCTGCTCCAAAGTGTGTTTGTGCATTACTTATGCTAAAATTTGCAGCAGTTTAGAAAAAAGGTACATGCAAAATTCTAGATGAACTTTGTGGATACTACATGCAAGTGGCTATAGCCATTTTTTAATTAACAAAGTCATTGTTTACAAAGTTGGTCCTCATTCCCATATGATCAGGAAGTGCAGGGTCTGACAGTAAGGAGAGGAGGAAAGGGCTGCCAAGGGAAAAAGCTAGTGGGGAATCAGAGAGCAAAGAGGTTACCTACCCCCCATCTTATGCCCCCCCAATGTATTTTCCCTGCTATAGCACTGGGAGGGAGATAAATACAAGGCAAACTGCCAATAATTAGATTCTTTATCTGGAGAATGATAACTAATTTACAGGTTTTCCATATATAGAGTCTAGTTACTGGGGGGTCATCTTATAACCAGGTTCATCTTCTATTTGAGTGAAGACGGTAGTTAGTTGTGGAAGGAGAGGGAGGCCCCATAGTGAGGGAGAACATGGGGCTGGGGAAGGGGCAAGTGGGACATGGGACAAAGTCATGGGCGGCTCGCTTGGGGCTGTGGGGGGAGGGGGGCTCCCACCGCTGCGTACACCCTCAGGGGAAACATGGGGTCATGTGCCTGCCCCACCTCAAGATCTGTGCACAGAGCGAAGGCAGGGTGCCAGCTGCAGGCTGGGGGCTGCGCCAGCCTCTTCCTGGCAGGAGGCTGGTCCAGGGCTGTGTCTGAGGCAGGCAGTAGCAGTGCTGGGAGAGGGGCTACAAGGTGGCTACAGCCACCCAAAATTCGCTGTAGCTGCCCCATAGCCCCCCCTCCCAGTGCCATTGCCACCCACCCTGAGCACAGCCCTGGCCCAGCTGCCCCATCAGGAAGAGGACAGCACAGCCCTGGCCCTGAGCCCACAGCAAGCAGCCCACCCTCACCCCACATACAAATCCAGAGGGCACATGCCCCACCATACTTTCTCTGGGGGTACGTGCAACAGCAGGATCTGCCCTCCTCCCTACCCCCAGTGCCCCCAGACGTACCAGCCATGGCTGTCCCGCACCTCGCCTCACCCCAGCTGGGCAGCACCTGCCTCTACCCCACTCCCTCCCTAACCATGGGGGCCTTGATCCATCCCCCATGTCCCTTCCCCACTTCCCCAGACTTACTAGCAAGATGCTGCTCTCCAAGCTGCCAGGCTGTATATCAGTATCAGCTGATATAGCTGGTTAATAATCAGCCATCAGTATCAGCCCAAAAAATAATCTTTATTGGTCCACCCCTAGGTAATCACATTTACTTTTAAATAATACATATTTTATGGAAAAATGTTTGGAAAATAGTGTTACACGTGGGTCTCTTAAAAACTGAAACTGAAAGGCAAGAAAAGCATACTTCTTTAATAACTTGTGTATACACTTGCATTTAATGAGACACCACCTAGGACAGCATCTTAACATCTACTGAAAAAAAAAAAAGAACAGGCCTTTTAAGAGATTCAAATAAAAGGCTAGAAGCTGTTTTTGTTTAAAAGCTGTTCCTAGGCATTGATTACTTCTGTGCCATTATGGGATAAAATTTCTCATCACCTGTATATGCTTTAGCAACTAGCTTAAACTTAGCATTCTACTCTATCAACCTCCCAAGATGCTTATTACAAGTAATTGACCTTAAGCTGTATTAAATTAAAGTTTTGTCAATAGTTCCCTCTAAAAGTCAATGCAAGACAGTGTCTAGTTAAAGGAAATATGAGCATCATTAAAATCAAGTAAATGCTAATGCTGCTAACTTTTTAGATGGAATGATACAAGAGATCAGATTGGAATACTTTCTATGTGCTTTAGTTTGGGCAGTATTCCTCTGCACTTTGTTAGCCTCAGAATAGAGCCACTTCCACAAACAATAAAATTGCATTAAACCAGACCTTTTTCTTCACCTCCAGAGTGGGGACTAATCTTCATACTTTAATGCTGGACAAAGCAGTGATGGAGTAGCTTCCATTACTTGTTTCCTGTTTATAGCTTGCAATTTTTACCTGACCCTCTTCTATTTGCTCCATCTTGGCAAAGTGAGCGCAATGGAAAGGCTAGAGGGCAAGTTATTAAAAGGCAAAACAGATATTTATTTTTATATTGTTAGAATTGTAGGGTTCTGCCAGGTTCCCTTTTGTGATTATTCTTGTTCAACATGTGAACGCAGCCCACAGGGGAGACGGTAAAGAATTTAGGGTAGAACTGTCACCAGAACACTGATGACACTTCTACAGTACATGTTTTCAACATCTGATGTGCAAAACAACATAGTTTTCTTTTGTTCCCAATGCTCTGACAAAAAAGGGAATGGGACTGAGCTTCAGCTTAACTAAGGTATAAAATGGAGGTAATACTGAAAAGCAAGCAGAAGCAACCTGGCAAGCTAACAGGGATTGCTGGTTCCTGCAACTGTGGCTGGGGGGATGGCCAATCTTGTCAGAGATTTGCAACCTGCCCTGGTATCCAACCCTACTATGAATGAATGGCTTTCACTGATAAATGTAGTGCATCATGAACTATCTCCTGCTGGATGTGGACCTTGCCCTAATCATCTGCATCATGTCCCTTCCAGTTGTACTGAACCACGGAACCCCAGAAACTGGCACAGGAAGCAAAAGAGGAGGGCTCCCAATTTTTGTATAGGGATACTGGGGGGTTAGAATCACAGACCAATGGGCTAAGATGAGGAAACTCACAGGTGAATAAACATTAGGGTACATACATGCAGGATATACATAACAGGTAATAAACAGTGACTCAGTGGTGAAACCATTCAGGAGCAGATAGCAAGGTAACAGCAAACACTAACAACGTACCACATACACTGAAGAAATCTTACCCACCCACCCCCAACTCAAGAGGGAGCTCCAAACCAGTCTCTGGCCCCACAGAACACTTAGTAACAGTCTACTTCGGCTCCATGTTTGAGCACCGCTGTGGATGCTTCTAGTCTCTGCCACATCTCTCTCCAGCTGCCACCTCTCACTGCCACTCTCCAACTACCAAGTCATTTCACATGCAGACCAAGCTCTCCTTCGCTTCCTCTCTTCCCCAGCAACTTTCTGGGAACTGTAGTTTGTGCTCTGACATTACAATCCATTACAGGCTAGATTAAGGCAATGTACGTTATTCGAAGATTATTCAGAAACCTCAGCTAGAAGAATGCACCAACCTTCCTATTTAGAAAAGAATATGAATATTAAAAACTGCAGCTTCTAAACTACACCACTGCCCATTCTGCTTCAAGGTATATTTCAAATAGTTAGTTTATTTAATACAAATCCAAAAATATTTGCAATCTGAATACATGAAAACGACACCATTTTTCTTATGTACCCTCACATAAGAAATTTACTAACTAATTTGATAATTAGTTAAGAATCTTTGTGTTAAGAAGTCTACAAATTCAACTTCTAGGGAACTGCAGGTCAGGAAAAGAGACACTAGTTATTGATATTATTCCCCTGGAGTTTCACAGAACTGGGTTTCAGTCTACAGTAACAGATTCATTTTGCCAAATGATTACTTGACCTTGAATTAAGAATGAAGAGCTATTTACTAACAGCTAGTTGACAGGCTTGAATGTTTACTACAGCTGACTATTAAGATTTAACATTCCAATACTGCCAGATCAAATAGTAAACAGACACTTAAAGTCATGCACTTTCCTTTCTCATTTTATTTAACCTTTTACAAACTGAAGTTGGTCCCAACATTTTGTAGCCCTAGCTCACTTTTGAACTGTAGAAGAGAGGATACTTGATTTAAAACAGGAAGATGCCTGGTGTTATATTAAGCTACTGTGACATGAATTATAATATACAGTATACTCTCTTTAAAAGCCCCTCTTGGCTTATCAAGATTCTAAGTTGTCTAATACTATAAATCTTTTGTGCTTAGCTGTTTCAACAAGCTCAGTGAAGTAAAAAACTGATGCATCACCTCTGCATTATCATATTATTATATCAGGTATCCATTAAGCATAATCTTGATACATAGTTACCATATTTCCTCGCATACATGACACCCTGGAATAAGAAATGCACCTTGTTTTTGAAAGGCAAAATGAAGAAAAAAAGATTTTTCTGGAGTTACAGCTGCATAGGGCACAGAGAGTCTAATCTTCAGCTGATTCATCCACCCTTTCCTGCTTTACTAGAAGCTGAAATCCTAACTGCTGCCAAAGACTGGTCTCCATGGGTAAATCTATAATTCTAAAAGAGCCAAAGAATCCACAAAGCTATGTAATAGAGGAGAGACTAAGAGCAGCTAGCAGACAGTAAAATTGCCTGAAGAAAGATTAGCTTGATTACTGGAACATCAAAATCATTAAAAAGGAGAGATGATTGTTAACACCTGCAGAGTGAAGAACTACAAGCCTTTCAGTCAACTGACTACAGCAGCTGCCTGGATAGTAATGCTGCATGATAGATCAGAAATCAAATTGGGGTACTTCTATTCCAAGCAGGAAATCAGCTTTCCTGCTTAAGACCTGTGCTCCAATTTTGGGAGCCTGACTTCTTGGGCAAAGAGATGTGTGTGTGCATGCATGCAATATGCGAGTAAATATGGTATTTCCCTTCCCTTCTCCTCCACACTTTATCACTGGGACAGCCAGTGAGAGCCAGAAGGTGACAAAGAACCAAGCACATGATGGCCTTAAAAAGAAATGGCAGTAAATCTGTATATTATTAACCTGGATCCAGTTTACTAGGGCCTTGTTGCACAGTAATTTTGGGAGGCTCCTAGACCTCTTAACCCCTGGACTGTCTGCACATTAACATCTTAAAGTGGCTTTAAGTGCTCATTATGTGGCTCAAAGTTTTACCACTCCAGGGCAGGATTCTCTCTGATTTGCACTACCCAGCCCCTGTTCCATTAAATTGTGGTCACACCCCACACGTGCTGCTCAAGCTGAAGTCCTCCAGTATCCCAGGATCTCTCACACCCACACTCACAGAGCAGGAATAGAAGCCTCTCCTGGACTCAGCACCCCTCTAGTAGCAACTCCCAGCTATAGCTCCTAGTCCTGCCCTGCTCAGCAGGCTTCCAGTGGCAAGTCACAATTGTGTAGGAGGGGCACTCTCAGAAAAGGGTGCGACTAGACTATGGGTGTGACTGGTCCAAAACCAAAGCTAGTATTAACACTGATCAACAGTTGTGCAACTCACATCGTATGGTATAACAAGGCCCTTCCACGGTAATTTTGGTCAGCTCCTGGAGTTCTTAATCCCTGGATTGTCTGCATATCAACACTTAAAACTAGTTGTAAGCATTTGATATGCGGTTCAAAGTTATACCACTCCAGGGCAGGATTCTCTCTGATCAGTGTTACCCAGCTTGTTACAGTAAGTTGTAGCCACTCCAGGCTACACTTTAGTGTAAACATCCCACCCACTTCTTTCTCCCCCTCTGGCCCAGATGAGGCCCACTGCTCCCCAGTGCCCCTCATAATTGACATCACTTTTTTTTGTGTGTGATATAATGCACAAAACACGTTTGTATCATGCTTTGCTCAAAGACCTCTGCAGTTTTGTTTTGAAGAGGAACTTATTTTGCTCCATCAGATTCAAATAAAATCCTGAATAAAATATTATGACAAGCAATGCCTTTGAAATTCAACTGATAATGTCAATTAATTCTAAATATAAACATAAGATTTACTGCACTAACGGTTTTGTTCAATTAAAGCTACAACAGCCTAAATTAATTTTGCAACATACTATCTCATTAATAAAATGCTTAATACAAAGTAAAGTGGATTAAAACTACATCCTTCCATTTTCAATTTCCAAAAGAAAATTCCATTCCATGGAAAATTTAACTACTGCCTTCAAATAACCCCTTTTCTGCTTTCTTTTGCGAGTCATCATTGGTATCACTCAAGTACCCTTTAACTGTAAGCTATTTCATTTTTCTCTAAAAACAAAAGAGGTAAAAGAAGAATTTTTATGCGACTACAATAGCTCAGTGAAAGAAAAGGAAGACACTCAGAACTGTGAGCTGCAATGTTTAAAACGTATTCTAATAAACAAGAAACCACATTAAGTGTATTGTCCTGAACTACTGGCTCACTTCAGGTGTTGACAGACAGGCCTTTCCTGATACTCTTAAAACAGATTTTAAAAAAGAAATGGCCATGCCCTTTTCCATCTGGGATTTGTTTTTCCAACTACTGAAGAAAGATCTCTCCTGCCCCTCTCAACTATGAATAACTTTGGTGTATGCTTTTTCTGCTACTCAATTCTTTAAGTAGTGAAGCAAAACTGGCATACCTTACAACTGCACATGGCAGCATGAAAGAATTTGAACATCAAGGGTAAGACTTACCAGAATATTTAATTTCACTGTTAGGTACTAGCTGGCAAAGCTGCAGAACATACGTAGAAGCATAGGAGCTGTTTATAAAGTAAAGAAACACGGTGTTTTATGTTCAACCAACTTCTGGAATACTAGAAACTCTAGATGAAAATTTCTGCAAAATATCTGAGAATAGCTTCTGAGCTTGGAAATCTTACTACTTTTGGGTGATGAACAGATTTGCAAACCTTGATAAAAACTGATCATATCACATAGTAACCTGCCATACTACTTACAAAAAAATCAAGTTGATTTGTACACAGATTACCTATTTTGTCTTCCATTAGTTTGTTCATAGAATAAAATCTGCTCAGAGCAGTAATCATGTTTGGAAGGTCCATTGTAGATGCTACTGTGAATACATATTAAACGCATTTAATAAAATGCATTCCCCTGCAAGCCATAGCAGCACTTGATTGTGGGTTAGGATTAGCTTATTCTGTTCTCCCGTGGCAAGTAGAAGCAAGGGCCACTCTCCACTGAACAGAGAAGGCAGGTGAAGAAACCAAATGCCCAGCGCTGGCTGGCTGGCTGGCTGAGTGAAGCAAAGCCTCTGAGTAAATTCTGCTTCTAATGAAGTCAGAGAGAGTTTTGCCATGGCCTTGAATAGAACCAGGATTTCATCTAGAGGTACACCAATACATCAGTCCCACATCAGATTGACAGATATAGGGAAAATTGAAAGTATTGGAAATCATCTTTTTTTTTTGCCTGATGCAGCCGATAATGTGGCCTATACATGCCCTGTGCATGCACACAGCTGCAATGTGCACAGAGCCAAGAGCGCAGTCCACCAGCTTAGAAACCATCATCTGGCTGGTAAATCTGGTGTGGGGGAAGGGGTGGGGGGAAAGAAAGGGGCTGGGGGGTGCAGATCAAGTCCCCTAGGGTGAGGGAAGGAGTGGGGCTGAAGCAGGCACTGCTCAGCTGGGGTGGGGCAGGCACAAGACAGAGCTGTGAGTGGCTTGTCCTGGGAGTGCGAGGCCTGCTCCTGTCCTGCACACACCCCAGGAGGGCATGTGCCCCCAGATCTGCATGCAGGGCAGGCTGGGGCCGGGGCTGCACCGGGGTCTTTCCAGCAGAGGTTGGGCCAGGTTACACTGTGCTCGGGGCACACGGTGGCAGTGCTCGGAGGAGGAGTTGGGGGAGTACAGCAAATTTTGGGGTGGCTGCAGCTCTGCCCCATAGTCTTGCTCCCAAAGCCACTGCAGGAGCGCAGTGCAGTCTGGCCCAGCCCCCTTCGGGAAGAGCCCAGCACAGCCCTGGCCCCAGCCTGTCCTGTCCCACACAGATCTAGGGGCACGTGCTTATGCCTCCTGGGGTGTGGGCAGAATAGGAGCTGCCTCCCCTCCCTACATCACCTAGAAGAGCTGTGGCTCTGTCCCATGCCCTGTTCTGTCCTCGCTGAGCAGTGCCTGCCCCAGCCTCACTCACTCCCTCACCACAGGGGCATTGATCTGCCCCCTCCTCCACACCCTTTGCCCACCCCAGACTTACCAGGCCAACACTGGTTGCCAAGCTGCCCAGCTACATATTGGAATTGGATTGGTATTAGATGATATAGCTCCTTAAAAATCAGCCATCAGCATCAGCCCAAAAAATTTCTATCGGTGCACCTGTAATTTCATCTTTTATCTTCAGGCCAGGATCAGAAGATAGGAATAATTTTCACTGATCATGGACCTAGCACTGAGGATGGAAAGGGTGACATGTAGAATGCTGGGGAGGACCGACTGAGGGTAGCAAACAAATGACTGATAAAGAACCTGGAAGTATAAAAATCCCTCAAATCTAAAGGTGGAGGGGAGGTAAGGAGTAGAATGTGAGCAGAAGAAGAGAGACAACAAAAAAGAAAATCTGGAGGGTTTTACAGTAAATAAAATATATACGTAATAGTGTTGCTTATTTGGCATGCACAATGGAAGTAAATACAAATTGACCATTGATGTAAATACTTACGGATATGTACAGCCCTCAGGTTCCTGTCAAGTTGCCAACTGATGCCCTTGCTGGCGCAGAGGTTGTGCACTAGTAGATAATTTGTCAACTGATAAATTATGCTCCTGCAGCTAAGTCTCAGATATATGGGCATGTATTGCTTTGAGGCTTGTAGATACCAAGTACTCTGCCTAAGTACACAGAGCACAGTAGTGGAGTTCAGAAGACATGGCAGTATCTTTTTTCAGAAGCATTTTCCAGTACGTCAGTAGTAAATTTGCTGTATTTTTCACATAGAGCTAAACAAGAGCTTCTGCGATTTCTCTAAAGCCCATTAGAAAATTCCATTTCTTCCAACATTTTCAAAAGGAAACACAAATAATTTTTAAAGCCAAAAAATGGTAAACATATAAGCATAGGAAGGTTGGATCTACAAATCTAATAGATGAAGCTTCCATTTTAATTCCCTTCAGAATGCTATTATTCCTGTCACTCTGCAGGTGAGGGCAACAACCTGGAGCATGAAAAAACTGCAGACATTGATTTACAAGCAATCAACTCATTTTGTTTTGTGACACCACCATTAAACTACAATAACTGATATAAGTTTCCTTTTTCAAACTTTTGGAAAGTATCAACTACTGCAACAGAGTTCAGCTCCATCTGATCAGGTGCTCACTGAAAATCTTTCAAAGTATATCCCTGTACACTTTTTAACATCATGCTATAAAATGTGGTATGATGATACAGTTTACTCTTCCTATTTGCCACTCTTTTAGATAACTGATCAAATATCCTCTCATACATTTGTTATTAGTAAATTCAGTTTTACTTCATAACAAATGAAATAAAAGAAATACAGTTTTTCCCCCGATTCCTATTCAAATTCTCACTGAAAACAAAAGTGAGTATATCCAAAAGCATTGGACCATGTCATATTAAATATTCTAGTACAACTATTCTCTTTCTGCTAGGATGAGCAGTTGTTAAGACCCCGGTAGACAAAGCCGTGGCTGTGATGATCATGTTGGGGCTGGTCCTGTTTTGAGCAGGGGCTTGGAAGATGTGACCTCCTGAGGTCCCTTCCCATCCTCGTTTTCTATGATTCTACAAAACACACGTTTTTATTGGTGAAAATGTCAATCACCCTTTTCCAATGACTGTAATTGCCAGTAATATTCATCAAGTCATATTTAGCACAATAGCAACAAGTAAAAGATTTTGCACATTTTCAGAACAAAAGCACTTATTTCATACTCAGAGATGCTCAGGTTGGAAGGGCCCTCAATAGATCCTCGAGTCCGACCCCTTGTCCTGGGCAAGAACGAGTGCTGACCCCAGCCAGACGCCTGTCCGGCCTTCTCTTGCCGACCCCCGAGGGAGGGGAGAGTACCACCGCCCTCGGGAGCCCACTCCAGACTCCGCCACCCTCCCGCTGAAGAAAAGGAACAGTATTTGAACTGTTGGCTTTTTAGTTTTTACTCTCATCTCTGAAAGCGAAAAAAAGAAAGAATCCAGTCCCTCAGATTTCTGTCTCAAGTCAGTATCACTCCCCGGGTTTACTCCTGCACCAGGCGGGAGTACGTCGGGGCAGCCCCGGCCCGGGGGCTTCCCGCTGCGGCGCTCGGAAAGGAGCGGAGCAGTCAACGGGGCTGGGATCTCGGCACAAGACCTTCCGCCGCGCGGGGTAAGGTGTGCAGCGCCCGGCGGAGCCGCAGCCCGAGCCCGAAGCTGCTTCCCAGTCCCGCCCCCTCCCCCGCGGGCGCGGGCGGCGCTTACCCGCCGACGGGGAGCTGCGGCCGGGCTCCCCAAGCAGGGGCGCGCAAAGGCAGCTGAGCACGAGCAGGGGCCCGGGGCCGCCGCCGCGGCACGCCCACGCTGCCCGCTCCTCCATGGCGCGGGACTGAGGCCGGGCCGGCAGCGTCTCCTCGCTCCGCCGCCGTCCCGCTGCCCTAGAGCACCGGCCGGCCCGGCCCGGCCCGCCCCCGCGGGGCTCGGCTCGCAACAGCCCCGCCCCGGCCCCAGCCCGCGCACCTGGGGGCGGGGCCACGGCCGGGCCTCCGCGCCGCGGCTCTGAGGAGTAGGCGGTCCTAGCGGTACGGTTCACAGCCGGCTCCTCCTTCCGCGCCTGCTGGGACCTCCACTAACGTCGGTGGCAAATGGCGGCAGCCAAAGCGAGTCCAAATCTTCCAACATTTTTTTCCCCCAATCAAAAGTGACATTATTTTCAGGCTGTGAGGGAGGGGTGGTATAAGGTGGGCTAGGGAATATGCGACTGTATGTAGGGGTGAGATCTTTTCTTGGACCCGCTGTATAGTTAGGAAAATGTTGGACTAGCTTTGGAGGCCAGGTCCCCTGCCCTGAGGAAGGGTATCTGGCACCCACAGCCTCGGGTAGCACCCCGCCGGACTGGCCAGGTGAGGATGGTCCTGTAAGAGATGCCACCTGCAAGAAATCATTGCCTCTTTATTTCAACCCGTTTTGCAGGAACTATAAAGTTCAGTTAACTTTTGGACTCTGAACAAAACATTTTATTTCAGATGGAAACTGTTGACATATCAAAATAAACTTTTTATTTCAGTTATTTTAACCTTTCATTCAACAACACTTTAAATTAAAACTGCTGCAAGCTTGTAAGTGGCCTAAGATACTTCTCACACCACTCTGCATGGAAAGCTCAATAGAAAACATTTTTATCTGTCTTTTCCCCTGCATTAATAATGCAAAGAGTGATTAGAAGGTCAAACTGAGTAGGTTGTATTTTTCTCAATGTTGTCATTGATTTTTTTTCCCCCCAAAATCAATATAATAAACATGCTGTGCAAAAGAAATACGTCCAAACTGAAAACACTAGAACCTAACATTCAAAATAATATGGCAATTGCTTTTAAGATATCACCTGAGAATACTTTCAAAAGGAGACTGGACCTGCACCTTACTGGAGTTATTTGATCCCAGCAGTCTTTCTTGCCCAGAGCAGGGGGACCGGACTCAACGATCTCACCAGGTCCCTTCCAGCCCTGAACTTCTATGAATCTGTGAATTTAAATACAAGAGCAGAAGAGGACAAAGCAGCTTCTATTACTTTTGACTATTCCTCAGCCCTTAAGTTAAAAACAGGATAGGATACTGATGAAGCCACATGTATCCAGAGATCTACTCTCAGAAAATTATTATCTTTTTTCAGCAAAGATCATTTTCAGCAAAATTGTATCTCCCTTTCAACTTCCTGTTACAAGTGCTCGAGCAGCCAAATAGGGGCCATGCTGTTTGTCTCTAGTGGGTTTTACAGAGTAGAGAAAGGTCCCACACAATATATTGGTTCAGATTAGTACACTGATGGGGGTGAGGTTGAGCCTTGTGTGTTCTCACAATGACCACAATTTTGATTCCTTTTAAGATATTTATTAAAACTCCTTACTACGCATATACCACTGCTTAGCTTTAAGAAATACCACAAACATTAAAAACACAATAACTACATATATCAGAAACAATGCTCCAAAAGCACTTCCTTCCCAAACAATACTAAAAGAATTAGTATTGCAAAAACAGTTACAATTACAACTAAAGGCTAAATTCGAATCACTACTATTATTTCTCATGCTACACTTACAATCCTAGAATTCCGAGAAGCCAAACCTAGATATGGTTTCATTTCTCAGCAGTATAGTTTAATGGGCTGGCCTCAGTAGTACAGTTCAACGGGTTGGCCTCAGCAGCGATAGGAACAAGTCCCCTTCCTTCAGTCCCACTCAGGCACTCTGCGGCTTCATGACTAAGAGCATGAACTAAGAGATTTGTGTTCATGGAGAGGGTGGTTCAGGTGGCCAGTCTGATCCGGCCTACACTTGCGATTCTTCCTTTCTTGTTCTGCAAGTGAGGTTTCCTCCCAATTGGGACTGTAGGTTACAGTTTTTATTGGGTGAGTTGCCATCTTGGACCCGTCCTATCCAAACCTGTCACTATTCCCAAATTTGGGCTCAGATCCTACCCAACAGGTTTCTTGCTAGGTGGTCAGTTTGTCTTCCACAATGGAATTTGTTGGCTGACTATTTAGTTTATCTTAAATTTTTGCTTTGGAAGATTTTCCATAGCACTGAGGTGACCTTTCCTTTACAACCCCATTTCAAAAGGCCTAGGGTTTGATCTCTCATAATGTTTGCTTAAGGGTCGTTTTTCTTGTCCTTAGGTTAACCTGTTAAAAGCCTTTAGAGATAAGATCGAGGAGCCAAGACTTTAAGCACGTTCGCTGCAAGGCCAGGCAAAACAACGAACCTAGATAAGAAGGTGAACCTTGCCGTTTGTGTAAGTTGGCTAATGGGCATTCAAACTATTACATTCAATATGACTTGCTGCTCACAAACAGGGATGAATTGGTGGGGAATGTAGTAGTAGATGGCAACTTGG
The DNA here is from genome assembly GCA_030014935.1 of Caiman crocodilus. Classification (NCBI taxonomy): domain Eukaryota; kingdom Metazoa; phylum Chordata; order Crocodylia; family Alligatoridae; genus Caiman; species Caiman crocodilus. The sequence continues at coordinate 34,611,703 of JAGPOW010003364.1, read as the reverse complement.
GCAGCAGTGTCCATGAGATGACTGAGTTCAGGGGCCTGAGGAAAGGAAGGATGGATAGTGAACTTCAGAAACGCAGACTTGGACTCGCTCAGGGAACTCATGGCAGGATGCTCTGGGAAACCAGTCTGATGAGGGAGGAGTCCAACAGAGCTAGCTGTATTGTAAAGAAGCCTTAATCAGAGTTCAGGAACAAACCATCCTGATGCTCAAGAAGACTAGCAAGTATGACAGAAGTCCAGCTTGGCTTAGCAGGGAACTCTTCAGTAAACTAAATTACAAAAAGGAAGCCTATAAGAAGTGGAAACTTAGACAAATAACTAGGAAAGAATATAAGAGCACTGTTTGGGCATGGAGGGTTGAAGTCTGAAAACCAAAGTGCAATTGGAGTTACAGTTAGCAAGGGATGGAAAAGGTAACAAGAAGGGTTTCTACAAGTATGTCGGTAGCGAAAGGGGGGATCAGGGATAGCGTGGATCCTTTACTGAAGGCAACCTAGATGATGCAGAAAAGGCTGAAGTGCTGAGTGCCTATTTCCCTTCAGCCATCACAAATAAGGTCAGCTCCCAGACTACTATACTGGGCAGCACAGATTGGGGATGAGGTGACCAACCAAGTGGCAAAAGGAAAAGTCAGGGACTATTTTGAAAAGCTGAACTTATACAAATCCATGGGGCCAGCTGGGATGCACCTGCAGGTGCTGAGGGAGTTGGCTGATGTAATTGCAGAGCCACTGGTCATCATCTTTGAAAACTCGTGATCAGGAGAGGTCATGGATGACTGGAAAAGAGCAAATATAGTGTCTATCTTTAAGAAGGGGGAAAAGGAAAAGTCAGGGAACTACAGACCAGTCAGCCTCACCTCAGTAACTCAAAAAATCATGGAGCAGATCCTCAAGGAATCTATTTGTAAGCACTTGGAGAAGAAGGTGATTAAGAAGAGTTGGCATGGATTCATCAGGGGCAAAGTCATGCCTGACTAACCTGATTGCCTTCTATGATGAGGTGACTGGCTCCGTGTATGCAAGGAGACCGTGGATGTGGTATATCTTGATTTTAGCAAGACTTTTCATATGGTCTCCCACAACATTCTCACAGGCAAGCTAAGGAATTACAGGCTGGATGAATGAACTGTAAAGTGGATAGAAAACTTGCTGGAGCATCAGGCTCAGAGGGTAATAATCAATGGCTCAATGCCTAGTTGGCAGCTGGTATCAAGTGGGGTGCCCATGTGGTTGGTCCTGGGGCTGATTTTGTTGAATGTCTTCACCAGCGACCTAGAAGATGGAATGGAGTGCACCCTCAACCAATTTGCAGATGAAACCAATCTAGAGAGAGTAATAGGTGCACTGGGGGGTAGGGCTGGGATTCAGAGTGACCTGGACAAATTGGAGGATTGTGCAAAAAGAAATCTCATGAGGTTCAACAAGGACAAGCGCAAAGTCGTCCACTTAGGATGGAACAATCCCATGCACCAGTACAGGCTGGGGGCTGATTGGCTGGGCAGCAGCTCTGCAGAAAAGGACCTGGGGGTTACAATGGACAATAAGCTGAATATAAGTCAGCAGTGTGCCCTTGCTGCCAAGAAGGCTAATGCCCTACTGGGCTGCATTGGTAGGAGTGTTGCCAGTAAGTCAAGGGAAGTGATTATTCCCCTCTGTTCAGCACTGGTGTGGCCACATCTGGAGTATTATGTCTAGTTTTGGGCCCCCCACTACAGAAAGGATGTGGACAAATTGGAGAGTGTTCAGCAGAGGGCAACAAAAATGGTTTGGGAGCTGGGGCAAATGACTTGTGAGGAGAGAGTGAGGGAACTGGGCTTATTTAGTCTAGATAAGAGAAGATGGAAGGGACTTAATCGCAGCCTTCAACTACCTGAAGAGGGGTTCAAAAGAGGATGGAGCTAGACTGTTTTCAGTGGTGGCACATGACAGAACAAGGAGCAATGGCCCACAAGTCACAGCAAGGGAAGTTTAAGTTAGATATTAGGTATTAGGTGATAGGTTTTTTTTTTAACCAGATTACCTTATAGAACAGAAAAAAACACAAGTATGCCCATTTGTACATATTTTTAAACTTCCTAATAACATCCAGAATATTAAACAATACTTCATAGTTTATCGTCCTCATGTTCTTTATTAGTACGCAACATTTTAAACATTTTTGTTTAATTTTTTCTTATTCTCTTTGTCATAATAAGCTGAATGCTGTATTTGAGTTATGTTTGTGCAGAGAAAGAATAATGCAGTCAGCATAAACCATCTAAAAAAAGGCTGCTTACACAGTAGTTTTTTTCAAGAACAGTTCTAGTTTCTGGTTATATTGATTAGTATGCTCTACAGTAAGCAGTGACATTTCATATTTAAGAACCTCTTTACCATTTTTTTAGGCTTGATAATTTCTAACTTCATATACACTAAGAAATTGATTCTTCATTCTTTGCACAGTGAAACCTCCTATTGATTTTAGGTGTTCAAAGATGTACAGCTTGACACTTGGTTTTTATCTCACATGTGATATTCAGTACAAGATTATAGAATAAAAATATGCATTTTTGTCTCAAAATGTAGCATGAGAATGTAGTCGCGGTCTTATATTATCAGCAAATGTTTCTGTGGTTTTTGAACACACTATAAAATCACTCGCTAACATTTCCCCTGTTCATCACAAATCTATAACTTATTTGTGACCAGTCCACCACTGCATTGCACCATGTGTGTTTGTATCTCAGTTTTGCTGTTGATAAGCTATGTATATACTAACAATATGTAGGAATTGCTATCAGGGTCTTTTATTGTCACAGTTTATGGTTAAAAGTATTGGACATAATACACTATCCACTTTGCAAAGAAGAACTAAATATTTTTATTTCTTAACTTTGAGACTGATTGCAGATGGATCCTACCTAGCTGAAACAAATCCTGCATGGTATAAGAGAAGTGCCACTAAGTGCCTAGTGTTACATGCCCATCATTTTGTTGAAAATTTTTTTCAAGGCTTATATTTAAGTATTTTTATTATTATAGTACATAACATTTCTAAAATACTTTTCTACTGCAGTTCTGAATCTGAATATGTCAAATGTAATTGTAGGATTAGAGATATGATTCTATGTGCCCAAATAATTGCATAATATTTTAATTTCTGTTATCTTTTATATGACCCTTTTTTACTAAAAGTAAAGAGTTTTGAAGGCCCCACCTAAAGTGACTTCTATGAATCTTTCTTCAGTGTTGTTACTGCAGCTAGTAAATTGACAGTTTCCACTATATAGTTGAGAGTATTTTAACTTGAAAGCCAGCAGTAGAATTAATTACAGATAAAAATAGTGAGCAGCTCAGTCCTATTAGAAAATTAGAAGAATTTTTCACAAAATTCTGTGAAGTATATTTTTGGCAGATTAAAGTAAAGTGGTATGAAATGAATGAGTAGAATATTCAAAATGAACCTTTAAAACCCTATTTTAAAAGTAATTTCTGGAAAGTATGCAATAATAGAAGTAGTGACTAGAAAAATTAAAAATCAGGGAAATCTTTAGAGATAAAGTTTAAATGGAGAATATTTTAAACTTTTTAAATAAAATGAACAAGTTTTCATTTTTAAGCCAGTTAATTGGAAATCTGTTCTGAGATTACAAGAAAGAGAAAAAACAACAATGGTATTGCTGTTATCTGAAAGCAAAAGATTCTTTTACTGATGTGATATATTTGCTTACTTGTAAATAGTTGCAAGGGAGTCTATTATCCATCTTATCGACTTATATAGCCCACTTCACCATGGTATCCACGCACAGAATTTAATGTATTTATCCTCACAGCACATCTCTAATAAGTAACATCCCTATTTCACAAGCCATGGCTGCTTGCAAATGTTAAAAAAACCCCAAAAAACAAAAAGACACGTTTCAGTGGGGCTTTTTAGTACTTTTATAAAGGGGAGTCAATCAGCTATTAGATAAAAGTGCTGCCCCCCCTGCACTTGATCTATACAGACATTAGGTGAGCCGGGTCCAAGTAACATGCTGCCTCTTTTGGGTATGTGCTGGGCTCAGTGCAGGAGTGTGCCAAGTTTGAAGTACAGCACCAGGGTTGTTTTGTTGGGTTTTTTTTAATGTCTGCAAGCAGCCCAGGAGGCCCAAAGGAATTAAATCACTTCACTGAAGTTGCACACATCTCTGGCAAAGCTGGAACTTCAACCAAGGACTTCAGATTCCCAAGCTAGTGTCTTATGCATAGAACTATCTTCCTTCCCTTTATCTTAAACCAGGGTTGGATTAACATATAGGCAAACTAAGCACATACTTAGGCCCTAAGTGAAGAAGGGGCCTAGTAGTGCTCATTTTACATATTATAATCATTGAGTGAAAAAGAAATATAAATTACAATATTAAGTAGGGGACCACTAGTTTGTTTGCAAGGGCCTACTACAGGGTTAATCTAGCCCTGGCTTAGCCGTACTCTGGTCAGTGTAGGTCAGTGCTTCTATTGCACAGAGGACCAAACCACTCAGTAGGGCAGATCCTTGTGTCCATGCAGTTTCACTAAATGAAGTGGTTTTCCAAGGAGGTACCAAAGACACAAGCACAAAGGAGTAAGGCCGTAGTTGATGTAGGTCATATATAGGGACCTACCTAAATCATGGCAAGAGAAAGGGATTTTCTCAGACGGTTCACCATGCACAGAACAGATTTTGTGGTCTTTTTGCAGTGAGCATCCCCTCGCCAATGATTGGCTGAGGGGGCCCTGGCAGCCTTGCCCCTTGCTGTTGATTGGCCCAGAGGTGAAACCACAGCATAGTTAAATAGCAGAGTCTGCAGAAATAACAAATACATTTCCACATTATTATAAATCTAAGTATTAAATTTAAATCTAAATTGAAATATTTTGTGAATATAAATTTATACCCAATCTGAATTGTAGTTAATAGCATCATCATGTATTATTAGCATTCTACAAAAAGTTTAGTAATACTAAATAATTCTAACCTTGATAGAAACAGTTCATATTAGCTGTTAACTAGCATGCAGCATCCACCAATACTTGCAGCTGACTTCTTTTGTCTTTGTGGTCTGAACACTTGTCCATACACTGAGATCACACATTCTGCAACCACTGAATTTGGTGGAATGGTCAGTGTTTTGCCAAGTTGTAGAGATGTGAAAAGTGATCAGAAATGGAATCCCAAACCACAGTCAAAGGCATCTGGCACTCTTTGCAAAGTTCATGTAAGCAGAATGTTCCTTGTCATGCTCTTTCTGCCATCCAGGGATTGATTTCAGTAGCTGAGGGTCAAATCTCAGTCAAGATATTTGGTTAGGGTAAAAAATGCAAACAGCACTAAAAAAGGGAGGCACATGGTTGTTTAAACCACAGTGGTCTACTAGTACTAGTAGTACTGATTCAACTTCACAGCTATTGCCTAGAATAGTTCTCGTCCCCTTTGGTTATCACATTGACAGTCTGAAAGTTGTGATGGTACGTCTTTGACCTGATTTATCAAACCCATCAGCATGTTGTGTGCTTGGTGAATCAAAGCCTGTCAGCTTTCAAACCACATTAGAAGTTCAATTAACTGGATCACAAACTTAACTTGATCTTCAATGTCACCCTATCTTTGGAGATCATGTAATTTAAGTATGTACTGTGTGCTGGGTGTGATTTCAAGCTCTTTGCACACAGATTGCTGGTAGTACTTCATATTGTACTATAACAAACTGCATTCAACCACAAATTCCATCTTGTAAGCACTGGCTCTGATGAAAGTGACACAGTCGCATGTAGATCCCACTTCTATTGGCAATGGACCCCCTGTAGTGAAGCTTATGGCCTGTACAATATTTGAACTCTTTTTTAAAAGAGGAAACCAAACTATCCACATCAGGAAAGGATGTGTTCATTGCAGGTGATATGAATTGCATTGGGCATCATTCCATGGAGCACATCAAAGAAAGCTTTACATGTATGTGTTGCATTATCAGAGAGAAATGCCAAAATCTTGTTAAATCTAACCTGTAGTTTACAACAGCCTTTATACAGCTTGTGCCATGGTAGAAAAACTGGCAGACACTGTGAACCAGCTGTGTTTGAAAAGCAGGCCGGTCAGCCTGTCCAGCTTCTAGGTACAAGTAAAGTGTGCAGAACATAGTTATCTTGAGTATCTCTTGCTTTATCTGCTACAGTCAAGACTGAGTCATATTCTGCTAATGCAGATGTTGTAGACTGAACATGCAAAGCAATAATCTTGGTGAAGCTTGTCTGCACATCGGAATCTGCCAGCATTTGGCACATGTTTGTTAAAGTAGTCCTGGCAAGCAAGGTTCTTTGGGTAGATATGATATCTTTTATTAGATCAACTAAATCATTGGAAAAAAGTGCTTTGCCATCTTTTGGGCACAAACACCCTTCGTCGGGGACAGGGAGACTCTGCTGCTGTTATATGTTCTCCAAGGTACAAAAGAAGCTAGTTTATAACAAGCAGATCTGTGAAAATGCAAATGTGTGGAAGTTAGGAAGCCAATGGGTAGAGATAGGAGGGGAGAGGGGGAAGGAAGGAATTGTGTGAAGAAATGTAAGTAATCAGCTACAGGCAGGTTACTGGGGTATCAGATGTCAGGCAGCTTGTAATGCGTCATAAATCCAATGTCTGTATTAAGTCCATTTTGTATCCAGTAGATTTATGAAGTGAAGTTCATAGGCTCATCTATGAAAGGTGTTTTGTAAGTTCCCTTTGAGGATTAGAACTGAGAGACTGGAGAGAGAATGAATGTTTTGTGAGAAATGTGCACCCACAGGTGATTGAATATTTTTGTTCTTTGATGGATTTTTGGTGTGCATTCATTCTGGTATGCAGTTGTTGTTTGGTTTCTCCTACATATTTGCCATCAGGGCATTTAGTTAACTGGATGAGATGTACTGCATTTCTGGAGGTGCAGCTGTAAGATCCAGGAATTGTGTTGGTTCTGTTGTGGGATGTAATTATTGTGGGACTGGTAGAGATGTGTCGGCAGGTTTTATATTTCTTATCCTGGCATGGTCTAGATTCATTCAGTGTGGTTTGGGTCATAGGAAGTTTGCTTCTGGTGATGAGGTTAGTGAGGTTCAGTGCTTGTTGTTTAAAAGCTAGGATGGGTAGTTCTGGAAAGTTCAGTTTAAGAATTGGAGAATACCTAACATTAGCAGAGTCTCTTTATGCCTGATGAAGGGTGTTTGTGCCCAAAAGCTTACAAAAAAACCTTTTTTCTGACTATTTAGTTGTTCTAATAAAAGATATCACATCTAGTCAAAGAACCTTGCTTGCCTATGTCCTTAGACCAACAAAGCTACAACCAACAACCCTTCAAGTAGTCCCTTAATTTAGGGCTCTCATTTTTTTCCACAGGAATGTTGGAGGCCACAATATAGCCTCTCTTGTCAAGCTGCTTTCTGTACTTCTTTTAAAGATCAAGGATTTATTTTTTGCTCTTTCAGCCTCTGCAGCCTTTCACTTTATGTGATTTAGACTCTAAATGCTGATCAATGCTATTTTTTCTTGACACATCCAGAGTCACATTGCATGATGAACAAAACAATTTACAGGCCCTCGCCATTCGCAGGGCATATGTTCTTGTATCCCCCATGAATGGTAAAATCCACAAATAAGGTACTGTGTCCATGAATGAAGTGCCCCCAGCGGCTGGATGGGGGAAGGGGGACATGGCTCTGGTGGCAATGGTGGGAGCACAGCAGCAACAAGCTCAGAGCTCCCAAGGAGCTGCTGCAAGTGCATAAAGTGTATTTAAAATGTGGATTCAGCATTCACGAAACGGCAGTTTTTGAAACGGCAAATGCCAAACCTGCAAATAGCAAGGGTTTCCATCGCATGTAGGGAACTGCCTTACATGAACCTGAGCTGACATGTATTCAGCTTACTTGGATTTCTTTTCATGCATCATCTTCAGATTGCAGCATTGCACCTGGCTTTTTAAAAGATGGTACTGAAACCCTTTCACTTTCCTGACTGGCACCTTCATTAAGTCCACATCTCTAGCTCAGCCTTTCTTGAGCCATGTGCTTAATGGCTGCAGGAATTGCCACGTTTTCTTTGTATTCCAGTAAGCTTTTTTTTTTTTTTTTTTTTTTTTTTTTTTGCAAGTCTGTGACAATAAGATGTTGGGTTTTTTTTATATATAACCCAAAATAACATAACCGACATGCTATATTCATCACTTTTATTTGTATACTCCACACAGCATTGGATTGTTTCTTTAAATTGGATTGCAAAATTATAGTTATGGATGGATGGGGAAACTGATCTTCCTATCCTGCAATTTGTCAACATGTCCAAAAAAAAAAAAAAATTCCATCCCAAAGCAGGGCAAAATCAAAATCCCAGGTTTTCACAAACAGTACACGATAATTGGGGCATGTCAACACATGTATTTATGCCATCTTAAATTTACTATGCAGTAAGCAGGAATAGACCAGTGTCTACACATGCAGGTGTTAAAGTGCATTAACGCTGTGTGTGGACTGACTTGAGACTAACTTTAGTATCAAGTTGGTCTACACACTGTATTACTGCACAGTAACTAATCGGGTGTAAACTTGATCCCTGCACGATGCAGGTATCAAACTTAGACTCAAGTCATTGTAAATCACCATATTTCCTGTACAGTACAGGAGTGTGCATGTCAACGTGCATCCATACTGTGCAGTAAATGTGCATATATAGATGTGCCCTCAATATTTTGTTTGCAGTTTTAGTTTCAATGGACTATTATTGTAATCTTCTTTTATTCTAAATCTAGTATAAATTTTAAAGTGGGAAGTTTTTCAATTGGAAAAAATAATTTCAGTTCAAGAAATATGTAGATGAGGTGTTAAGACAATTTTAAGCCTTTTACTCAGTAAAATTAGGATGGGAAGATTTATGAAATTAACCGTTTTGAAAATGAAAATTGCCACATAAACAGATTAATAATGAGAGATTAATCGGAACCTTCCCAGCTCTAGTTACAATTACTATAAAGTACTACAGAAACATTTTAAGATACCTATTTACATGCATTCCCCATTAATGAAAAATTGAACTCGTTTTATTTGTGTTGGGGGGGGGGGGGAATAAACCGTGTCAGCCAACTGATAAACTGGTCAAGATTCCTTGTTTGAAGTCAAATATACTCTTATTCAACATTGTTTGGAAATGGGGTTTATTATTGAATTCTGGTGACAGATATAAAACAGAAGATTTTTCTGTGTTGTGTCTCCAGCTGCTTGTTTCAACCATCTGTCTTATCTAAAAGAAAGAGATGATCAATGTCAATTTGGAGAGCTCCTTTCCATTAAGTCAGTGCCGCTTTTCTAAAAAAAAATAAATAAAAAAGCATGGAGACTAAATATTTCTGAACTATTTAAGTCCTAGATGCGATTAGTTGCACTGCTAGATTTCTAACAGTTTCACTGTCTAGTGGAATCCAACCCCCCTGAGTTAAGCATCTAGTTTCCTTTTCAAGATCTGGGAAGAGTTATGTCTAATAATACCAGAAACCACAACAGCCAGAGCAAAGAGCCATCTAAGCTGAAGAGAGGAATGTATTCTGAAAACGCATTACTGACTGCAGGGCCTTACTTTTGACTGCAGACAGGCACACATCTTCAGCCAGGATTTGCTCCTTCAATGCTATGTATGCCATGTGCCCTGCTACCCAAAACAGAAATAATGTTTTATGTCTTACACAGCAGAGGATCAGTTGTACTAAAAGCCAGCAGGAGAAGCTTTAGCAAGGCAAAAAAAAACACATGGCAGAGTCTAGAATAATGGTGTTACAAAAGTGTAAGCAGATTGAAAGAAAACATGAAAGGCTGCACGATGAAATAGAGGCACTCATGAGAATGGAAGTTTAAGGCTAAAGTGAGATTATTTAATCAGAAAAAAAACAAATGCCTTAAACTTTGATCATACGAGTTATAAGATGACATGATTGCTTTGTGTGGAATTGCTGGCTCTGGATCATAGAGCAGATACGGGAAAGTGTTCTTTGTAACTCCTCTGCAACTGCTTCGCTCACCACAGCCTTGAAGGTGGCAGAAAAAAGTGTGTACAAACTCTGATTTTCAGGGGCAAGAAGGGAGTGTTAGTTTTCGCTTTGTGAACTAATCTTGTCTGCCCCATAATTCCCATCTTGATAACAGCAAGCAGTAATGAGCTAGTGTTTGTAGCTGCTTTTTTTTTTTTTTTCTAGCAAACTCCACTATATGATCATGTGAGTTGTAGCAACTGTTAAAAGGTATATAAGCCCCAGAGAGGGGGCCATCTTATTGAGAGATTTTTTGCTCTTGGAGAACCCCTTCCAAGTGCTTAAGAAATCCATGTCACTTCTTTAGGGTCAGCTGTAGTTTCATTTGAATAAAAGCTTCTGCTGACCTGACCCAAAAGTATGCTGCATGTATTTCCACAACAGAAGTAAAAGGTGTTTTTAAATCGCCTAGCTGGGTTCTCCTTTAATTGGGTCTTCATGGTAAGAGAAGTGGCTAAACTCTATAGCCTTGCATAAAATAGCAGTTGCTTTTGGGAGGCCCATTGAAGCCCTACAATTGTTGTGCACATTTTGTAAAAGCAAGCAAAACAATGTTATTCCTACCACATACAAATCATGTTTCATGAATAATTGAATTATTTCTAGGAATCATGAAAGTACTAAACAACCATAAAATAATTGGATGATCTGTTAACACAAAGGATCCTGACTCTATCAAAGGCAGGGCATGTAAGATGCAGTAGATTGTAGGGCTGGAAGGGACCCTTAGCCTTAATGGAGCCATGCTGGGATAGCTGTGGTCCCTGCTGGTGGGACAGGTAAGGGAAGGCAGGGAATAAACCCTGTCCTAGGCACCCTGACACAGAGGCTGCTGCCCATCCACTACCTTTCGCTGCTTCAGCGGCGGGACCTAGCCAGATGCCATCCCAGCATGAATCCATTAAGATGAAGGGAGTCAGGGATGGGGTTAATTCCTCCCTCCATCCCTTCTGGGGACAACAACTAGGGTCTTCCAGCCTCCCACCCCCTCCACTGCCAATGCAGGGTGGGCGGGGGAAGGAAGGAAGAATTAACTCCCCCCATGCCCACTTTGCCTTAATAGGGCCATGCCTGCCAGTGTCTCTCCATGTCTGCCCCCTGTCCTGCTCAGGCAAGAGAGCAGATGGGTGGGGCCAGCCCTGCTCTCTGGAGCAGAGAGCACAGCCCAGAGAACATGCTGAAATGCTGGAGGATTCAGATTTAACTTAAACCAGGAAGGTGTCTAGGATAGACTTTGCATAAACCAGTTTGACCCAAATCAATTAAATCTGATGCTACATTCAACAAGTTTAACATTAAAGTAGTTTCAGCCATTTTGAAACTGGTTTATGTACACTAAAGTTATGTTCTGTTACAGATTTAAACCAGTTTTTGATCACTTAAACTGGTTGATGTGTAACTTCTGTCCTTAGTCAAGAAGCTCAGTGTACATAAATTATTTTCAAAATGGCTGACACTGGTTTAAGATAAACTTGGGTGATTGTAGTATCAGACTTAACTGATGTAGGTTAAATCAATGTATTGAACTGCTGTCTCAGATCCGCTCCAGATTCAAGTTAATTTACAGTCCTCCAGCATCCCAGGATGCTTTCCAATTCTCCTAGAAACCTTTTCCCTCCTCACAGGGTGGGCAGGCTAGCCTTGGCCCAAGCTGTCTGCTCCAGCCAGGAGCCCAACCAGGAAGGTGTGCTTTAGGACCATGTGGCTTCTGGCTTGGGCAACTACAGGAATGTGGCTATATTTCTGAATCAAAAGTGAGTATCTGTTCACTTGTCTATCAGTTCTTAAATTTATCGGCTTAACTTAACCTGCAAAGATTGAATCGACTCAGCCCTCAGCTTTTTGACGGTCTTTACTTAGTCATGGTATCCTGTGCTACTTATACAGGTGCCTAAATCTTTTGGAATTTTGGTAAAGCTATTTTGCTACATGCAGCTTGTACTTCTCAGTGAAGAAAGACAAAGGGAGAATGTCCTTTATGTGAGGATCACCATCACTCATGAACTGATGCATCAGGGCATTGTTTCTGTCGATGACCATGCAGTGTTAAAAGCAATACACCACAGGAGCTGGTAACTTTGCACAGACTGCTGTTTTTAAATTTCCTTTGCAAAATGCTATATAAATCCTGATTGCCACCACCATTTTCTGACACGGCTCTCTTAAAGTTGTGTGAGTTATTACCTGGCCCATTAAGTCATACATTGACAATAAAATAGGTTTCTTCCTTCTTGGGTTATCCTACTTTACAGTCAATTTGGAAGTGTCCAAAATATGATTTAAATATTTTCCAACTTTGTCTTTCTGAAAAATTGGTAAATGGTATTTTACAGGCTCCTCAATCCTTCAGTATTGAGTGGAGAAGAAAAGAGGGGGGGGGGAGGGAAAATACAGCTCTCTACACTGCCCTAGAACATGGACAGAATTGAAGGTAGATAACTCAGTGTTGTTTGGCTTATCAGAATACCATCCCCATTTGGGAGTAAAAGAGCTATGCTGAGATTTTTATGCTGTAATCCAAAACTATGCAGAATCCATTTGGTGTCAGGATTTCATAATCCTTGACACACTGCCTGCCTTTATCAAGAAAGATCTTGGGGATTCAAATGTGAACCTGGTTTTGTGTGAGTCTGGGCTAATGTGTCATTTGTTGTATGTTTGTAAGGGCCTGATCCACGCTCATGTCAGAGAATCTAGTTGCTGTCAGTGGGCTTGGAATGAGGCTCTTGGTGTGAAACCAGGTGATGCTCTGCATCTATGAGCTTTGCTTTGAGACAAACCTTCAAAAAGAGATTGAGTGCATTACCCACCAACAACGTGAATCGCCAGCTTCTTCTCAGCAACTATGAGCGGCTCTACCATAGCAGATGAGTAAGCCCTCATGCTCCCCTGTGGAAGAACGAGGCCCTTGGCAAAAGGCACAAGCTTGAGTTTCAAGCTCCCAAAGGATTACCAATAACGTCTAAGAGATCCCAAGAGTAACTGTAATTCAAGACAACATGTCAGCATTAAACTTGCTGTTCCAAGATGTAGTGCCTGGCTTCTGATACGAGGTTCACACACTTGTTCTGCCTTTTTCATCTGCATTCCCTATCCCTTCTAGGTGACTGCAAGCACTTCATCTCAGGCCTTTGCTTCCTTGGCAATACCGTGACTATTTTGATCTTCTATTTGGTTCTTTCATGCGCATATTTGTTCTCCATTCTTCACATTCTAGGCTGCAGGAATTCCTGCCACAAACAGCAGCTGTGATTTATATAACTCTTGTTTCTCCTCACACTTTAACTACACAGCCCTTGAGCTCATTCACTCCCATGTTGATTTGTTTTGCTTCCAGAGGAACTCTGAATAGCATCTCTTCTTGCTAAAACAACTGAAAACATGTCCCTTGTGTAGCTTCTTGATACAGTAAAATCAGCCCTGCATGGAACTAATCCTGGAGGTCTATATCCTAATGAAGACCCTTTGCTCAGACATAATACAGATGCCTCCAGCCATTTTGAAAGTGTTTCCTCATTCTCCTTCTTTATGGAAGTGGATTTTTTAGAATTAGAAATGGGTCCAATCTGTGAAGTTGAACTCTAAATTCAAACTTCCCAACCTTCAGGAGAGAGCTAGCATAGACCCTAGAGCTGATGCCTTGAGGTTCTGATAATCTGAATCATGTGAATCTGCTGATCACATACTGGGTATTTTAGTACTTAGTCATTCAGTGCCAAGTCAAATAAAGACCTTGACACTTTGTGAAGGATTTAAGCAGAATTTATACGCCTCAATCCAATACTGTGATCCCAAACAAGTGCCATTCAGCTGCCCCTACCTCCAAAGATGCTTATACTCCACAGTAACCTAATGGCTTTAATATTCTTCATCTTAATAGAGTTATGCCACTCACCATACCCAGAACTGCCTCACTTTTGGCAAGGCAGGAGCTTGGCCATAGCTCACTCCAACTCAGACTGGGATCCAGAAACCAGACACTCCTCCGATTAGCGTCTCAGAGGCCCAATCGTGAGGGTGTTCTCACAGCCTGTCTCATACACAGGGGATCTGGATTTTCACGAAATGGACACAACCACCCCTTTTTTTTTAAATCAGAACCTTGTGTTTGGAAACTCACTCCAGAGTAGAAGACCCAAGTTCAGTGGCCTCTTATACCTGACTTGGTTCAACCCATCTCCCAACCCATCACAATGTCTTAACTCAGCAGTTGGCAGCCTTTTCCAGCTGCAAGCTAGAATGACTAGTCTCAGGTCAGAGGCAAGTAGGTGGGTGTTAGGATCCAGCTGCAGCTGTCACTTCTCCCTGGAGCAGCTTGGAGAGATCACCTGCAGAGGAAGTCCTCCCTGCTGCCAAATACTGTTGAAGCTCCATATCCATGGGTTGGGTCCAATTGCTCTGTGGGCTGGATCCAGGCTATAGGTTGCCAACCCTTGCCTGAGCCAATAGCTATTCTGGGTGGGGCACACTACTCTTCCCTTCCTGTTGAATGTGTCTTTTCTGCACAGAAAAGAGTATGAGCACTATTGGATCAGTGAGAGAGAGAATAAGAGGCAGCATGACTGTAGCCTAGCAGTTGGGGCAATTCCCAGGGAGGTATGAGCATAACCAGTATCTTCTGTGCCTTGGACAGCAGCAGCAGCCAGTAATGTTGCATCTCATTCTAAGTCAGCACCTTGGGCTTGTGCCCCCTTGCCCACCCCTAGTTGTGCTACTGGGGTGGGGGGGTGGAGCTCATCAGGAAATTCCTTCTACTTGTGATGTTTCTGTCTTTTACACCACACACTCATTCTAAAAAAGGCTGAAATAAGCCCTGAAATGGGACCAGGACCTAGAACCCTTCCTCCAGCCTAGTGCCTTAACTGCTAGACGTCACAGTCGTACTTCTTCTTCTGCTCACTTCTTTCTGCCCCGTTGCAGCAAAGAATGTAACATCCACAGTGGTACAACTTCCACTGGAGAGAGGAAGGGTACGCCTCATCTCCCCCCAGCCCCATATATAGGCATTGCTGGCCTAGTGGTAAATGGTTTCTCTTGGAAGGTGAAAGATATGGGTGGAGCCCCTTTATGCAGAGAAGACAACTGACACTAGGTTTTCCACTTCCTGGGTGAGTCCCTCATGCACCATGCTGTGATGCAAAAGGTGGATAGCACCACCACCTCCTACTCTGGTTTTATTTTAAAACAAGGAGATCTGCTTGGTACCATACAGGGAAAAAACATGCAGTACACCCTCCCTTTCTTCAGGAGGGGATTCCAGGCTGAGACTCGCAAGTGGAGAGGCATTTCCCTCATGCCTTGAGTGGGGCATCTAAGCACCAGTGACAGGCACTTGGCATCTCCTACAGGTTAGCCCTAGGGGGCTTCCTGCTCAGTGCACTAATGGACTGGGACCCAGTCTAAGGTACCCAACTCCCCCCTTACTCTGCCAAGGTAACCTAAACACTTAACACAAAGCACCTTCTACCCTGGGGGCTAGACCCTACCACCTAATTTTCAGTTACCTCAGTCCTTTATTAGATTTAGGGCTTATTACCAGGTCATTACTTTCCTGTGCTTCATGCATTCCTATTTCTAGGCCTTCATTCAGTTTCTTTGCTTGTTGCTTTTGATTAAACACATGATATCTAGGTTAAAATATTACAGCTTGAGCCCCTGTTGATTTTAAACTGTGTTTCCCAAGGAGGTTAACAAAGAGAGGGTTTTTTTTTCATTATAGAATATAACTTTTAGGGAAGTGAAGGACTTAGTCCAACTAAAATAATTAGGCTAACCCTGGCAACAAAAGTAGAGGATAAATGTGAAAATGTGTTAGATTGCTAAAATAAGTGTGAAAACCAAGAAGAGAGCCCTAAGACCTTGGGGTATGGAACTAATCCAAGGAGTCTGAGAAACTAGATAAATGTCCTGAGAACATGAAACCATTAGCTAATATGGAGTTTGAGAAAATCCCATGCTTGGCTTAAATTCTAAAATGTATTAAGCACAGATTCCAAGTTGTTTTGTAGAGCTATTAAAAGATTAAGGTTAGAGGTTAGAAATTAAAATACCCACAATTCACTTCTGCCCACTGACAGCCAATATGCATGCCATAAAAATGTGTACTGGGTATTTGGTTGTAGCTGTGTTAGTCTAAGAACATAGACAGGCAAAGTTCTTTGGGTAGATGCAATACCTTTTATTAGGCCAACTAAGAAGTATTTTATCTCTGTTGTCTCTCTGACTTTTTCTTCCCCCTGCTCTGTGCCTCCTCCCTTCCCTGCTTTTCCTTTTGTCTTGCTTATCATTACCTATTTACATTTTCACTAACACCCCTCTACACTTTTAGTTTCCCTCATTCCTTAGCATCTCTGACCAGCAGAGACTCCCTATGCCTAACAAAGGGTGATTGCACCCCAAAGCTTGGTAAGAACTTTTTTCCAACTACTCAGTTGGTCTAATAAAAGGTATTGTATCTACCCAATGACCCTTGCCTGCCTATAAAAGTGTATCAACTAAGTGGTTGTTGCAGGCTCAGAGTTGCCCCTCAGAGTGAAACCTTCAGGGGTCATTTCCTTTTAAAAACAAACATTTGTAAAGTTTTTGTCCTGAAAAATGAACTGGGAACTGCCCCTGACAATCATATCTAAGACAGTCCAGAGCTCCCAAAATACAGCAATGGACCTGTGTTAAGAGGAGCCCTGTGCATGCGCCTATAATAACAACCAAGAGACAGCGCATTAAAGCAGTACCAGGCATGCACTCAAAGTATGCTAGAACAACAACATTGCTTTGTTTTCAGGACTGGGCATAAGCAAAATGTGAGCAATGGGCAGGTTGGGCACATTTGCAGCAATGATCCCAGGCATGGCATGGAAGTGAGTTACAGAGGTCCTGTAAAGCACATACATTTTAAACGGAGTGAGAGCCTCTGCCAAAAGCCTCAACACAATCAGATCTCTGCAGCCCACAGCTCTGTCAAAGCAAGCAATGGGAGCCTTCGTCTCTTTCCAGTCAATTTCACTTCAGGTAAAATTCACTACCCTGCAGATGGCCAGACAGCTTAGCTCTACTGATCACACCGTTTCTTCCACTGGCACAATACAGCAATAATTGTACTGGAATATTTCAATATTTTGTGTTTAGATTTTATGTTTTTGTGTATCTTCTAAGTTGAGCTATTTAACTTGCAGCTCCTGAGAGCTTAACATGTGGCCCTTGGCTTGTGCTACCTCCTCCAGCTTCTGCTTCCTACCCAGCTCCTGGGGGTGGGGCAGGACAGGGTAGCAGTGGGGCACTACCCAGGCAGGAAGAGAGGGGCCAAGTTGACCATGCTGCTTGCGGCACATGCCCTGGACATGGGGCAGCTAGAGGCACCCATGTGATATGATGCCCCAGGGTCTGCAGCACTCCCACTATCCAGAAATTGAACAGCCCTGTTTTAAGTAAAGATCGTTCTTTTAGGCTTTATAAGAATTTTTTACAATGGTAAGAACAGTTATGATAATACTATTAGTAATACTATTATTAATAATTCTATCCCCTACATCTTAATACTTTTCATCAGTAAGTCTGTGAGCTGGTCAGTATCATTTTTCATGATTCATTAAGGATGGAAACCAAGGCACAGAGTTAAATGACTTCCTCAAGGCTACCCAATAGGCCACTAACAAAGCCTGGAGATAGACCCAGATTTCCTGCTCTCTATTCTGCTGCCTTATTCTTACACACAAGAAGGAGAGGGAGCAAGGAGAACTGATTTGGACTTGTTTTGCCCAGGAGTTCAACAAAGCCCTTCAACCTAACAGACAGAGATGAGCTCTCTTGTCCTATTTCCCTCAAATGAAGGAAAGTGGTTATTGCTTGCATGTAAAATACACAAGGATCATCCTGGGAACTAAAGGTTACTTGCCTTGCAAAGACCAGTTCTGTCAACAACCACAGAAGGTTACTCACAGACTGTTTTCTATTTAATCTTTGGAATGATATATTGACAAGCTGAAGATAATATCATTTGGGAGGAGAGATCAAGGGCACTGTGAAGACCATGGGATGGAATGTGATTACCCACAAGTGTCAAACAGATGCAGCATCTAGCAGCACCATGTGGCACCAGAAGGTTCCAGTTTCTCTTCTTTCACCCATACTATCTGCCTTCTGCAAAGCAGTCAAGCAACGAATGGAGTGTTTACCAAGTAAAGTCCATCATGAATGACAAATAAGAGACACGCTATGCTTTTGAACCTATTTTTCTATTTCCTTCCAGGCATAAAATGCATGGTCCATGTGTCTGCCTTAAAAGAAATGCCATTAGTTCTCCTCAAGTTGGGAATTCTAAATTACTTCCCTAACGGAAGAGGAAGAAATTATTAACACAAGATTAGGACTAACTCAGGCTCCTGGAAGTTGGCAATTTCCTCCTTCAGCAACAGAGCTGAGGAATTCTGTCTTAACAACGGTGGCAGTAGCAGAACGGAAGCCAAGTAGCACCAAACGGACACTGACTAATTAAAACCCAACAAAGTGGAAATGTCTGAGGAGTAGACTGCGTCATGGCCAAAGAAATCATTAAACAACAAAGTATCTAAACTAAAATAACTAAATATCATTATTTTATATTTGACAGTTAGCTAAACGTAAGTAAAAACAACTACAAATAACTTGAATTGGCAAGCATAAGAAATTCTCAGCAAGATGAATGACAAAGAAGGAAAAAGGCATGGCCATTTCCTACAGAATTGGATTTTTTAAAAGTAAATACTTTGTCGATCCAGGCTTTACAGAGCACATTAAATGGTGCCTAGGAGGAGGTAGTCCAGGAACTGGATTCTTCAGCTACGTGCATCAGCTGCGTGATCCTCCATGCTAAAGGAATTCAAAGCCAGGCAGATTCAGTTGCTTTTTAGCCTCTGCTTTGTTCATTTCAGGCTGCACTAGAGTCACAATACATCAGAGAATCTGGCTACATGTTCCACCTCTCAACTCCGTCACATTATTCTTGTAACAAGAGCAAAGTATTTTGTCCCCTCAGCACCAGCCGTTATACATGGCATGATACAGAAAGCAACATGTAATGGGACAGTTGCTATGCATATATACATCAGCATGACCGCCTTTGCCAGCAACAAGTCATTTTCGCATCCTCGGTAGTGACTTTAAGGTTCAAGATAGCAATGGCTCGGTTGTTGCAGGCCAAAACTGAAGAGTATTTTCAGGTTGGTGTAAGGAAAATACTCTGTCTGTCCAGCTCCTGTTCCTGTGATACCTGTCTCAAGTAAGTTTTGTTCCTTTCTGACTCTAGCACTGTATTCACCCATTAGTTCTTACTGAAAAACGGATGAGACACCAACACTTTAATTCCTCTTTAAAAAAGAAATTTAAAAGGAATTGGATGGAGAGGGACATTGTTGGCATTCTCATAATGGCTAAATATTGTAAGAACTCTGTGTTAGTAAAAGGTCTCCTTAACTGGGTTGATAAAACCTTTTGAACTGGATTCCTCCCTTGCTGCTTTATGTAAGGAATGGCCCAGGCCTCATCTGCCCCACAACAGCTCAGGGAGGGAACTGCGATCAAATTCTTTGCCTGTTACAGTCCATTCTCCCTCAAAAGGAAGTTAGCTGCCATTAGCTCTGATTGGTGGTTGATAGCTAGACTTTAGCACCACCTCAACTTCATGGTCAGGTCACTGATGCCATAGACTGTGATCATTATCACTCTCCTGTGCTCCTTTGCAAACCACATGCAACAGAGGGAGCACTGGGTGTAGCGTACACTTGGTCTCCCTCCTGCACCTGAAGCAGAAACATGGGATTACTCAGAGAAGCTAGATGCTTTCATACCGGCCAGGCTGGATGGGTTGCACCCTAGTGTGCTGAAGTAATTTTGGAGTCATTGGCTATCTTCTTTAAGAACTTGGGGAGGTCAAGTGGGATCTCAGATAACTGAAAAATGGTAAATATAGTGCCCAATTTTAAAAAAGGAAGAAGAAAGATTCAGGGAACTACCAACCAGTTAGTCTGACCCTGATACCAGGATGGATCATGGAGCAGGTCCTTCTATGAAGCACCTAGAGGAAAGCAAGGTAATCGGGAACAGCCATGGTTCACCAAGAGCAAGTCATGTCTAACCAATCTGATTTCCTTCTATGAGTGCCAGGATCTATGGATGGAGGGAGATCAGTGGATGTGTTATACCTTGACTTTAGCAAGGCTTTTGAAACTGTCTCCCATGACATTCTCATTAGCAAACTAAAGAAATACAGACTAGATGAAAGTACTGTCAGATGGATTCAAAATTGGTTTGATCACTGTGCTTAACAAGAAATTGAACCATTGATAACTACTAGTTGGAGGAGGTAACACATAGGGTTCCTCAAGGGTTTGGCTTGGGTCCAATATTGTTTAAAGTCTTCATTAATGATCTGGATGATGGGATCAAGTGCATGTTTAGCCAATTTGTGCATGACACCAAGTTGTGTAGAGTTGCAGATACTCTGAAGGGTGGGTTTAGGACCCAGAATGACTTTGATAGACTAGAGAAATAGTCTGCAATCAATGAGATGAAATGCAGCTAGAACAAATGAAAAGTCCTGATTTTGGGGGACTGAATAATTGTGTACACAAATACAAACTGCGAAAGGAGTAGCTAGGTTATAGTACTGCAGAGGAGGATCTGGAGGTTACAGTAATCTGAATATGAGCTGACAGTGTGATTTCATTGCAAAAAAAAACAACAGCATGTGGAGTTGTATTAACAGGAGTGTCACTTGCAAATCAAGGGAAGTGTTTCTTCTGCTCTTTTCAGCACTGATGAGATTTCACATGGAATACTGTGTCCAGATTTGGCCCCCACACTTCAAGAAGGATATAGACAATTTGGAGAGAGTCCAATTCAGAATCACAGAAATTACTGGGGGCCTGGAAGGCAGGATTTATGAGAAAAAGGCTGAAAATTAGGGTTATTTAATCTGGAGAAGATAAAACTAAAGGGAAAAATTGACAACAGTCTTCAAATACCTGAAGGGAGATTACAGACAGGATAGAGATAAGCTCTGTGGCTGTAGGGGATGGGATTAGGAGCAATGGCTTCAAGCTTCAATGGAGGAAATTTAGGATAGAGATTAGGATTATTTCTGATTGTGAAGCTGGTCAAGCATTGAAACAGGCTACCTAAGAAGTTGTGAAATTTCCATCCTTGGAAGTTTTCAAGAGCAGGTTAGACACTTAACTGGGATGGTTTAGTCAGAGTCAATCCTGCCTTGAATAGGGGACTAAACTAGAAGACCTCATGAGAACCCTTTCAGCCCTACTTTCCCATGATCCTATGCAGCCAAGTGCATTTTCTTCTTCTGGCCCTGTAAGGTAAAATTACAATCTCCTCTTTAGGGTAAAAAAACTCCGGGCACTCTGAATGCTTGGTTTGGTATCACACACTGTGCAGGACAATTTTAAATGATATTTGAGCTTTTGAGAATGCTGCCTCTCAAATTTCCCAGTATTCAACCATTTTCTTGTGTGCCCCTCTGATTACCTGAAGTAGCTTGGGACTCTTTAGTTCCTGGACAAGACAAATGTAAACACGTTCCTTGTCTTGTAAACATACAATCCTACGTGCAGCATGGAATGAAACACCCTGTTCCTGCTGGGTTACACACCTGCATCAATTGATATATTTTTTCCTGCTCTTCTCCACTAACCATAAACACAGACACCACATTTGTCTCTCTCCTCTATGAATAAGATGAGCCGGAAGCTGCAGCCTGTGAAAAAAACTATGATCTGATTGGCATCACTGAGACCTAGTAGGACAGCTCTTATGACTGGTAAAATGGCGGCTGATCTCTAAGGTCATCGGGGACTCCATCCTGAGGGGCATGGAGGATTCCATCTGCCATCCTGACCCCTTGGGCCGAGAGGTCTGCTGCCTGCCTGGAGCGCGGGTTCAGGACATCACGGAGTGCATCCGGAAGATTGTTAGGCCCACAGATTACCATCTGTTAGTGGTAGTCCACATGGGGACCAACGATGCTTCGAGAGGCTGGCTGGAGGACATCATTGAAGACTTCAAGGCTCTTGGAAGACAGCTCAAGGCAATTGGAATGCAGGTGGTGTTTTCTTCCATTCTGCCGGTGAGTCGATGGGGAAGGCAACACAAGGCGTGTATCACAGCTGTAAACCAGTGCCTTTGGGGTTGGTGTTATGATGTGGGCTTCAGATTACTTGATCACAGCCTGCATTTCTCTACGTGGAGCATGCTGGTGGAGGATGGACTTCATCTATCGCCTAAAAGTAAGCGTTTCTTTTCTTCTAGGTTGGATGATCTTGTGCGGCGGACTTTAAACTAGCTTCGCCGGGGGACGGGCCTGCCAGGGGAGGAGAGGACGCTCTGCCGCTAAGCCCGGTAAGTCAGACAAGTGTAGGTGGTTGTAGCTTAGGGGAAACATGTGGAGAGGGGGAGGCAGCAGTGGGTAGCCTCAAATGCCTCTATACAAATGCTCGCAGCATGGGAGGTAAGCAGGAGGAGCTGTGTCTCCTGGTGGTGGTGGAAGACCCAGATTTGGTTGGGCTCATGGAAACCTGGTGGGACCTGACCCAGGACTGGGCCATAGGCATCCATGGCTATGCCCTTTTCAGGAAGGACAGGATGGGGAAAAGAGGCAGAGGGGTTGCACTCTATGTCAAAGAGCTTTTCTCTGCATCGAGCGTCAACTTGGGGGCAACTGAGGACCAGGTGGAAGTGATTTGGGTCAAGCTGCAAGGAGGACGAGGGGAAAGGGACTTAATGGTGGGTGTCTGCTACAGACCACCCAACTAGGAGGAGGAGCTGGACCTCCAATTTGCTGGCTAGCTTAAGTAGGCAGCTAGGACGAGGGATGTCATTGTCATGGGTGACTTCAATTACTCGGACATCTGCTGGGAGGAGCAGATGACCAAGTCCAAGAGGTCCCGACGGTTCCTGGCGGAGCTGCAGGACCTCCATTTGGTCCAGGAGGTGCATGGCCCCACCAGGGGGGATGCGCTGCTGAATCTGGTCCTGGCCTTGGTTGGAGAGCTCCAGGCATGGGACTCTCTGGGAGATAGCGATCATTGCCTGATAGAATTTTCTGTCCGGCTTAGCGTAACTAGGACCCACACTATGACTAGGGCCCCAGACTTCAAAAGGGCCAATTTCAGAGAGCTCAGGAGGCTAGTTAAGGAGGCGCTGCAGGACTGTAGGTTGAGGATATGGGCGTCCACGAAGGGTGGACGTTCCTGAAGGAGACGATCCTCTGAGCCCAAGGGGTTCCCGCCCGATGCAAGATAGGCAAAAGTGCCCGGAAGCCCCCATGGCTTAATAGGGATATTTGGGGGACCCTGAGAGCTAAGCGGGAGGCTTACTATCTTTGGAAGAGAGGAGTACTCCTCTTGTGCTCGGGAGTGCAGGAGGACTATTAGGAAGCCCAAGGAAGGAGTAGAGCTCCGCCTGGTGACTAGGATCAAGGACAACAGGAAGTCCTTTTTCAAGTGTGTGGGGAGCAAAAAGAGAGCCCCGGGCAACGTCGGGCCCCTGAGGGACTCATCGGGCAACCTGGTGCTCGCAGCCAATAAGAAGGCGGAGATCTTCAATGGGTTCTTTGCCTCGGTCTTCCTAAAGGGGGACCGGGACTTCCCTCCCATTGGAAGCCTGTATTCACCCTCGGGAATCACTGCTAGGCCGTGGGTGAGGGTTGACCTGGTGGAAGGACTTCTGGAAGGGCTGGATGTCTTTATGTTGGCAGGTCCAGATGACCTACACCCAAGGGTGTTGAGGGAGCTGGCGGGAGTGACTACTGAGCCCTTGGCTCGGTTATACGAGCACTCTTGGAGCTTTGGACAAGTGCCGGAGGACTGGAAGGTGTCCAGTATGGTCCCCATCTTTAAGAAGGGGAAGAAGGAGGACCTGGAGAACTACAGGCCAGTCAGTCTCACCTCAGTTCTGGGAAAGATCTTTGAGAAAATTCTCAAGTCCCACATTTGTGAGGGACCGGCAGGGGACTATATGCTGAAGGGCAACCAGCACGGGTTTGTTAAGGGCACGTCCTGTCAGACCAACCTGGTTGCCTTCTATGACCAGGTGACCAAATCCATGGATGCGGGCGTCCCTCTTGACGTAGTCTTTTTAGACTTCAGGAACGCGTTTGACATTTGTCTCTCACCCCATCCTCATTAAAAAGATGGGGAGCTGTGGCATTGACCCCTACACAGTTGAGTGAGTCAGAAACTGGCTGACGGGGTGCTCCCAGAGAGTGGTTGTGGATGGGTCGTACTCGACCTGGAGAGATGTGAGCAGCAGGGTTCCCCAGGGCTCGGTCCTTGTGCCTGCACTGTTCAACATCTTCGTCGCTGATCTGGATGAGGGGGAGGAAAGCAAGTTGTCCAAGTTTGCTGATGACACCAAACTGTGGGCTGAGGTGGGGACACCAGAGGAGAGGGAGAGACTGCAGCAGGATCTGGGCTGACTGCATGAGTGGGCGGGCAGGAACAGGATGGGATTTAATGTGGACAAGTACAGGGTGATGCATCTGAGGAGAAGCAACCCCCAGCACACATACTGGCTGGGAAGCTCCCCTCTTGCTAGTACGGTGGAGGAACGTGATCTTGGCGTCATTGTGGATGCCAAGATGAACATGAGCCGCCAATGTCAGACGGTGGTTGGAAAGGCCAACCGAATCCTAGCATGCATCCAAAGATGCATTTCGAGTCAGTCCAAGGCGGTGATCCTCCCCCTTTATGCGGCATTGGTCAGGCTGCAGATGGAGTACTGTGTCCAGTTCTGGGCGCCGCACTTCAAGAGGGATGTGGTCGGCCTCGAGAGGGTCCAGAGGAGGGCCACTAGATTGATATGCGG
>JAGPOW010003364.1:34554254-34586706 GCA_030014935.1 Caiman crocodilus | reverse complement strand
CTTTGTTGCGCCCTGTGCTTAATGGCTCCATGAATTGCCACTTTTTCTTTTTATTCAATTATGTTTTTTTTTTTTTTTTTTTTTTTTTTTTTTTGCAATTCTGTGCAAAATTGTGGGAAATACCATTTTTCACAGGGATTGCAGAAACCACTGTTCTTCATGCTTTCCACAAAAATCACAAAACCGTGATTTAAGTAGGACCCTACACATATGCCAAGAGGCAAGAAGGGAGAAGTGCAGGAAAAAAACCGAGGAAACAGACTTTAGGATATAAAAGCTAAATACAGGCATATCTTCCCTCCTACTTTAACTTAAACACTGAGCAAATGGTGAGGGGAGAAATGTAAAGATACACCAACATACACCAACCAATAGCCTGACTCCTTTATCCCTGTTTACTTATACATCCCATATACAACTGCTATCCCTGGGGTCATTACCTTAAGGCAAATATTTGTTATTTCTGCTTATGGTATAGGATGCATACTTCTCCAGTTTCAAAAGGCTCTATGAATGATGAATAATTCATATTAATGATGGACACTGTTTTTTGTGTAGATGTATATCATTTTATACATGTTTTCAGTTTTTGGGGTTTTCTTAATGCATAGGCTTTCATAATCCAATGCCAAGTAAATTGGCATTGCATTATAAAATTGACTAGGTCAAGGGGAAACACATAAAAGACACTTCTTGTCATCTTCCCAGGATATAAAACTAAACTGAAGGTACAACAGTAAATCCAATAGAGTGAAGCCATAAACATAAATATAACTTGTTCTCTGAGTTGTTATACTCATTAGATAAAGGTGGTATTGCTTCTTTTTGCAGGTATGTTGCTGCCATTTACAAGTAAATTAGAAACAGTTATAGATCGGGGTTGGCAATGTTTTTGGGCAGAGTGCCAAAAAACACCCGCAACCTCAAGTTGTAAGATGTTGCTGTGCTAGGGGTGGACAGTGGGGCAGCCACAAAGGTCCCGATCCTTGTTCTGGCAGTGCAGTCCTGGCCCCTTCCCGAGGTGCAAGTGCCAAGGAAAATGCCTCATGTGCCACATTCTGGTACGCATGCTGGGTGTTGCCTACCCCAGCATAGATAGTTTAGAAATTATTACTGGGAAAGTAGTAAAGAGTTGCATTGTATCTTCATTGTATACTGATCTTAACATGTTCTATTTTGCTGCCGATACATTTAATACGTTGTGATTAACATTCCTAGTAGGTGACTTACTAGTTAAGAATGAATACTGGCTCAAAACATTTTTACCATGCACTCATGAAATCTACACCATTCTGGTTTTAAATTTTATTGTACAGTACCATCAAGTCATACTGATGCTTCAAGCTGAGAACCTTAATGCTTATTTGAAACACATCTGTTACCATGAAGAATCACATGAACTTTTGGTGCTAAAATACCAATACATTTAAAGAAGCAAAGTACTTATGCTCTTCGTGCTATGGTCATAAACTGTTCTACACATGCTAAAGAGAGAAAAAGGAAGATAATTAAACAAAAACAACACAGACATAATGTTAAAAGTAGTAAGTTCCTACAAAACTTGGAGATCTAAATTAGGTTCAGCTTAGTCAAATTTTCTCTGTTCCTGGGAAAACTGAGAAGACCTTTGGCAGGTGTTACTATAAAGCTACAAGGTTCTCCAGCATGTATTTACTATTGAATAGATTTTTTTCTATTCTTCATCAGATTATCATCAAAAACCAAGAAGAAATTGACTTCAGCTTATTACAACTTCTCTGTATAGTTCAGATGTTAGATGAATGCTGTTTATTGAACAGCATATTAACAGTGCTGCAGGCCCTTATTCATCCTGTAGGCACTATCCATGGCAACAGCAGAGACAGCCTCTGCAGAATTACATTAAACTGCTCTGCCTAGGTCATAAATTCCATGAAAAGCCATTAATACAACATTTAAAACATTTCCTTACCAATATTTTAAATAACAAAACAGATCCTTTTAAAATCTAGTATTACTCTTCACCATTTGATTATATATGTACTTAATTACATCTCTCCACCCAGAATAGACTGCAGATTAAAAATTACTGAGACAAAAATATCACAACTAGATTCCCTCTGGTTTTACAGTTTTGCTTATTGTGAATACAGTGTTCAAAACATTCTAAGCATTTTGGTTCTTCACCATACTTGGATGTTTGGCTTTAAAAGTCTGCAGAGAAAAACCTAAACAAAGTAACTATTTCCCCCCAACAATTTCATTATTTGTCCCAGTCCATAGCTTGTTTGTAAAAATACACTGTTACCCAACAAATACCTCTTCCAAGTATACTTATATTGAGTATATAGCATGCACAAAGCTAATGACCGAAATAGATCCTCACAAGTCAACAGTATGGTGAATTTCTAGTATATTCACTAGTATGCCTAGCTCCCTTTGCAGGTTGCTTCAGTTTCTTATTATTCTATTTTGGCAATCACCTTTGGGACCCTATCAGATACCTATATGGCTTTCATCATTCCAGCATCTATATCCCTCAGTGATCCTAAAAAATGCAATAGACAAATTTTTAGCATTCCCAAAGTAACCTGTATGAAATATTTACTGTGCCAGGAGCATCGGTACTGTACGTGCAAGTGATAGCTTCATTTATGTGCAAAACAGTTATCTGTATTGCAGAGGTATGACTATCTCATGCATACATAGCATAGCTTAACTTTAAACTGGCTAATTTAGGGACTGATGGCAGCATAACTGTGGTAACAAAGTTCAGAGTAAGCTTTTACCAGAGTTCCCAGTCAGTGCGGGGGTAATAATTAGGGTTGTGTAAAGTTTTAGTTTTCAATTTCATTTAGCAGAGATTTAGTTTAATTCAGTGGCCAAATTTGAATCCGAATCAAATCAGGAGACCCTTTAATCTCTCCAAATCAAATCAGAACCCTCCGAATTGATTCGGAGAGATCTCCTGTGGGATGCTCCATCTGCCCCAATATCAGTGTTCACAAGCCGCTCCTGGTACCTTGAGTAGAAAAAACATTTAAAGCTGTGTCTATGACTGAATTGCTGATTCTCCAAATCAGCATTGAATCTTCAGATTCAGATTCGGCCGAATCGAACTGGGGACAGTGATCTGAATCAACTAATCGAATCACTGTCCCCAATTTGGGCCAAATCTGAATTGAATATGACTCTTTTTGCACACCCCTAGTATTAATCACCAAGCCATGCAATAGTGTCCTCAGTGGCCATGTGCAGTCTGCCACTGAACTGAGGCAGTGGGCAGTCATTGACAATATACAACATGGTATGTGTTTTGCCACAGCTACAGTCTGGATTGTCACAAAAACCCCAATGGTGGAGACTGGGTGCACACAGACCTTGCTTTGTCTGGAACCTATTTAGCAAGGCCCACCGATGACATGGCAGGTTGAAGCCGGGTGGGCAGACTGTAGATCTGTGATAAGGAACTTGTTTGGTAGTAAAGTTGACCTCCATTCCTTGCACCAGAGGGTTTCCAATGTGGGGTCCTGGTGTGGCAGTTTGACACCCACAGTGGGTGTCATAATTGTAGACATGCAGCAGGTGGATTTAAGAGAACATCATATTGCGGCAGACTTGGATTGGTGTAGAACTCCAGTAGCTTGCTAGTTGCAACTTCTCATTGGATATGAGGGGGAACAATGTTGCTCAGGACTGGGAGCCACGGTAGAGGAGTCAGTTGATGAGCTCCCAAAATGATGCACATCATCAAATGTAGCTGCACATAAATGAGTTTGGTGTGATGACTGGTTCCAGACTGGTATGCAGTACTTTGCCATAGAGTACAGGATGGCAAGAGCTCACATCCTTAGGGTTGAGGCCCTTGTGCCCCACAATGACCCAGCCAGCTTGTTAAGGAGGTTGTTGCGCTTCTTAAATTGCTGTCCTTTTCAAGTGTTCATGGTAGCTCTAAGTCCAGTCTAGCATCACTCCCAGATAGATGGGTTGTGCTTTGTGCCTCAGCCTCTGATCATTCAGGTAGATGTTCAGCTTCCAGGCAGCACTGGCATTGCATAGGTGGAAAACATTAGATATTGTCTTACTGATGCTTGGCTGGAGGCACTAAGTCTTGCAATTAGGGGTGCAGCAATATATTGGTTGGCTATCAGATTGGCACCAATAAAAGGAGAAATAACGTTATCGGGATTTTTTGCTTGTTGTAGCCGATAACTGCAGCTGCATGCCCAGAGCACCCTGGTGAGCGTAGTCCAGTCCGTGTGCCCCACTGCCAGCTGGAGCCTGCAGATTACAAGTCTTGGTGAGTAGCGGGATGGGGAGGGGGTGCTAAGGAGCAGTCAAAGGGCATTGCACTCAGCAACAAAGGGACCATTACCAGCTCCTGCTGCCCTGGCAACACCGCTTCACATGCACTGCCCTGGCAACACCAAGCATACAACAGGGACCCGAGCACCAGGGCTGCATGTGGGTGGGGTAAGGTGCTACACCAGGGACACTGCATTCCCACCAAGCTCCTTTGCAAAAGTGGTTTCTCCCTGGCAGCCATGGGAGGTTGGTTGCACAGGGCCTGCCAGCACTGAGGCAACAGTGTACCCTGGGGCTCCAAATGTGCTTGGAGTCACTGTTCGCATGAGGGTCTGCTCCACCCACTCAGGACAGTAGCATGGGCTGCAGGGACAACAGGGCTGGGAGCAGGAGCTGTGGGTGAGGGAGCAACATGCGTGGGAATAAGGCGGTCACTGCCTTCCTCACAGAGACCCAGAGCAGGCAGAAGGCATGTTTACATGTTATAAATGCAAAACAAACAAAAAGATTTATGTCAATAGTTTAAAACACTTTGCACTATTACTAAATATTAGTTATCAGATCAGCATTAGCTGATGTGGTTGGTTAATCATTGGTTATTGGTATCAGCCAAGAAAATCTTTATCAGTGCACCCCTACTTGCAATAGTCAGCCAGCTTTGTGATGTCACTGTTTAGAGCATGTTCTAGCTCAGAGAAAGTCTGCACCTGAAATTCACAGCAGATGTTATCAGCATAGATTGATTTCCATGACTGGGTTTGTGACAGGTCCTTGGTGTAGAGGTTGCACAAGATTTGAACAAGCACATATCCCTGTGCCTGCAATCTAAGCCTAGCCTGAGCATCAAATTTATCCTCTCAGCAACTAAGCTTATATTGATGGTCAGCAGTAGGTCATTAAATAATCCCAAGGTTCTAAATTAATTGGATGTAAATATAAAATATTTTTAAAGACCACGGTGGAATACATATTCTTCTACTACTAAATGTTTACACAAATTTAGCTTGGCATTTAGGCATTGACTAATCAGATTCCTTCTAAAAAGAAACTGAAAAAAATCAATATATATTATAATTTATATGCAGCAAATGTACTATGAAATAAATGAGATTTTTTCAAATCACTTACATTTTTAAAGATTCTGAAATAACCTGCTAGAACAACATTTTTATGTGAAGAAACAAGATGAAAAAAAATTGTTTTGTTTGAGACTACAATTGTTTGTTTGAGTAATTTTGGCCATATCTGAAGAGGTTTTGGGGTTTTGTTTTTTTTTAAATCGGTCAAAGCTCTCTTGGATGGATAATACAAAATAAAGTGCTAAATGACTCCATTTCTTTCAGCCAATCATATTTAAATCCCATAAACATGAGATTTCCATTGGAAAAAGGCAAGATATGCAGTGTTAATCTAGAGCAAAAATGAGGACTTAAAATCCAGCAGAAGACAAAAAGATGCATTTATTTCAGTACCACTTATGAGTTGCTGTTGTTTATCATACACAAAATGTTGTTCTTCTTCAAAAAAACAAGATATTTTAAACTGAGAAAAGAGACTGTTACACATATGGTATTTTCTGCTGACCCTAGATGAACTCTTCTGTGAAGGAGAAATTGTGGTTCCTCACTTTTTGTAAGGTTTTCAAATGTTTCTTCTGTATTTCTTTATTTGATATCTCAAACATAAAAATTTGAGCTTCAGTTTATACAGACATAAGTTGTTTTTGTTCAAATATTTTACTTCTTTTAATAGTGAAGTGTCTGGCTTGTCAGTACTCTTTTTAATACCAATAGCGTGTTGTGATGTTGTTCAAGGTCCAGTGTTTAGAATGTCCAAAGCAAATGGACAAGGTTAATGAGAAAGGGATGTAATCTTTTTCTGCAACATTGTCAAGCTAGCTGTCAAGAAAACAAAGCTATACACCATCTTTGCTCACTGAAATTCAACAAACTGGGTGTGAAAGTACTCAATTTAAGAATTCTTCTATTTTGACAAGCATATCTTGAAAAGACAATTTAACATTTTTTTCCCTTACAAGTCACATGACAGAAGTATGTTTCTGACTTGTGAGAGAGATCTTTACCTATTTTTAGCCAGTATTTCTTTCAAAACACATATCTTTTGTGGAAGATTATAGTACAAGTGTTTACTACAAACCAAATTAGAAATAGTCCTACTGCTTGCAAGAATATTAGTCAAGTAGACATAACTTCTCCTTACTGAATGTAATATGCCAAACATTAAAATAACCTCTACATGCACTTAATTCTGTAGAAGCACAAATACCTCCATAAAATGTGCTCCAAGCTTTTCACAAGTCATTGTAACGTCTTCTTTTTAACTTTTATTCTTTACCACATAGCCATAAATTATTATTTTGAGTTGCATGTTCCAAACTAATTCCCTCAAGAATCACTGTACTTGGATGCTACAGATGAAGTAAGAACATTCATTAAACTTTTAAAATTTTATTGTAATAAAAATAAGCATAAGAAATAAAGAGAAGCTGTAGAACTGAAATAATTCAATGTAAGAAACAGCAAATCACGGATATTGTGATTTGTATGATAGTAAGCATCTGCAAAACAAAAACAGGAAAAAGCCCAACTCCTCCACTGCATCAGTTTTTGCAGGTATCCACACACTGGAAATACAAATGATCTGTTACTGAAAAAGGTCCCAGGTGATCTACAAAATGACCAATTACACATTATTTATCTTTTTCTTTTTGCTCCTTTTCCTTCTTTTCACGTTCAGCTTTTGCTTCTTCCTCCTCATGCTGTTTTATCAACTGTTCCACCTCTTTTTGCTTTAGAACCCTTATAACTGTCTTTCCATTCTCTCTTGTCAATGTTGCAATTTCAACTGAAACAGAGGGAAAAAATATGGTTGACACCTGAATTTTTATAACTGCATTAGATAGTTTTAGAAAAAAGCAACAGCCAAAGTTACCATTACTAGTTAGAACTGTCAAAAGGAGTCAAGAGGGAGCCAAACAAAAAGCTCCAACAGCCAAGAGTACTGAATTCAGCTCCTTTGAACATCTCTGCCTATGGCCAGAAGCCTATCAACTTCAGTGAACACATCTAGGGAAGGTCAGTAAGACTGCTCTCATATGACAAAATACTCTAAAGCTCATCTATAAGCTTAAAAGTCATTGCTGCATCCTCAAAACCTGACACTGTCCATTGAAATCATGAAGCAATTTAATAGCTGATTTGCTAAGAATCCACCACCCTTATCTGTGATTCAAGACAATTGTTTTTTCCCCACAACCAGTTTGTTAGTTTTTTCACAGAAAGCATTTAGGATTTCTCAGCAAAAGAAACTATTTCAAGCTGAACTAGAGATATGGAAAAGCAACACTGTTTACCTTTCTCTGCAGACAGTTTACTAACATCCATGGTTTTGTTTAGGACCTTAATGGCTAAAGCAAGTGCAGACTTCAAAGTCATCTCCCCTTCTTTGTAGTCTTGCTTTAACATTGACACTGCTGCCTGTAAAACAATGTATATAAACAACTACTATAAAAAAGCTTTTTTTCCTGTCAGATATCAGAAAATATTAATGACAGTATTACTACATGAAATGTTTTACAGCAATCATGTTTGCTTTGTAGTAGCAAAATCTGTGCAACTGGCACAGCCCATCAAATCTATTAAATAAATAAACCGGTCAAGTCACTGATTTACATTTATGTCTTCCTTAATAAAATAAAGCAAAATGACTTACTGCACTGTTATTCCCAATACATGTGGCTTTCCACCCTCCATAATTTCCACTAGGATCACTCTGATAAAGCTGAAATCCATAATGCTTATCCCAGCCAATGTATAGCAATGAAACACCAAAAGGACGTTTTCCTGTTAAAAACAAGGGTATTAACACACCACATTTAGTAACAAGAATTGACATGGGTGACATTAAAATATCAAAGAAAACTGTTAAATCCTCTTATGTGAGCTAGGATTTCATACAGCTATCTATGCACTTCTGCTACGTTAGATAAGCTATACTACAAATCCTTCTTTTGTTTCTTCCAAGATGTAAGGAAGAAAAATAAGCTGAAACTTACTTCACTTTAACCCGAACAGAAATTCAATTCCATGACCAGTAACCAACTCAGTATTTTAAAAATCAAACCTTTAGGAAACATCCTGAAATTTCTATCTTAGAAGTTTCAGAAGACATGTACTTTGATGGGTCATATATCTTCACTACAAATATACTGGATGCTAGGACATTTATTGGATTAGGGATTCTGGCATTTAAAACAGTGATTACTAGCACAGGTGAAAACACCACAGTTCTCGTATTAGGAAACACTCTCTGGGACCCATGGCAAATTAACAATGCCAGTGCTCCCCAGCTGCTAAATGTATGGACCTGTACAAAGCTGCAATGGCATAACTCAGGTGAGTGCTGAGGCAGCAGTCCTGACCATGTTTAGAGGGAGCAAAAATACCTATTGTTGCAACAGTGGTTGATTGCCATTGGCAGGGTGGCAGCTGGCATTGTCTCATTTGCTGCAGCTGCCCAGGGTGTGAAGCTGCCCTTTTAAGCCTATCAGGAGCCCCACAGGCAGAAGACATGGCACCATACCCAGGGTTGGTCAGCAGCTTGATTAAACACATGGGCACTATCCGGTTGCAGATCGACCCCGTGCATGAGCCCAGTGCAACTCATCTGGCTTATGGGGTTGGATGGGTTGATCACTACAGACCTAAAACAATCTTCCTCTTGTGCTATGGGTGGGATTAACTCCCAGAAAGTTTAAGGAACCTACTGTTACAGGGTCCTACATTTCAGCCACTAACTTCTGAGCAGTGACTGAATGCTTGTCTACGTTAGAGGGCAGGGCAGGGATGACATCTTACAGACATAATGAGTTTAGAGGCATGGACTTTTGTAGGCAACAGCTTATTTCAACAGATGATTTTATAGTGTAGCGCAGCTTCAAAGCACAGCACCTAATCAAGTAGGTTGATACTAGTTAGTCTCTAAGGTGTCACCCTTCTTTACTTCAGACTAATATGCCTAACCACGTATTTCAATACTAGCAACCTTAAGATCTGTCCTTTACTATTACTGTACTACTTCTGTACTTTTGTACCTTTACTATTACTGTACTACTTAATACAGAAGTTAATTAATCCTTGCAAATCATTTTCTCAGGTATCATTTGCTGCTTTAGAAGTTTATAGGGCAAGTACATGACTTAAGCATTGTAATGACCCTATAAAAATTATTCCCAAGACATTTAGGGCCTCTAAAAAGTTCCAGACATTACCTCCAAACTGTGTATAAGCTTGCTTAATGTCACACAAGGCTGTTACCAACTGCTCACAAGGAATTGGTTCTTGATATTGCAACAAATACCTGTTGTTAACAAGAAAGATATAGTTAATAATATGTTTTTTATTAAAAGATAAATTCTCTATTCTTAAAAATAAAATGTTGTTGAGACCAATGATAGCTACCCAAGTAAAAGAAGGGTTATTACAAGAGGATGGACAATTAGTTACCTAAGGAGAAATGAGGGGTCTTAAAATATTACAAAAATAATAGTTAAAACTAAGCATGCCTCTACATTTAGAATTTTTACCACAAATTCTTACTTACAGACATTCTTCTCACCATGTTAAATATGCTTTACTAAAATGAATGTGATTAAATTAATTTTTGAATAATAAACCTGATCCTTACATGTCATCAATGCATACACAGCAGAAGTTAGGGGTACATGTACAAATATGGCTTAACATCTATTATAATAAAAGGCTTAGTCCATCTGTCTGTAATGCTTTTGGCCAATTGCACGTGCCACCAAAAGGGCAGGCAGTGACTGGCTGCAAGGGCCCAACTTTGTGGCAGCAACAAACACACCCTGGCCACCTTGGGGCTTTTCCCCACCTCCCTGCCTGAGAATGAGGGGGAAAGACAGTGGCGGCACCCCCACTGCCCATCCCCAACACCCCCTTAAACAGCTGGCAGGGAGGAAGAGGAAAGGGAAGTGGGCCCTGACAACAGCCAGCAAGGAGGGGGAGGCGGTGGGGAGAGAAGGCTGCACAGAGACCAGGTAGGTGCGGAGTAGAGGGAGACAAAGGTGGGGGTCATGGTAGCAGCTGTTCTTGGGGCCGGACAGCAGGGAAGGAGGGAAGTTGGGACGGGGGTCATGGTGGCAGTGCCCCACCGCCCGGCCCCAACAACAGCTGTCAGGGAGGAAGGCAGAGGAGCAGGGAGGATGGGAAGCAGGGGGAAAGACCTGTTGCTCCAGAGAGGATGCAAAGCCAGGCAGGGAGCTGCCATGCTGAAGGTTGGAAGAGGAGGTGGCCACAGGACTGTTTACATGGCCAGCTCTGAAGGATGAGCAGGAGGTAGTGAGGGGCATGTAAGCATTCCCTGAAACACTCCAGCATTCATGACGGGCAATTGGTTAGTTTTATATATAATGACTTCATACTTCAAAGGAATCAAAAAATGGAAAAAAAGTATTTTTTTTAGAACAAGCCACAACTATATTAGAAGACTTTGTATAACAGTATTCTCCTTATTTATTGAGACATTTTTTTTTAGGTATTTATCTAATCTCCCAATGTAAGGTGTAAAGATATTTGGGTAACAAGGTACATTTGTGAAGGTGGTTAACATTGAAACAGGCTACCCAAAAGGGATATGTCACCTCCATCCTTGTATATTTGTAAGCATCTGTCTAACCTGCTCTTGACTGGGATGGTTTAGTTAAGGACAACTGCAGCTTGAGAAAGTGTTGGACTAGATGACCTCATGAGATCCCTTCCAACCCTGCTATTCTAAGATTCTAAAAGGCACAAAGTTTTCTGCTTCCTTAGTTTGATTTGTCAAATCCTCCAAAGCTGAAAAAAAAATATTTATGGAGTAGGTAAACATATCCTAAAATGTCTTAATGAGGTAATTAATAACTACAAAACACAAAAATGAGAACTGTATACAAAACTTTAATCAAGGGCAGAAGTTAAAGAACATACTTTTTACGTTAGTAAATACACAGTGAAAAAGATAGCTCTTCCCTTGTTAAGTAATTTATACTGAAGTCTGTGAAGTTTTTCAGAAAACTCTGAAGTTTTTAAGTAAAACTACAAAGACGTACCTTTGTGCAATCAGTCTCAGTTCATTTGTTAGAACATTTGCATCCGAAGTTATTCCTGCAACACTGCAAGCCATATCCCTGAAATACAAGTATATTGAGTTCTTATTTTTGCCAAAGCAAGTTATACCTTCATGCAGAACTTCAAGAAGCAACATATTTGCATAATGTTTATCAAACCCACACTTGGAAAGATTTTAAATGTTCACAGGCGCTAGCCACAGCATTTTATCTGATGCATGTATGTTACAAGTACTGTATAGGCAGATCAGTGATATTGAGATGACAGACTTTATACACTATGGGTTTATACAAACATGTAGATTAATGCAAGATTACTAAATTCTAAATATCAATAAGAGATCTCTAAAGGAGCCACACTACTACTTTGCAGGCCATAATTAGCGTTTTGCTAGAGTCTTTTAATCGGCTCAAACAATGGGATGCCCAATAAAATATCTAAAGTGTACATGAATGGAAATTTCTTATCAATACGTAGGTGCTTGTTCAACTAACAAATTGTCTGACTGTCACCAGAATAACATTTTGAGAGAAATAACTATTTCAGATGAGAGTAGAGCATTTATTTTTAGCAGAATGTGCCACATGTCCTTGATAGTTCGAAGAGGTTTTAGCTTAATTAACTTACTCATGCTGAATTTGAGATGTCTGCAAGACGTCAACTACTCAAAGCAGAAGAGACAAGAACAATAAGCCAGACAGTGCATTTAAGGGGGAAAAGGGGAGTCGTATGAGGAGATGCAACTGATTTCTAGAGCTCCGCGAAACGGCTGTGTTTCACTTCAGTTTTGAATTCAGCCATTTCGGAGGATGGCGATTCATTTTGGTGTTTCAGATCACTGTCCTGTTTCGCCGAATCTGTTTCAAACAGGCTGCAAGCTTTGCGCAGCCCTACCCAGCTGGGCAGGGCTTGGGGCTGCAGGGCCCCAGCAGGGAGCAGGACGGGGCTGTGGGCAGCTCATCCAGGAGAGGGTCACTGCCCTTTGTGCAGACAGGGAGGCCCCTGTGCGGATCTCTGATCCCTGTCACGCTGGGTCGCGGGGCAGGGAAGCAGCACAGAGCCACAAGCAACCCTGGTCTCTGCCGCACGACTCAACTCCGCAAGGAGCAAAGATCTGCACCGGGGTCTCCTCATCACCGCTGCCTGCGTGACGTGAGGCTGCATGGGGCAGGCGGCAGCAGCAGCAAGCAGACCCCAGCACAGATCTCTGCTCCCAGTGGAGCCAAGTCGCACAGTAGGGATTGCCCAGCCCCTGGTTTTATGTCCCCAGATCTGTCTGGGGCCAGCAGCAGCACCATAGTCTTTCTGGTACTCGGCACAGTTTATGTCAAGCAGCTGCCGCTGGCCCCAGCCTGCAATGGCTGCCTGATTAAATCCCCAGCACAGATCAGGGGCCTGTGCCCGCTGGGAAGAGCTGGGGAAATCAAATCGGGAGCTAGATGTCAATATCAAAGCAGTTCGTTTCCACCTCCCTCTTCTTAGTTTTTGTTTCCCTGCAAGCCTGGCTCTGAAACTTCCCAAAACACTTTTGAAAAGTTTTGGAGCCTTCTGAATTCATTTTGGAGCTGTTTTGGAGCCTTCCATTTCGATTTGGATTCCATGTTTCAGGTGCCAAAACCACCTCTGAAACAAAATAACTGCCAAAATTTCACACAGCCCTAATTACACCTTTGACCACAGGAAACTACCCACTGGATATGGCCCCTGCCCCAAAGATCAAAGGAAGCGGAAGGAAAGATAAAGAGTCCCTTATATTCCACATGCACCAAGGCAGCTGAGATAAACTCAAATTACTGAGCCCCACATCGAGGGCAAGAAATAGTTTCTGATAACTACTAGCAATAGATATAGCTCCTAGAGCAAGGATGGCAATTCTTTCGACTGGAGGGACACTTAACAAGTTTTGATGAGCTGTCAAAGGCCACAAGGGTACACCCCTTGTCAAACCCCTAGGCCCAGGCCCTTAATGAATGCCCCAACTATTGTCACCATTCTGAGATCAGTAGTCTTGCCCCTAATTCCTGACCTTTGGCCACAAGACATCAGTCCCCATGAAGTACTCTTTCTGGAAGAAGGGAGTGTAGCAGGGACCTGGCCCCATATTCACTCTGGGTGACAACTGGCAGCATGCTCCACATGCAGTGGACTCCTGATCAGTCCTATGGAAAAGTAGTGAGCTCATGGGCTGACAGTGTGCTCCACCAGACTGTTGATCCCTCCACAGGCCAACCCCCCAGGCCAGGGTGAGAGTCGGAACTTGGGCTCCAGCCCGAGAACAGGGCAGATGGCCAGCTAAGAGTGTTACCTAGGGCCCAGAAGCTGCAGGGGCAAGGGCTGATGAGCCCCTCTGGGGCTCTCAACATCTGGTGGCAATGGCAGGACACATGGAGGCAGGCAGGGATCTGGGTTAGCCCAGACCAGTCCAGAACTCCCTACGTAAGACGGTAGCCCTGGAAGAGGAGGAACACCAACGTAGGCACTGGCCCACATCATGTCCCTCCACCAGAGCCAAGGACCTGGGATCAAGGACCAGTGCAACACTGGCTCTCCCTACAGAACTCCTGCCACTCAACTGCTCGAGGGCAGGTATCTGTAGCAGCTCCACAGAGGTTTGTAATGCCCATGGCCCCAGATTACCCGAAGGACTTGACTCAGGACAGACCAGCCCACTTGGACTGGTTTCATAGCAAGGACAAACCCTCAAGAGCCCCAACTGCCTGAAGGAAGGTGGCCAAGATATGCAGCTGGGCCAAGGCAAGGCCTGAAGCAGGAACAAATATCATTATTTAAGTTATATTAGTTTATTCATTTTATAATGCAGGCCAGGCACCACTGACTATAGAACTTGATTAAGACCTCCAAGCTCAGCCAATGTATGCTGACACCGGGCTGCTTGGTTACGCCAAGTTGTGGCAGGCAAGATACGAAAATAGGGGAATGAGACACCCGTTGAGCGCATGACATATGGGCTCCACCCCAGTGTGGCCACTCGGGCTGGGTCCCTCTACAGGGTTGCAATCTTGGAACTGGAAGTCCCACCCTGTCACATGGTCCATGATATAAGACCCATTCACCTGCCACCAAACCTTGCCCCAATTACCATCATGTTGGTTCCAGAACCCCCTACCCTTATCACATGGTCCCCGACATCAGAAGATCCACCCCCTGACTAAGAAATGCTGCCCCTCCACAAGGCCCACCCTCATGGTGCACAGCCTGTCCCCGAGGCCCCAGAAGTTCTGCCAGGCATAACTTATCAGGTAGCGAAGGGTTGTGACCCCTCTAGCAACCTGCCCCATCACCCTCAACTAATCAATGGATCTTTCAGGAGCATCAAAATGCCTTGAGAATGGCACCAAATCAACTGAATCAAGGGCTATACACAAAATATTTCCCAAGAAATCATTTTAACAAAGTATAGGTAAAAACCCAAATCATATACTAAAAATCAAACATCTACTATAACATATTTCAATTTTATTTAAAAAAAAAATCTTTTTGTCCTGATTTATGTGCTTTTGTAGTATATACAAAGGCAACTGCACAATACCTGAAAATGAAGTCTTATTCTAGTATAGTGTGTGTAGGAGTAGAGAGGTGTATGCGGGGGATGTGGCAGGTATGTGGGGCAGAGTGCGGTGTGTGACTGTGTGCATACGCTGGGGGGTGTGGCTGGGATGCGAGTGTGTGGCGGTATGGTAGGGTGTGCCTGGGTTGCTGAAGGGGCCACCTTCCACCCATTCGGCTGCCTGCAGATATCCGTGATCATGCCAGGCAGGTGGAATGGGTGGAAGGTGGCCAGGAGCTGGAGCCTTATACACTGAGGCAGGAGCCACCCCGCCTTCTCCCTGTTCATTCTTTAACTTGGCTGAGCCCAAACCATCTGCAGGTTGGGGAGGAGGGCAAAGGAAAAGAAAAAAAAATTAGCACTAGCACACTGGAAAGGAGCAGAAAAGCAGATGCAGCTGGCAGGCAACAAGAGAAACCTGGCTGCTTCCTAGGAGAGGGGAGGGGAAGAGTCAAGTTTGGGGCTGACCACTCCCTTGGCCTCTATTCCATGCCCGCATGGCTGAACTGCAGCTCACTCCTACTGCTATTGCCACTCCCATCCCACCCGCCTCCATCGTGCTGCCATGCACCAGGCTCTCCCCTTCCCCTGCATATACCTTTTGCATCTAACTATGCAAAAAACTTCACAGCTGGCTGGAGGGCAGCAAGCTGCAGAAAGAGTTATCTCTTTCCCCCACTCC
Organism: Caiman crocodilus; assembly: GCA_030014935.1. NCBI lineage: Eukaryota > Metazoa > Chordata > Crocodylia > Alligatoridae > Caiman > Caiman crocodilus. The sequence goes on along the minus strand of JAGPOW010003364.1, from coordinate 34,571,024 downwards.
ACCAGTCCCAGCAACACCACCACTTAATCTCCCTACATGCTGCCCAGAGCTGCAGCAAGGATAGGAAGTGGAGCTGCTTCAAGCAGGAGGAGCAGAGAAGTTCACCAGGGCTGCACAGCAGCAGCAGATACATGCAGAAGCTATGCACACTAGCTGGGGTTAGGGCCAGGGCCCCTCCAGCAGGCAAGGGTACAGCACACTACCCCAGGCAGGAGTGCATGGGGCTCAACTTCATGCCAAACAGCAGACACAGCAATTAAACTGGTCAGGGCCCACCCAGAGGTCAGATCTAATCAACTGGCAATATATTGCCCACCCCTGTCTTAGGGAATTATTAGAAGTTGACAAGAGAACACACAATTTCTACTATAGTTATGTCAAAGAAATCCAAGGCACATTATGTTTGTATCAATCGAGAAAACATTTAAACACATACAGGACTCAGTCTACATAAAAAGGCAAAAAAACTGTTTTTTGTTTTGTTCAGATGTAATGTTATTGCAGAAATGTGTAAAATGGTTGAGTATTAAAAACAGAACAGGAATGAAATAATGGAAATAGAAGACAATATATGCAATGGTATCCATCAATGAAAGGTGAAACCAGCAAAAGAGTAAAATATATTTGAAAAGCAATCTGATAATTTGAGAAGCAAAAGAATCAGAAGGCATTACTCTGTACACCAAGTTTCCGTTCAAGTGATTTTGCCTGAGCATTTGCTTTTTCCATGGTATTTAACAGGGTACAGTGTCTGGCTTTAAGGTTGACACAGTCAATAGCACCATGTATGTGCAAATACTAACTCTCAGTGAAAAGAAACATTTCTACATTATTTCCCAGGTGGAAAAACCCTTACATTAAAGGCAAGGGCTGTTGTAATCCTGATCTGAAGTTTTCCTTTTTAAGCAAAATTACTAAAGTTACAGCTAACAAAATAATTTCACTGGCTATGAGCATAAAAGATTAACTTAAAATCTCTCAAAGATTTAGTTTCAATAATGATTACTAAAGAGAAAGATAATCAAATACATTATGATAACAGCAGAGAAAGATTCATCAGCATCTCAACTTACTCATTAAGTTTGTATATCTTCTCCGAAAAGAAGACTTCATCAAGAAGTTTGTGGATGTTGCGCCTCTCTGCAGCAAGCAATACACCATTATTTGCTAGAATTCCCAGGCAGGTGCCTGCATGTCCAATTGCTTCCATAGCATATTCAACCTGATATAAACGACCTAGAAAAAGCATTTCAGTTAGTAAATTCAGCCCTTATCTTTCCTGGTAACATCAAACTGGACTACCAAGCATGCTCAACCAATGGTTACTAAAAGCTAAATGGTGATCACCCCATCCTAGGAACAAGTCCTATGGTCGCTACTGGTAGCTGGAGGTAAGGCGGATTAGTGCCTTATAGACTAACTAAATCAGAGAAAGCACATGCTTTCAAAAGCAGCATCTGACAAAATAAGCTGGTATGAAGAGCTGAAGGAAGCAGAGCTTCCAAATAGAAAACAGTGACTAGAAAACAAGGGGTACGTTTATCCGTTCTTGACAGTTTAAATTCACAGGTTCGAGGAAGATGTACATCTGAAAGTTCCAAGTGGAAATAAAACTTGTCCTTACACAAACTATTGTTAATGTAACAATTAATCTACCAAGTTCACTGCCTCAGTACAGCAAAGGCAAATGGATTTTCAAGATTGAGAAAGGAAACTTAGGAACTTCTACAAACATGGTTGTGTGTAGAAAAATGAGCAGCCCACATGAAATCCCTGTCTGGAAACTTACATTCCACACTAAGAGAGCCACTTGGCCTTTACTCAGTCCATAACTACTACCAGGCTTCAATGCCTAGTTTATTTTACATTAGGCCTCTCCCACTCTAATAAACAAGCCCTAAAAAGCAGCAATTACTACACTAAGCAGGAGGGGTGCACCAATAAAAATTTGTTTGGCTGATATCATATTGGCCAATACTGATCCAGTTGCTGATATGTAGCCCAGGAGCTTAGAGAGCAGCATCTGGCCGGTAAGTCTCCTGGAGGGAAGTGGTATGGGGGAGGGAAGAAGTGTGGCAGCTTGAGGCCCCCACAGTGAGGGAGAGAATGGGACCGGGGCAGGCACTGCCCAGCTAGGACAGGGTGGGACATGAGATTTTGCTGCAGGAAGCTCATCCAGGGGGCAAAAGGGGCTCCCCACATTTGTGCACACCCCTGGGGGAATGCCACAGAGGGACACGTGGCCCCCAGATTTGAGTATGTGATGAGGACAGGCTGTCTGCTGCAGGCTTGGAGCTGGGGCATGCACCAACCTCTTCCTGATGCGGGTACTTGGCCAGGGCTGTGCTCGGGGTGGGCAGCGCTGGGAGGGGGGCTATGGGGTGAGCTAAAGCCACACTAAAATTCACCATAGCACAGCTCCCCCCTCCCCAAGTTCTCCACTATGTTCAGCACTGGTCAGTGTTGACAAAACCAAACAGGCTAATATTTGGACAGAACTTTGAGTCTATTCTTGTATGGAAATTCTCATGGTTTTGCTAGGAAGCTTTCAAATACTGTAAATAACCAATCACAATCAAGCAAAGGATCTTTAATGCCTCTGTTCTTAAATCAAAAAATTGAAAGTAGTGCTCCACTTTGATCACACAGTTTTGGGTGTTATTCCTAATATGAAAACCAGATTTAAGTAATATTTGACATATCAGACAAAGTGTAAACATCCAAACATGACAGCTTTTCACAAATTTAGCCGCTATTTAATTTTTAGAAAAAGCAGAAGGGTCCAGTGATTCATTAACATTCACAAAAAATACCTTCTGGAGAAAATATAGTAGTTCTGGAATCATATCTTCGAGACTGTTTAAGAAAAAAACAAAGCAAAAACAACTTATTTTTTCTGTTCTATTGCCACAAGAAGAAATTTTACACTAGTCACCTTTTCAGTCACATGCAGAAGCCATCCAGTGACCCCACTCTCTTATTTACAAGAGATAACAAGCAGCACAGCAGGCAATTTTGTTGCCATTAGAACCTTTCATTGGTGGTCAAGGAGCAAGTATTCAATGCAGGGGTGGACAACTATTTCAGGCAGAGGGCCACTTAACAAGTTTTGGTGAACTGTTGAGGGCTACATGGATAGCCCTGGCCCCTGACAGTTGCCCTGCCCCCTGATCGCCACCTTGGGACCAGAAGTCCCACTCCCTAACCCCTGACCTTTGTCACTGAAAGCCCCTCCCATACTCCTTTTGGGAGGGGGTTGCCACCTTAGAACTAGAAAAAAAAAACAAATCATACACTAAAAGTCCAACACCTACTGTAACATATTTTAATTTCATTGCAAAAAATATTTTGGTTATGATTTGTTTGCATGCTGTATATAGAGATGACTGCACATATTTGTAGTCTTGTATATTGTGGGGGGGTGGTTGGGAATGTGCATGTGTGGTACAGGGGTTGTGACTGTGGGGGAGGCAATAGGGTATGTTGGAGGGGTGTATATGTGGACGGTTGTGGCGGCAGGGTGTGGGTATGTGGCATTTGTGAAGTGTAAGGGAAGGTGGGGAGGTATGGGACACCCCCCCCACACTCCCTTTAGGGGGCAGCAGCAGCAGGAGAGGGCACTCATGCTGTCAGGGCACAGCCTCCACTGGGCAGTCTCTATCACCGGCACTCCCTGCCGCGCACATGCAGCCCCTCCACTCATGTGGCATGGGAGAGAAGCCCCATGGGCCAGGCCCTTCTGTCCATGAGGGTGGGAGCATGGCACAATAGGGTATGTTTTGGGAGGGGAGGCAGGTATACACATCCTCACAGGCGGAAAGGCTGGGCAGTGCACAACTTGTGAGTGGGTGCTTTGGGCTAAATGAAAGTGCTGGGCAGGCCAGATCTGGCCCACAGGCTGTATTTTACTTGTCCCTAATTGAATGTATATTTACCTCAATACACTTTTCCCTTACTCCTCGTCTTTCTTGTGAAGCTTGAGCCCAACCCTGCAATATTTCTGTGCACGTTTTTCCAGATAAACTTACAAACGTTACTACTGGCAAGAGAGGAGCCTTCATTTCCCACTTAAGTTATCTGATTTAGCTGTTGAAGAGTTTAACCAATTAAGTGAACAAGGAACTAAAGAGCTGAGCTGTCAGGCATTAACTCACCATGTTGCTGGGAAGTTTACGTTAGGCTGCAAAAGAAAATGAAAGTTGTCAGGTGACAACAAGACACCCAGGGCACGCCGAGGACGCTGAAGGCATTTATTTAACCAGGACGCTTGCACTACAGCATGGGGACCCAAACCGGGTGACATCCCGCCGTAAAAGCGAGCCACCCACCCCCTCCCACCCCTGGTCCCAGCTGCCACGATGCCGGCGGCCCGCCCGCAGCAGAGCAGCAGCACGAGCCCCGGGGACTCCCGCCAGCCCTGGGCCGCGCCGAGTCGAGCCCGGCTCATCGAGGCGGCGGCAGTGCACAGTCATCCCCCGCCCCTCGCGCTAAGCCCAGGGCAGCCCCGCAACCCCCGCCGAGCCCGGACACCCGCCCCCCAGGCCCGGGCCCCATCCCGCCCCGCGGGCGCCGACAACGCTCACCGCGGCTCCAGAGACTGCAGGGGACCGGTCAGCCGACAGCACCCCACACCAACCTCAGCCAAAAATGGCCTCCGCGCATGCGCGCTGTCTCCGCCCGGCCGGACCCGAGGGGGCGGGTCCTGGATGTGACGTTGAGCCCCGCCCGGCTGCGGGCCGCAGGTAGAATGTCCCTCGCAGCCCCTCCCACCGCGCCGCCGGCCGCCTCGGCCCGGCTTCTCGCTCCGACACGGCGGTCAACGCCTGGGAGCGTCTGTGCGTCCCGGCCCGCCCGGCTCGGGAGCGCAGGGTGGACGGCTACAGACATACTGTCAGCATAGGACCCCCGGGGGCTATTACACATTAGGAAACCCCCTAAGGGCTCCAGGTCCAAAATAGAGGACACGGGGAAAGGGGGGACAGTGACATGCCGGTGCCCTGCCCCTGACTCCCAAACCGCAGCCCCCTGCCCCCACCCCTTGCTGGTACCCCTCTCCTGACCCACAGCCCCTGGCACTGCCATTGCCCTCCACATCCAACCTACAGTGACCTGTCCCTGTCCCATCCCCCTCCCAGCCCTGCTGGTGCCCCTCACTCCTGACCCGCAGACCCCTGCCCCCCCAACCCTGCTGCCCAAGCAGCTCCTGTGTTGCACACACGCTGGCTTTCACACACACTGGCTCTCATGCACACCTCTTTTCTCTCTCTCTGGTTGCTGGAGCCCACACTGGGAGCATGTGATTCCCCAGCAGCCACTGGCACTGTCCACTGCTCCCAGCCCCAAACAGCCACCCCAGGAGAGCAGAAAACCCTAACATTTGCTCTTAATTTAAAAACCCACCTGGACGCAGCATAGGGGTCCAAAAAAAAGACATGTTCAGGAAAACCTGGAGGTATAGCTTCTGTCATACCTATGTTTAATAACTGCAGTCCAGTCCCAGCACTGCAAGTTGCAGGTTTCCTTACATCCCTGTGTGTTATCTCCTCGGAGGAAATATGCAAGCTAGGCCTGGGCAGCACTGGCATAGGCGTCTGCAGTCTCAAACCAGATCTTCTCAACCACTTCTTGGCCCACCTCAAACAGTTGGACTAAGTGCTTGCATCCCATTCGGGATGTGATCATTAAGTATTCCTGATTTTCAGGATACAACTGCGAAGTATAAGCCGCTACTACCAGCGATTGAGAGAACCTACTGCTCACCAAGAGGAAGAGGGCACCTCTCTCCTCTGGCGTCAATGGCATGATGCTTTCAAACCCTGCAAGCACATGTCCTCCAACGCTGAGAGGATCTTTGCTCTCAATCATCATGTACATGATTGTTATGGCTACTTCAAATACATAATAACCGTAACTCATATCACTAAAATCCAGAATGCCAGTCACTCTGTACTGTGCCCTCTCAGGGGAAGATGCAGGGTTGCAGTCCACCAAGATGTTATGGTCATTAAAGTCCCCATGATTGATACCTGAATGCAAAAAGGAGAGAGAACGTATTATATACAAACAAGAAAAAGAAAAGTAGTAAACAAAGAGTGGAAACTTTGCCCATTCTCTTGAGAAAACTAAAATGAAAACATGTACATATGAAGAGGGAATGAAGTTAATGCTCCCAGATTAACTGCATGCCTATTCTGGTCTGCCTCAACAGAACCAAATCCTGACAATACTGCTATAACTCTCATGCTTTCCTGGTTCTTTATAAGAACCTGTTTCATTATCATACATAAGCACATTAGATAAGTGGCATTTGGATGTTTATGATTTATTACTTAGCTTTTATAGCACCTAAAATGTGCCACCTGCTATCCAGACACAAAGATTCATGCACAAGGTCATGAAGCCTTTCACTGCTGGATTACCATTGTCAATAATTTAGGTTATTTTGAGAGACATTGCTCTTTGACAACTGTCAGTGGCCAATATGAAATGAGTAAGAAGCCTTCATCTAGTTCTACTAAACACTTGTTATATTATGAAAATCTCCACAGTAATTGGCACCCTTGCTGGGAATCTCAGCAAACAAGCTAAAACTAAACTGCCTTTTAACTCATGGAAATAATTCATTCCTCCCAGGCCTGGTTTGGGTCTTGTTCACTGAGCATTGCAAGCAGCTTGTATATATTCAGGAGTACAATAAACAATTTCCTATAGTGCCCTGTATTTGGCTCTTTTTATAAGCACACAAATTCTCTTAGAATCATTTCTTACATTCAGGAAGTCTTACAGCAAAACTGTGTTAGAAACTACTCACAGGGTCGAAAATTGCTTAGGTTGGGTAAGATTTTCTCTTTAAACTGTTGAATTACTTGGCTCACAACTTCAAAATATTCGTTCTGGCCCAGGGCATGAATATACTGATCCAAAAGAGGAACATTTGCCAAGTTCCAAATGAACTTCTGTCGATGAAGACTTTTTACTGATGGATGATGGAATTTCTTCAGGAAATCATAAAATAGAAAAAAGGATATAAACGATAGTTTCATTATCACATACAAAGGCACAGAAAGTCTTTAATGGACTTTAAATGGATTTAGATCACATTTATAGAGTAGCATTATGGCTTTGATGACCATTGCCACCAGTGTTCTCCCACAAGACGACCTTATCATCCACTGCCACCTTTCGGTGAGGCTTCTGTAAATCTTTCAGTAATGGAGATTATCCTAAATTATTCAATTCATTAAAATAGTGCCAATGATAACATCTTAAACACATGCAGCTGCTTTCAACCTCAGAAATTCCATGGTCTCTCACAAATTCTATACTGTGTATAGAGTCAAAGCACTCCTCATTAAACTCAAAGCATCCTTCAGAAAATGCCAACTCTTAGCTTCCATTTGTTTCTGGACTGTGAAATAGCAGAAACGCTCTATTGCAAAGAACTCAAAAGACCATGAAAGGTCAGAGTGTTCTTGACACTATGGATTCCCATCTGATATCTCTGGGTTTATCTTATGAATCATGTGCACATGTCTGCACACCTAACTGTTAATACTACGTGGCACTCTTAAAAGAATCTCAAGAATCTCAAGGTGTCATTTTGTATACCATCCAATAATACTTTAATGGCACAACTAGCTGAACAAATGTTGCTCAAATAAAAAAGAGAGAATGTTCAGGTACATTAGGAGAGAACACATACAGCTGTGCTAGAGCAAATGCTAGAACAAAGCTTTACTTTTCTAAAAAAAAGTGTCATGAGATCAGGAATGCCCACCCAACAGAGGCAGGTGTCACCCAGAAGACCTGCACACAATTATATTATGTGACTCATTTATATGAAAAGGAGAAACAGTCAAGTCAGCCATACTCTAGCAGATCTAGGGAGTCTAGGTATTTCAGATTTATTGGTAATCCATAAACTACTAAATTATTTTCTTAATCCAAAAAGTAATATTTTTTTAAAGCTGTGCATAGGCAGAGGGGCAGACAATCATCTATTTGTATTCATGCCCTTCTTATATTGGAATTCTCTGTCTGCATTGGTTAAGATGTCTTTAAGGACAAATTCTGCCAGATGTATAAAATATCAGAGAACATTGGCCCAGATTTTGCTGTAGAATGAAATATCAGTTTAAAACTAGAGCTCTTGGTTTTAATAAAAACCACTAGATATGCATGCAAATTACAGACACAAAGACCAGGACACTGTCTCAAAACTACAATATGATTATAGCACCTCCAATGCAATAAAAAGAACACTGCTTGTAGAACAATGCCACCTGCTGACAAAATACTACAATCTTCACATACTGCCACACACAGTATCACAAGGTCAGCATATGCATTAGAAGGCTACTGTTAATGTGAATTGATCATTATATTAAAGTACCAGACCTTCCCAGGAGTCTCCTTGTCACTGTTTATCATTTTGTGACAACAATATTCCTATTTTAGAAATGTTTTTCCTCTCCTTTGTTCCTAGGTGAGACATATGCAGACTAACATATGCAGACTAACTGGGGAAAGAATAAAGTCAACTGTTCACAAAATGTCATCAACTGCATAAAGAAAATAAACCATCCTTCCTACCTGACAGTATTATTCAATCCATTGCATTTGTTCAGTCATATAGGTATGACTCTCATCAAAGATCTTACCCAAAACAATTTTCTGTGCATGGGTACCTGCTACTTTTCATGTTAATAGTAAGTGAAAATGATCTTCAAGCTGCAACTGTACCAGCCAGCTGCTGCTAAACTGCTGAAGGGTGGCTATGAACTGCCAAGTTTGGATTCAGATCCAAACTCCCATAAATACTAGGATTATTCACGGTAGAAATTTTGATTTAGTCCCATCTAAAGAAAAACCCAGCACAGCTGCCAGGGAGGCACTGGGTTTGAAACACGCATGTAAGATTTCTGGCCCTTAATCCTGTAATAAGCTTTGTTGACCAGCGTACAAATTATTAAATACGCAATATGAAAAGGCTTTTTTAAAAACAGTAGGAATCATTTTTGTTCTTATTGCTAGTCATGGTTATAGTATACAGGTCTTCAAAGAAGGTCAAAGGACTTCAGATGAGATCACTAGCTGAACAGTTCATTGCTGAAGAAACACATAGGCTCCATCATACTAGTGCATGGCCAGATTTGTATTGTGACCCACTTCCCCAGGCCTACAACCAAAGGGAGTCTGCTGACAACTATAATTTTTTGTCATTAGGTGATTATTATCATTATTATTTAGATTTATGTCCTGCTCATCCAGAAAGACTCAGAGCAGCTTACAATAACAGACAGACAACTCACAAGATAACACAAGCAAACATCTCAATTAGTACCCTAGAACTGTACAACTCCTCTGCACCCCACTTACTCCTCTGCATCCTCCACCTATTACCCTGCTGGAGAGCAATCCTCCAGCCTAGCCAAACTCTGCTTTGCAACCCTCATTCACACTGAGGTATGTCAAACCCACTCCCACTTCCCCCCACCCACCCCCATCACTCCCCTACTTCATGTCCAAGGCTGATTCCCTCCTCCATCCCCCAAAGGACCTCACAAGCCCACTCCCTCTCCTGCATTAATGAGATATAGGCAGTCTTTCTCTGAGATGATCTTGAATCATTTCATCTGCCATGTTGCACAAAAACCTGCATTTAACATCCAGGTCCCAACTGAAAAGGAATTTCAATTGCTGAAAAGGGAAAAAGTAAGACTGTTCTCATAAGTTGGTTATAACTGAATTTGCCTGAAGAAAGAAGTGAACAAACAATCTTTATTTTCAGTGAAGGAGAAAACATGAAAAGAATGGAGAAGGGGTCATAACTAGAGAGGTATTTTTTATGTGGTGTAACAGAATGGTTATTCCACAAGAAACTGCGTCATACATTACTGTATACATAAATTGGGGCTGCCAAGCCCAGTCTCTACCAGTCATTCAGGAGCAAACAGAGCTCAAAATAGCTTACCTACTGGAACTATGCTTAAAAGCAGACTCCAATTTTGCTCTGTTCAGCATTTAAGAAATTAAAAGAAAAAATACTCTTCATCCTGACTAAAAATAGTGGACTGTATTTAAAGAGACAGTGCTGTACCCACAGAAAAGCTCATCTAAAGCATTTACCTTATGTTCACTAACTTTGTTGGCTGTTTGATGACAAGGAGCAGGCAAATGCAGGGCTGAGAGAGGGAGAGGAAACTATGGGAGGCACCACCCATAACCTGCAGCTCATGTGGAAAGTGGCAACAGTAAATTTAAGCCAAGTTTGTGCTTTCATTTTCTTGGACTGCTTCCAGGACATAACTTAGGCATTTTTTACAGAAACAGGATTGCAAGGGACCGGATCTCCTGAACCACTGAGTCCTTTCTTCTGGTTCACAATAATTTTTTCAACCATTATCTATAAGATTATCCACTCCAACCCTGTCCCTATACAATAACCAGGAGTATTAAATAAATGCCTCAAGTAGAGGAGACAAGGGTGCTGTCAATGCCTTACCAGTACAATGACAGGGAATGTGTTAAGTTAATGTATGCTCAGATGATCCTAGGAAGACGACCAGGCTCTGTACTGCAAAAAAGGCAAAAAAAACCCATATGCACTTTGGCAATCACAGAGAAGCAATTCCTTCCTAATCCCAAATCTGGCTAGTGGCTTGATCCAGAGCTCATGAGCAAGACCCAGCCAGCAGGTATCAGAGGTTTCCAAGTACTGGCAGGAGCACTGTACACTGTAGCCAAACTCCAGCTCCAGATTCTCTGCCAGAGTACCATGAAATCCTATCAAGAGTGCCATGCAATATTAGCACTGTTCAGTGTGCAAACACCTATACACAATTCACAAGATAAACTCAGAGATTTTAAATGGGAACCCAGAGTGTCCACCACATTCTGACCTGTTGCGGTCTTTCTAAGTTCACTGCAAGAGAAGCACTGCTCTAGTATTATTCCACAGTCAAAAAAACAAGTGAAGGCGAAAAGCTGGCATTTTCCAAGAGATGCCTTGAGTCTAAAAAGATTGAGAACCGTTATGTTAATACACCCATGTTAATACTCTATGCTTCAAGGAGTATGGCACCAAGTGGATTTCAAATGAACAAGGGGGGAAGCTGTTTTGGAACCAGATACAGCTTCCTCCATCTGTATCCTGGTCTGACTAGTGCCAGTTGTGGCATAAAATATGATACCCCACGAAACCATAAGACACTTAGTACAGATCTTTCCTATGCCAATAGAAGGATATTCTAATCTAACCTTTTTGTCACAAGGACATTCTTATTAATCCTTGTCCATGGCATAGTGACCAATAGGAAGTCCAATGTGTCCATCAGTTTGCAGTAGTGTTACAACATAACAATTATCTTATTTTTTTACCACTGAAAAGAATAAGGAAAGCTCTGGCTAGAACACAGCTACATGCTATAACATGTACAATATCACTGCCACATGTCAGGCCTATTTCATATTTGCAGCTGTTTTGTTATGTACTCAGGTTCACTTCAAAGCTATAGGACTTATGCAATGCTTATAGTATAGTGAGATACTGACTCAGCTATTTTTATGAGCTGAATAAAATACTAGGTGGGAATGAATCAGTGCCATTTGCCTGCTGAGGACAAAAGGTCTCACCTCTGAAAGAACTCTGTCCAGTCTAGCTGCTAGCTTTCCAATCTCATACAAAATCTGAGGATTGGTAGGGCACTTTGCCAGAGGTGTGCCAGGGAGGTAGGTCAGCAATCTCACCATGTACTTTTTTGTCAGGGACCCTGTACCTAATAAGCAAAAGAGATACATTGTAAATGCATTCCACCAAAGATTTTGGAGTACAAGAGTGAGAAAGGCTTCACAGATTGTAGAAGAAATCAGATGCAGCTGTTAAAACTGACAAATCACAGTAGAGGGTCACATTAGGAAATGGCCTAGCTCAGCACACGTGGTTTATAAATGAAACTCCTCGATCATACATTTGTGATTGATATTACACACAAAGAGGTTCATTTATTCAACAATTAAGTGATTCCTTCCAGAGAGTCAATGGGCCCAAAGAAAACCCAGGTTCAAACCATGATTTTCTGTAGCAAAGTGATAGATCCTAATTGCCCTATGCAAACTATAGCATCTGGGGACCAGATTCAAATGCAATATTTCCCATCTCCCAACTCATAGGTGATTGGTAGGGGGTGCACGTGCCCCCCAATGGCTGACACCAATGGTGTCGGCAGGGCTGGTGCCCCCAATGACAGGGCCACCATCAAGGGCAGCACATTCTGCGGGTGCCCCCCAGATTCAGGAGACACCAGCCACTCATGCCCCAACTTACTGGTTAAGCAAGAGCTTGCTCTTGCCTTATAAATGGACCTGTTTCAACCTATGTCCCCAACCAGACAGAGCTGGACAAATAATATGTAATATTACTGATTTAATTAATATTGCTGCTTTTTTATTATTTACCTATGAAAAGATCAACATTTTATTTCATTCCTAGTTTATTTGCTAAACATTTTTTATTAATTCCTGCTCTCGTCAGCTGATTTGGGGACAGCTTATTTGATATTTGAGTTGTGCTTGAACACAGAGGTCACATGGGAGGATTCTTCTCCCAGAGCGGATGAAGATAGTTCTCAGGCCCAGATTTCTAGTACTGTACACTACCAATTATGAATTCCCAAGTCCTATGCAGCAAATTCCTTCTCTGCAATATTTAAGTTGCTGCTTCACTTATCAGAATAGTTACAGAAAGTAAATGCATAATATGATTGTTCTGGGAGCCGGTCCAGAAAGCGGTGTTGTTACTTAAATTGGATCATCAGGTAGGCAAGTGATGGAGAGGTCAGGACAGCGTACTGGTTTTAAAAAGAGATTTTACTTATGCCTCTGATGACACTAGCATAGGTACGAAGTACTTGCTTTGTTACAGGTAACTCAGACCATGACTCAACAGATGATGCAACAGGTAACAAGGACTGAACAGGTACCAAAGAACAGGAAAGTTGACGAGTTCTTTGACACAGCAAGCTAGCTAAGAACCAGGGGTGCGTCAAGCTACCGAATGATGGGGAAGGGACTGGAGGGTGATCAGGCCATCAACCGTCTCTGAGGTACTCTTAGAGATCTCCAACACAAGAGCACAGATCTCCTCTCAGAAGCCTCCTCAGAGTCCTCCCGGTTTGGGCAGAAACTGCTTGAACCTTTTATATGGCTAGCGAGCCAATAGCCAACCGCCATACAGAATAATTTACAAGCGGCCAATGGTGGTGTACTCATTAGCATACAGTTGGCGGGAGCTTTTTCTAAAGCTGTAACTTTCCGTGACACAGCACACGGTCACCAGGCTCTGGCAAAGTGGAATTTTCCTCTGGTGACCTACTTTTGCTGGGCCATATGTAGCAACCTAATGGAATTTTCCACACAGGCCAGGTTCAACAGAGACCATCAACTAAGGTGACTGACAGTTTCTATGGGCACATCCACATAGGGGAATCACTCGGGGTGGGGTGAGCTGCTCGCTCAATCTATTGTGACAAGAGCATTAACCATTTCACAAACTCATTTATGACAATGATCAAAATAATTAAATGGAAATTAGAGCTGATATGTGCACAAGTTCTAAGGAATTTATTCTTCATTACTGAATCAGGCCACAATCCAGGTACAGCATTTTAAAGTACGTATCTGCAACCATGTCACATGTTTCATTCCTCCCCATAACAGTCTTGCAATAGTGCATAAGAGTTGCTTATGCTGTTGCAAATGCATTTGTGCTGAACCAATTTGTCATGAACTAGTACTGTTTTTGCACTAAGTAACTCAGTGGTAGCTTGTTGTGCCATGAGCATGATAAAACAATGGAAAGTGGGATGGTGGTATATGTAACAATTCTTGCAGTCTCTCACCTATTGATTCTAGAGACATGATGTTACCATCTTTAGTCAGATGGGGCACAGCTGAAGGAAACCCTTCAGCATTCAGAAACATCATGATCCGTGTCTGCACTTCAATGAGTTCAGGATTCTGGCTGTCTTCAGAGTTGATTATTTTGAGGACATAATCATCAGCACAATCTGCTGTTCCTTCCTTCCTTGCAACACGCACATGAAAATTCTGATCATCATAGCTGGGGAGTGCTCTGATCTCAGACACTTTTAATCCAAATACCCTTTCAGTCAATTCAATGGCCTCCTTTTCATGGAGTGCTGGTTTAGTGAGTGTCTGAAGTTGCTGGTTGCCTCCAGAAGACATTGTGTGCTCAGATGAGAAAGAAGAGTGAAAGATCTCATTGGTATTCTGTCTCTCAACACTGTACAAGTAGCAGTTAGTATGACAAAACATCTAAATATAGCAAAAAGACTTTTCATAGAAGACTTCAAACACTTACTAGCTGGAAAAGAAGCTGTCTAGGATGAGTGAAATTTAAACCATTTGGGATTTGTCGTTCTCCCTTTCTTCCCCAGTTCCTTGTTTCTAAGCCCACTATCTCCTTTGTTGCTTTTTCCCCAGCAAATTTAGGATTTTACTAAGAAATAAAACATACAAGAACTAAGCAACTTATTGGAAGTTAGCCAATAAAGTTCATAAGCATAATATATAAAATAGCACCATGCAACACAAAAAGATACCAGGCACACTATTAATTTACCAATAATTTTCTACAGAAGAGAAGGATTAAGAGCTGACACAATGCTCTTATGTCAAATCCAAAGATAAAATAAGTCTGCAGCAGATATCTATCATTAAAAATAATTACAGGCTTTCTGCCAGCTGTTGTAGTTCAACAGTCCAATGATTATTTAATATTTGAAAATTTCAATCAAGTGTTCAGTTCTCCCCACCCCTTTCTTTCTAACTCTTGTTATTATTATCCTTCTTGTTGAAAGTCTGTTCTTCTCTGCATAAACTGCGAGCCATGATAATAAACCTTGGACTCTTGAAGCAGTGCTAACCTTTGTACTGTCCATCTGGATCAAAGGAAGAATAGAAAAGCGCATGTCTGTCTAAAGGGGCCATCTCACAATCACAAACTTATGCTCCCAGGACTCAGTAACCATCTATCAGACTTGATATAAAATGGCTTGATTTGGGGCCCAGTATTGTTTCAACTGCCACAGTTCTGGACTCCCCAAAGCAGTACACCTAGGCTCTAGAGTCCCTTATACTTGTCCCTGCTATTGCCTAAACTCTTGCTGACTACATCTTTTAAACCACTTGATTCTTTCAGCCTGCAGGAAATCCTTTACTATTGGCTGGAAGGAAGGCGGTTTTCACACCATCTATGAGGAAGTTGATAACACTTGGCTAAGAACACATACTGTGTTAGGACACTCTGCTTTCATGAGAGTTACTAGGAAGTAAAACATTCATTTAAAACAATTCAGCTGCAGAGGCCACCCTATGTCCTGGAGTAGAAATAGGATTGCTTTTTACATGAGGTTTTCTAATTCAGCTGTATTGGAGTTTCTCTATGTCAAGGCAATTTGCCCTTGTATGCTTGCACTGGCGTAATGACACCAGCAGAAACCTGTGCTCTAAGCATGGTGCCAAGCAGCTTTTCTCCAGGCTGCCACTGTTACAAAACTAAAGCCATTGTGGGGGAAGGACTGTAGAAATGCGGTGGGAATCAGATCACCCAAAGGACCTCTTTTTTGTTTTTGTGAGAGAGAGAGACAGAGAAAAGGCTCCAAGACGTTTTGTGCTGTTTTCCTGTCGGCTTTTTCTTTCACGATTGGTTAAATGTGATCCTGGACAAAACTGCACAGACGAAGAGCAGAAAGACAAGCCAATTACAAGGGAGTTGTTTTTTAAGCATCTCAGCTGATTGTCCCGTGGCCCGCACCACGGGCCGGCTCCGCCGCTGGGACCGCCACGCGAGCCCGACTAA
Source organism: Caiman crocodilus (assembly GCA_030014935.1). Taxonomy (NCBI): domain Eukaryota; kingdom Metazoa; phylum Chordata; order Crocodylia; family Alligatoridae; genus Caiman; species Caiman crocodilus. The sequence continues at coordinate 34,555,144 of JAGPOW010003364.1, read as the reverse complement.
GCAGACAGGAAACTACACCTGAAACCTGTACCTGCCACCGCCGCAGACTTTACAAACCGCTTCGGAACCAGGCTGCGCTGGCGAGACGACCGGCCCCAGGGCCGCAACGGGCCCCAACTCGGCTCCGCGGCTCAAGGAGGCGCGCACGCCCCGCCCCCTCCCGGGGGGGCACATCTGCTGTGGCTGCAACCAGACAAGCTCCCGCCTCGCGCGAGGAGACGACGTGAGACCCCGCGGGGGGGCGGCTCCTTCCGGCCGGGGCCGGGGCCTCGCGTCTCGTGCTAACCTGTGAGCGCCAGGCTGTGGTTAAACTCGCGGTTTTCAACCTGGACGCCCAGCCCTGCGGTGCAGGACCCTCGCACTTACACCCAAGGGGCCCGCCTGCCCTCCCCGACATGTGCACAGGGGGCCGCAAAGCGGGGAAATGGTTCAAAACTACTGGTTTAGAAAGAGGGGGCTTGCGCTTCAGGCCCGAGCCTGGGCACAACTCCCGAGCCCGCGCAGGGTTTTGTGGTTGGTGTTGGCAAGTAACCGCGTCGTGTCTGGGCCTCGGACGTGGCTTTGGACAAAGCACTTCGGTCTGTCTTTGCTTCTAAGATTTCCCCCACCCCTCGGTGCCCGTGAGCCAGGATACCAGCACGATCCGTGAGAGAGAAACAAGGCCTTCATTAAAATAAATATTAAATGTTGAATCTGATTTAGACAGTTGTCCAGTGGGTTTTTAAGATACAAAAGTAATGTGCATTTGCCTTCCTGCAGTGAAGTTAGGAATGTCATTACATTATGCGATGAAACTGTTGTGAATAACCCCGAGCCATTTCTTTGAAGGCCTAATAAATGGCCTCGAGCCATCCTCCCAAGACAGAATACACAGCGAGACTGGAAGGTTG
>JAGPOW010003364.1:34505994-34544702 GCA_030014935.1 Caiman crocodilus | reverse complement strand
TGGTCCTCACCCCTACCTTGGGCAAATTCAAGAGGAGGTTGGATGATCACCTGTCTGGGGTCTTGTGAACCCAGCATTCATTCCTGCCTGTGGCAGGGGTCAGGTTAGATGATCTGTTCAGGTCCCTCCTGACCCTAGCTACTATGAAACTATGAAACCCCAACACGTTATGCTGGAGCTACTTAAGATATAAAGAACGCACAACAATAACTGGCTGGCTCAGAGCTTCTAAGTGGTGAGCTCAGAGTCCCCACTGACAGCAGGTACAGCACACATGGACTGGAGCTAGACTAACATTGGGGATGTATCCCCATTGAATTCAGGATAAGGGATTCTGCATTTCTGGGTCAATCCTGGTAAGTTATAGATATTTAAATTTCAAATATCAATCCTAATAACCAACTGATTTCATCTATGCAAATTCTAGTGGGGATGAACTACACATTACAGATCTTAAAAGTACAAAATAAATTGCCAATATTTAAAATTTAACAGACTGACTTTAAGTGAGTTGGTGTCCTAAACTAAAGGACATTTGAAAATAACATTAGCAGAACAGTACCAGTAAAAAAGGCCCTTTTGCAACCCAATCTCTTGAGCTACCCAAACCATACTTCTTCCCTGCCAAAATAATCACAGGAATGCCTTCCTTTTGGTACAACTCTGCTGCTTCAAACACATCTAGCTGCAAAAAGAAAAAAAAAAAGAGAAAGTAAAAACATTCCAGTAAGCTTCAACTTCCATCGGTTTTAAACAGCTGTAAATTAGTCATTCGAAAAAATGTATCCTCACCGTTTGTCCTGATGGAAAATGAATTGTTTTAGGGGCTGGTTTTCCTATGAATTTATTTAAAAGCTTGATATTTGCAAAGGTACCTCTGGTCATCACAGCATCATTACCTCTTCGAGCTCCGTAAGAATTGAATTCACGAGGTGTGAGGCTACAAGTAAAGAGTAGTGCATATTCAGCAGAAACATCTAGAAATATGGTGTTTTCCATCATTATTGATTTATTTTACAAGAGTGTTACGTGGTATGAAATTTACCTAACTAACATTACAACCACCACTCCAACCTAACTTATGTGGCTTTTGGGTGACAAAAGCTAGAGGTGTAATCTTGTAATGAATGTAGCTAAGCACTCTATAACAAAAATTAGAACGTGCAAATATTGCCAGATCCCGGAGTCTCATATGTCAGATAGCAAAGCTAGTTGCTACCTTCTTGCTTCTTCACAGTACCAGTAATTTAGACCAATGGAAATAGTTGTGAGCAAAGAGCACAAACTAGAGGCCACTCATTTTAATACAAAATGATTTTTGTTGATATAGTGAAGTAACTGTATAAAACAAAACCAAATGGACAGTCTGATTCTGTGAGGTGCTGACTGCTTTCTAATTTCAATGGAGGCTGCAGCATTTAGCATCTCACCAAATGATGCCAAAACAAGGCAGCATAAAACCTTCACCCAAGTTCAATTTTTCCCACTGTGTTATACCCAACAAGTGAACTTAGAACATTTTTTTTAATGTAACAAATAATCAATGAAAAAGAAACAACATCAGCAAAAGGTCAGTGCCATCTACTTTGTAAATTAATTTATCTAAGTTTTGGCATACTATTTGGCTGATGACTAGATTCCATTACAAAGGCCTATCCCATTAAAACAGTGTTTAATGGTATAGGTCAAACGTTCACTGTAATCCAAGACAAAAAAAAGATTTAAAAGGGCATTGCTGATTGTCAACTACTCTCAACCACTACCACACTACACTCTAACCAAGACATGTACTATTCATTTCTAATAATGAATGGCTTTTACTAGAGGCGCACCAATACATCAGTCCATATCGGATCAGCACTAAAAGAGGGAAAACTGACATAATCAGCAATTGGCTTTTTTTGGCCGATGTAGCTGATAAGGTCGCCAATAAATGAAACATGCATGTGCGCAGCAGCAGCATGCACACAGCCACGAGTACAGCTAGGCAGCATGGAAAGCAGCATCAGGCTAGTAAGTCTGTGGGGAGAAGGAGGTGTAGCTCAAGGGCCCTGTTGTGAGGGAGAAAGTGAGGATGGAGCTGGGGCAAGCGCTGCACATAGGGCTGTGCAAAGCTTTGGTCACTAATTCAATTCAGCAGACATTTGGCGGCCAAATCTCTGAACTGAATCAGGAGACCAATTAATCTCTCCCAAATTGAATTGGAGGCTTCCAATTCAATTCTGAGAGATTCAGAAAGATTTGATGATTTGGACATAGACAGCTTTATGTTTCATGCCTCAAGGTACTAGGAAGCTTGGGAATGCTTAGATGGTAGATGGAAGGTCCCATGAGAGTGTGGGGAGGCCTCCAGCATGCTCAGCAGCAGACCTGGAAATGGACCAGAAGCACTTCCAGTCCACTTCCAGGTCTGCCACAGAGTGCATGAGGAAACCCCCTCCCCCCACCTCAGCAACTGGTGCCTCCTGGGTCTGGGGGGGGGCAGCCAGAGTCCCCTTGTGGCTGCTCCCTGTGGTGGGGGAGGTGGGGGGCGGACCCAGAACTGGAATGGAAATACTTCCAGGTCCACTTCCAGGTCTGCCGCTGAGCACGTGGGGGGGGGGGGGGCGCTCCTCCGTGCTCTTGTGGGACACTCCACCTGCCCCACCATCTCAGCGTTCACAAACTGCTCTTGGTACCCAAGGTATATAGAAAAATCATTTAAAGCTGCCTATGGCCAAATTGCTGATTCTCCAAATCAGAATCAAATCTTCAGATTCAGATTTGGCTGAATCAAAAATCAGGACAGTGATCTGAATCAATGAATCGAATCATTGCCCCCCCAATTGAATATAGCCCACTTTGCACACTGCTACTGCACAGCTAGGGCAGGGCATGAGACAGAGCCAGTAGCTTCTCCAGGGGGTTGAGGAGGGACAGGGTGCAGGACAGAGCTGCAGCTTGTCCGGCAGGCGAAGGAGGGGTGGCTCCCACCACTGCACACACCCCTGGGGGAAGCATGGGGACATGTGACCCCCTGATCTGTGTGTGGCGTGAAGGCAGGCTGCCTGCTGTATGCTCAGGGCTGGCACCAGCTTCTTCCAGGTGGTTGTGCTTGGGTTGGATGGGGCAGGGCAGGGCAGGCAGTAGCAGTACTGGGAGAAGGTCTGTGGGGGCTAAGGTGAATTCTGGGGTGACCATAGCCCCTCCCACATCCCTCTCCCAGTACCGCCGCTGCCTGCCCCACCCAACCTAAGGGCAGCTGCTGGGAAGAGGCTGGCACCGGTCCTGAGCATGCAGCGGGCAGCCTGCCCTTGCCATGTGCACAGATCTAGAGGTGGAGCACATGTTTCCCATGCCTCCCTTGGGGGTGCATGCAGCAGCGGGAACTGCCTTATGCCTATGCCTCTCTCCCACTCTCCCAGACAATCCACCGACTGTCACACATCCTGCCCCACCCCAGCTGTGCAGCACCTGCCCCTGGCATAGCTCCATCCTCACTCCTTCCTGCATTGCAGGGGACTCAATCTGTGCCCCCAGAGGCAGACAGACTTAACAGCTGGACACTGCTCTCCAAGCTACCAAGGTGCAGATTGGCAGTCAGATTGGTATCGGCCAATATGGCCGGTCAATAATCAGTCATCAGTACTGCCCCCCCCAAAAAATCTTTATTGGTGTACCCAAAGCTTTTACAGAGAAAAGCCACTTTTGACACTAGGTTTGGTAAATGAAACTCCCCACTGACACAGAAAATGTGAAATGTATTTGTTCTGCTTAATAAAATGTTAAAACACATACCCTTTATTTGTCAGATATTTAGCAGCAGCACTACTCCTTGCAATGCTTCCCGCAGGTGATATGTGATCTGTAGTTACAGAATCTCCCAAATATAGCAAGACATGGGCTTTTTCAATCTGTTGTATTGAAACTGGTTCTTTGGCCTATTGGAATAAAATTGAAGACATTTTCCCCCATGATCCTTAGCTTAACACGTATTTAAATACATTTGTCCATCACAAAAGAACTGTCAAGCCATGGGCTCCAGTCAGTCCTGGAGATGATCACAACTTGGAGATGGTTAGAAATGTTTAATGATAAACAAATTGATTTAGATAAGCACAACCAACCTTTTGCTTTCCTTTTATTTTAGTATTCAAAACATCAAAAGCTTGGGTAGAACCACTGTACTTACAAACTTATCAAAAAATGAAGGACATCTGATATAAGTAGACTTCAAATCCCATGGAAACAAAACTGACTCTGGTGCTTCCAGAAGGTTCCATCGCTTGTCTCCTTTCTATAAACAGAACCATATTAGCCAATATAGTAAAGAAATTGTAAAAAGATGATAATAAATAGCTCTTATAGCAAAAACTGTTATGGGTTTTGTTCTGTATTATAATATGGGGGATAACACCTTAAAACTATATGATTCAAGAATCTCAACCTAAGAGAACAATGATGCCCATATATTTATTACCTGGTATTTGTAGCCTCCATAAAAAATGACTAGCAAGAGGTGTTTCAACAAGAAGATATTATAAAACTATAATTATAATACTTTAGAAAACTATTTAAAAAAAACTGACAGGCTTCTTACCTTGATTTTTTCTTTTAATTCTTTAAACATGGATGATATCACATACTCTTCCTCTACATGCTGAAGTTCTTCTCGAGTGGGCCAAATATCACGCAGGTAGATATTTTTGCCATTAGGGTCAACACCTATGTAAAAGATTTGAAGACTGGTATAACTGAAAGCAAATCCAACTGATCAACTTCCAGGCTTTATTTAAAGATGTCACCAGCTAACTGAACAGTTTATTTCTTCAAAACATGTTATTCTCTTTTCAGAAGTATAAAAATATATACTCTGTGCATACTCAGATGCTAGTTAAACAAAAGTGACTTTTTGAAAAACTGAGACGATTAAATACATTTTTAACTTGTCTCATAGGATAAACTGCTTTTGGAAAACAGAAGGGAAGAGATCACATGGTCCAAGACAGACAATCTCTTCAATGTAGGAAAAAAAATTGCTGCCATTTAAAAAGTAGACATTTTAAACGGATTTTAAACCAAAGCAAGCCTGGCACTTCTGAAATATGAGATATAAAAAGGTTACCTAAAGGCTCAGTCTGGAAATCAATATTAACAGTGCCGGCTATTGCATAAGCAACTACTAATGGTGGAGAAGCAAGGTAGTTGGCACGGACACAATCGCAGAGACGGCCTTCAAAGTTTTTGGATCCAGACAAAACTCCACAAGCAATTAGGTCACCCTGAAAGGTAGAAACAACCATATTTCTATGTCCTCTCCCAAAACTTAAGATGAATTAACAAGTTTATTTAGTTTTGTTGCTCTTAAAGCTGCCTTAGTTTTTTTTTCTTTTCAGTACATATGGTAGCATACTTAAGGCACTTTGCTCTCCTACCAACATTTTCATTCTGCCCCTCTTCAATTCTGTTCTTGGTCCCTTACCACAAAGCCAGTTTGACCAATTCGCCCCTTTCCTACATCCTACGTTTTGTATCCAACCTTTCCTAGATTAAGACACTCAGAATCATGACTCCCCTGAATGATAAAAACAACTTTAAGGATGGAACAGCTTTCAGCACTGAGATGACTAACGGGATCCAACAAATAAGCTCTCTAAAGCCTGCTGTCTTCCATCACGTGTGACATTACATTGCACCTATATCCTGATACATATACATGTGCTTAAACCTGCTACTGCACATACAGTAAGAAAGTATTTACTAGGGCTGTGCAAAGCTTTGGTTGCTGATTCGATCTGGCGGAGATTTGGGCCAATTTGGTGGCCAAATCTGAACCAAATCAGGAGACTCTTTAATCTCTGTGAATCTAATTGGAACCCTCTGAATCAATTTGAAGAGATTCAGTAATTCAGACAGACACAGCTTGAAATGTTTTTTCTACATACCTCAAGGTACCAGGTAGCTGTGAATGCTGAGATGGTGGAGTGGATGGAACATCCCACAGGAGCATGGGGTGTGGTCCCTAGTGTACTTGGCAGCAGACCCAGAAGTGGACCAGAGCACTTCCAGCACTTCCAGAGATCTCTCCTGGCTTGGCAACTGTGCCTCCTGGGTCTGGAGGGGAGGGGGCATCCAGAGTACCCCTTCAGCCAATCATCAAGCTGGGAAGGGTAAAGGGGGGGCCCCCTTATGCATCCTCGGCAGACCCAAAGTGGACCAGAAGTACTTCCAATCCAATTCTGGGTTTGCTGCTGAGCACGTGGGGATCCCTCCTGTGGGATGTTCCATCTGCCCCACCATCACAGTGTTCACAAGTCACACCTGGTACTTTGAGGTATGTAGAAAAAACATTTAAAGCAGTGTTTATGGCTGAATCGCTGATTCTCTGAATGGGGGATAGTGATCCAAATCAACAAACTCAAACCACTGTCCTCAATTCAGGCTGAATCCAAATCAAATATGGCCCGTTTTGCATATCCCTAGTATTAACCACCAGAGAAATTTTGTATCACTTCAATGCTGACCCTTGCTTTACTTGTAATAGCAAACAAAAAGAGAAAAGTCAGGGTCATATATGGAAATTTCATGCAAAATGAGAATATACATATTTCACCTTATGACTGAAATTAGCGTAAAGTTGTATTTCCTATTTTTTTTTAAACTTCACACAGCAATATTAGTGCTTTTCTGTAAAAAAAATACACTTCAAAAAACACTGCAAAATTCCAGCCAAAGATATGCATATGGACTACCATACAATCAAATATCCAGGAAACACACAAATACACTATATCATGCAAGTACAAAAAGAGACTTTTTAGCTATACCTGCTTTATCGCATTTCGAATAGCTTCTGGCAAAGGGGCTGTGTTCCCAACACATGTTGAACATCCATACCCAACAACCTCAAATCTGTATTAAAAATATGGATTAAGTAGCACATTATAGTGAAGCATTTATTAACAGTCAGATTTAGGCACTTTCTAGTATAGATACTAAAAAGGGAATGTAAGTGGCACCACATTACCTTCCTGTCCCAATGAAATATAAAAATTGCCAATCACTGAAGTATCTCCTAATGTATTACCATTACTTAGTGAAATGTAAACAGGGGCAATAGTCCTTGAGCCAAGCACAGCTAGGGTCAGTTTCTTTGGTTGTTTTTTTTTCAAATAATATTCTAAAATTCTAAGTTAATATTGCAAAACGCAAATCCAATTAGTTTTGCTACTCAATCATCAGAAGCACACAAAGTAGGGCTGTGTGAAGCTTTGGTCACCAATTTGATTTGGAGGAGATTCAGCCTGCTTCAGCAGCCGAATCTCCAAATCCTAATCGACTCAGGAGACCCATTAATCTCTCAAAATCAAATCAGAAGCCTCCGAATCAGTTCAGAGAGAGTTGATGATTCTGTCATAGACACAGCTTTATATGTTTCTTCTACATACCTCAAGGTACGGATCATGAACGCTGAGATGGTGGGGCAGATGAAACATTGGGGGGGCGGGGGTGCTGCGCACTCAGAAATAGTTCTGGTCCACTTCTGGATCTGCTGCAGAGTACACAGAGGACCCCTCCCCCACCTCAGCAACTGATGCCTTCTATGTCAGGGGAGGCACCCGGGGTCCCCCCCCCAACACTGACTGCCAAGCCAGGGGGTTACTGGGGGGAGGGTGGTCCCCCTGCACTCTTGTGGGATGCTCCATCTACCCCACTATCTCAGCATTCATGAACTGCGCCTGGTGCCTTGAGGTATGTAGAAAAAACAAATAAAGCTGTGTCTATGGCCAAATCACCGATTCTCTGAATCAGAATCAAATCTTCAGATTTGGATTCAGCTGAATCAAAAAAAAAAAAAAAAAAAAAATCGGGACAGAGATCCAAATAAGCAAACTGAATCGCTGTCTCCTGAATCGAGCCGAATCCTAATCGGAATTGAATACAACCTGCTTCACACACCCCTAGCAAGGCACTTGGAGAAACAAGCTAAGGTATGGTGCCTGTCCTGAGTAATTTACAATCCACAGTTCCCATCTCCTCACGTATAGAGTAGTTTGATAACAGGGCTCCACTTAAACACAGGCAACCATCTGAACTTTGTAAATTGCGTATGAGAGCCAAGATCATGATCCATCACTTTATTAGACACCTGAATTTAAATAAACAAGTCATTCCACTGTCAATGAGACTATTCGTGTTTGAAGTTAAGCATCAAACTGAACAGAGTTCATGTTTATGGAGTACATATAAAATACACACATTTCATTTCCATTTTTACATCAATATGAACAAAGGAGAAGGTGAAATTTACCCAAGTTTGTTAAGATATGGCAATACTCCACTCGAACTGAGATAATGTGTAACCATTCCACTGCCTGGAGATAAAATTGTTCTTATATAAGGTTTAACCATGAGGCGGGCTTCAACAGCCTTCTTGGCCAATAGACCTAATGAAAAACAAACAAACACACAATCAAATTAGAACTTTTGCAAAATTAGAGGAAGAGCAACTGTCTAACTCTCAGCTAAAAGTTCGGAACTCTAGGACTTCCCTGAAGCGAACACTTGCAGGTTCAAGCCATTAGTCATGAAAGCCATATAAACACCAGAAAATAGTAATAAAACAAAGTTAGTTATCACCACTTACAACATACCTGCAGCAAGCATGACAGATGGATTGCAGTTATTTGTACAACTGATTACTGCAGCAATGACAATACATCCATGAGACAATTTGTATTCATGTCCTTCATACTGAACCGGCACGACATCATTTTGTTTCTCAGCTGCGATCTGAAACCCTTTGAGGCCAGACTGGACGACAAAAATAGATAACAAGTCAAGTATAGGTAGGTCAATACTACAGAGTTAAACAAAAGTATCTCAAAAGAGCATATTTAGCTGAATTACCATTTTAGAATCATAAGCTCAGCAACAGTGGAACTATATTTATCACATTAATAGATTTTTTTTTAGAGCGATGCCTTCAAAAACAGATGCAAGGACTCAGCCCTTTCACAAACAGATAATTATGCACTCACATCTTTCTTAATAATTGCTGCTTATTACTTTGCATGCATCCCAAAAGTAGGACCAAACTCCTAGATAAGTCCTCCTCATTTAAGGTTGAGCACCCTATTTAAACGGCACACAGTAGAAGCAGCAGTACGTATCTTACAAGACTTGAAATGTATCACAAAGCAAGTTTCAAACCGTTTTCACGTCATCTATAACTGATCCATTAAAAGCAACAACTTGGGCAGCATACATAAGTATTCCATTTACCATATCTAATTGCATACAATTAATAAGCACTATTTTTAAAACAGTCCGACTCCCGCTTTTTGTTACATTTCAATCTCAACAGAAAGCTGTTCTACCAGAAATCTTGACAGAAATCTGGAATTCAGCTAAATGAGATGTGAGTCCCTCCTAAAATCCTCAGGACTTCTTGACATCTTCCCTACCTCAGCCCCCTATGATGAAATATTTGCCTCACTTTTTTCTTCCAAGTGAGACAAGGCCTCCACCACTGACTGACTGCATTGCAACCCTTTAGTTAGTTTAAAATTCCCTACTACAGACAGCCAAATGAAAGCATTTACTTCCCAACAAGAACCGGAGTTTCAATTCAAATGATGAGACCAAGTTGGAAGAATTTTAAACTTATTCTTAAGCAATGGCATTCTACAGCAATTTTACCCCAATTTTGTTTTCAATGAGAAAATTTCAAAAATCTGCATAAAAAACTAGAAATGATAAATTACTTGAACAAACTGCAAGTATTTGGGATACCTTACTGCTCAGCTTTTAACTTCTCTATCCAGCAGACTCGTAGGTCCATAATGCAAATTAAGACATTCTGGAAACTTCTAGAGGTGCATCGATAGATTTTGGGGGCTGATACTGATTGCTTATATTTAAGGAGGCATATTGGCCAATATCTGATACAGCTGCCATCAGGTGGTAAGTCCAGTGTGGTGGAAGGGGAGGAAGGGTGTGTGGGCGTGGGCCATGGGACAGAGAGACAGCTTGTGGAATGGGGGCAGTTCCCACCACATCTTGCACCCCAGGAGGGCAGAGGGAAGGGGGCATGTGCTCCCAGATCTGTGCTGGGTAGGTGGCAGTTGCGGTGTGGAGCTAGAGCTGTGCAGGGCTTTTCTTGCTGGGGGCTGGGCTCAGAGTGGGCTCTGGTGGCACTGGGAGGAGGCTGCAACCACTCCAAATTTTGCCACAGCTCCGTTCCCAGCCCTGCACCACCGCCCAGCACAGCACTGACTGAACACCCCACCTCCACTCAAGCACTGGGAAAAGCTGCGGCTGAGGTGGCATGGGGCTGGGAGCGGAGCTGCAGCAAAACTTGGGGGCTGCAGCCCCCTCCCAGTGCCGCTGGAGCTTGCTCCAAGCCCAGGCCCTGGCAAGGAAAGCCCCATACAGCTCCAGCTCCACCCCATCCTGTGCAGATCTGGGGGAACCCCCCATGGTGCAGTGGGAACTGCCCCATCCTGCACAGCACCACTTGCCCCTACCCCCATTGCAGGGGCCTCAATCTGCCCCACACATTCTTTCTATCCCTTCTCCCCTTCTGACTTACCAGCTGTAGGCAGCTCTCCAAGCCACCAGCTCTGTTCCATGCTGCACTGTGGCTGCGTGGAGCACGGGCATTTATTGACCAAATTATGGGCCCCATTGGGCCAATATCAGATATAGACAATTTTCTTCATATTGGACTGATCCAATATCAGAATGATGCATCGGTGCACCTCTAGAAATTTCCAAAGATTTTTTTTACTGTTTAAGACTAATTACATTCCTGTAATCTCTTGCATGCAAAACTAAATAGGCAACTGGCAGAGACCATGAATGTGACCTTGTAAGATAAATCATGATATTGACTAGTGTCATTATATAGTGCTCAGTGTGAATGCCCGGTTTACAAAACATTTCACGCCAAGTACTAAAAGCAACTTTCATAAGTAATAAATTATACACACCTTTTCATTTAAGCAGGCTTGGAAATCACTTTTCATATCTGTAACAGCCACTCTATCTTGTGACCTCTTTGGGCCACTGACACACGGAATTATAGAGCTTAGATTTACTTGAATTGTCTGGAGAGCAAAAAAAGATGCATTAGGAATCTTGTTATATTTATAAAGACAAATTTAAGCATAATTTTTAGTAACTGCACCCATTTTCTTAGAAATCTAAGAATTAAGTTTTTCATAAAAATAGGAGCCTTACCAAAAAAGTGAAAAAAGTCAAAGTACAACCACAAAGCCATTACCAAATGATGAACTCTGACACCAAACTCCTGCTCATTCTAACATTTGACCCAACTACTGATCTGAAAGAGTGAAATGTAAAGAGATTCTGCCTTTGCTAATTCATATACTGCATGAACATGTATTTTTAAAAATATCTAAGGCTACAAATTAGGCTGTTCAGACACAGATGTCTGTTAAAAGCTATTAACTATTAGAATAAAAATTATGAATAAGTGATACTGCTTATAATGTCCGTAATATTGCAAAAATAAAAGTCATTCTGAAAATACCTGGGAATACTCTGGTTCTCCTGATGAAAGCTGCTCATTTCTGAACAGCTTCACAGCTTTAAGGTATGCTTCCATGGACTCAAGCCCAGCGTCACCAAAACCTTAGGAAAACATTTCCAGACATGAAAACAGTAGGAAAACAGTACAATGGATTTATAGCTAGTGTAATGAATTGCCAGCACCATGACAAATTTATGCCAAGTATGCACCATGTCACAGATTCCAGGAACAAGAAATCTTGAAATGCGTGACACTTCTGACTTTGCACTTTGATCGATGTGCCAAACAGTCTTCTTGCCATGAATCTGCACCAGGCACATCCATGCCTCAGTTCTACTGCTAGTTTGACAAAATCTCAGTCTAGAAAGACAACTCTAAAGTGAAATACATAAATCCTTACAATGAGGACTGAAAACTCCACACAAACTAAAGGCCTACTCATAAAGAATATGAATTCTTTTTATAATTAAGAACCTCTTTTCATTTTAATTTGATTACTGAAATCTAAGATGAACCTCAGATTACTTTAGACAGAAAACATGTCATATACAGCTGATTTTTCTTTTTATTACAAGACAGCTTGTACGGAGGGGCATCAGAAAAAAATATGTCCCAGTAACGCTTAGAAAAGTAGTGAAAACATATTTTAATTGCATAAAAAAATGAAAATGGAAAATAAAATTTAAAGAAATCAGCGGCCAACACCCAAAAAGCAGCGCAAAGTAGGCCTGTACAAGCAGCCTAGCATTTGCTTTGGATTTGGCTGATTCAGGGGACAGCAATTCAATTAGGTGATTCTAGTCACTGTCCTGAATCAATTCAGCCTAATCACACGGGCCCATCCCCTACCCAGTCTCCCAGCCCCGACCGCCCCAGCTCCTGGCACTTTTTGGGGGCGGGGGAGGGGAATCCCGACTCACTGGGTGCTGCTGGGTGGGAGTGATCCCCACTGCCCAGCACTGTGTGGGGGAGCTCTGCCACGAACCCCCCCAAACCTCTCCCACAGTCCCAGTACTTCTCACCACCCCCCATAGGTGCCTCCTTACCCCCTTGCAATTCTGGGCAGGAACCGGTGAGTACAGGGTTTTTTTGTTTTATTTTTTCCTTATAGAAAGGACTTCAGTAAACATTAAGGGCTCTAGGCAGGAAATGTGAGAAAGCTGGAGATGAAAGCAGTTTATTTTGCCCAATAATAATACTAGAATCTCTCATTCATTGGCAAGAGAAATAAGTTTTCAGGTCTATTACTTATTTCTTTCAGAACTAACTTGAAGGAAAAAAAGAAATCATTTGCCATGACAATAACTCTGAATGCTCAAAGATAAGATGACCCTAAGTAATGTAAGTATTGATGACAATGAGCAAACCCAATCACTAGGTGGACAATATAACAAGGTTAGTGTAAGTTTCTGAAGTATGTTAGGTATCCAGGTTGTAGCCGTATTGGTCTAGAGGAAAAGGCAATCAGGACTCGTAGTAGAGATGATATTTTTTATTAGATGAGCAAAAAAATATTTCTTTAATTGCAAGCTTTCGGGCACAAACACCCTTCATCAGGCATGATGAAGCTATGAACTGACTGCCCATCTATTAACGCCTCTGTGAAATCCTATGAAACATGAACTTTCATTTCTACCCAGGAGAACTTCTACACTATTTTCTCCAATGCCTGATGAAGAGTGTTGGTGCCCAAAAGCTTGCAATTAAAGAAAATTTCTTGCAAATACCTTGTTGGTCTAATAAAAGATATCATCTCTGTTATGAGTCCTGATTGCCTGAAGTATGCCAGTCATCTAGTTTCCAAAACTATTTATTTAAAAAAAATATTTCCTAGCTTAACAGAAAAACTGTAAGTACTGAAACAAATAGGACCAAGTAGTTCTGAGGATCAAATGCCATGTATCTCATGAATGGAAGATACTCATTATGTGAAGAATAGTTGTTAAATTTTTGAGTTCACAGACTCTGTAAGATTAGACAGTAATGCCATAGTTACAGCATACTACTGAATTCCAGAATTTAATATAATAACTATTTCCACTAAGTTATAATCCAGCAAAAAATGCTACCTAAGTATAATGCACAATGTAGTTTTAGATAAAGGTACATGGCCATGTAAATATAAAATGCCAGTATGCTAAATTGGTGTCTTTTCCTTACCTGTATGCCTTAAGTGCTTTAGTGTCACATTGTCAACAGGGAAAAAGCTCAGAATAGCACCATACTCAGGACACATATTTGCTATTGTAGTTCGGTCAGCTATAGACAGCTGGGAAACTCCAGTTCCAAAAAACTCAACAAATTTTCCAGCTATCCCTGCTTGCCTGAGTTGCTGTTTGAAAGAAAACACAGTAACAATCTGAGATACGAGGAGACAATGGCAGAGGAACATTAGGTGCAACACTTCAAAATTAAGAACAATTACAAACTTTTTAATAAAGCCAAATAGAGCAGAAAACCTCATTGACCTAAATCACATTGGTAAAAATGTCTTAAAAATCATACTTCAGCAACCCTCATCTCATTCTACTGCTCAGTTCTGCAGAACCAGTTCAAATATAATTTTTAAGAAACACTGCTGAAAAACTCAAAAGCATAAGTAACATGAATTTTCATTCAACAGCAAAAGCATGAGCAATCTGGAGAACTGTAATGTTGCAATCTGCATTGTAACATGGGAAAAGTCTAATTAGAATTCTATTTCCAGTCTCATGTTCCCCAGGCTGTTCCTTCTTCCCTACTTCCTCCTCCCAAATGTGAATACAGTGAAATTTTAGAACAAGATGACCATGAAAATAATGGCATAACTGTTTTTAGAGAAGAGGTAAAGAAAAAGTATTTTTATTGCTTGGAATGAGCTATTTACTTTACAAATTTTTAAAGTAAAACATTCATCTGGAAAAAGGAAATAGTTAAGCAGTAACAGTAATGCAGGGGTGGGCAAAATGCGGCCCAGGGTCTGGATGCTGCCCACCAGGCCATTCTATCCAGCCCACAGGTCCCTAAAAAATTTAGAAAATTTGTGTTAATCTGCCCTAGGCTGCCTGTCATGCAGCCCTTGATAGCTTGCCAAAACTCAGTAAGTGGCCGTCCACTCAAAACAATTGCCAACCCCTGCAGTAGTGATTGACATGAGACTTACTCTTTTAACCAAAATGATCCCCTCAATCAGATGAATATTCACTGTACCAAAATTCATTTCGCTGACATGATTCACCTGTGACTATAAAACCCAGGAGCGCGGCTCCTCTCATTATACCAGCATAATTCTAACTTTAGTAAATGAACCCCAATTTCCTTCAGTATAAACAACAGAAGAATCAAGCCCAAAACTTTGCAGGAACATTTTAGAGTCCAGGTGATGGATGGCTTTTGAATTAATGAACCTCAATAAATGGTAGAGAACACTACAATAAGCTATACAGACCAGTGGTGGCACACCTTTTTGCCCTGAGGGCCAAAGGAGTGGTGTCCAACCAAGAATGCATGGGGGGGGAAGGAGGGAGTTGGGCCCTGCCCAACTCAGCCACTTGGGGCTTGAGAATTTAGCTGCTGGAGAGGGATGGCAGTATGAACTGTCATTGCTCCGCCACTACCAAATTTCCTGACCTATGAGCCCCACGGGTCAACTGCCATGATTCAATGGTCAGGATGTGGCCCATGGGCCATGCATTAAACACCTCTGCAGTAAAACTTCAATTCACCTAAAGGATAATTTGCTGTTATGGTTTGCCAACACTATTACAATTTCCTGGCAGTGGCCTCTCCCTTAATCTCACCCCTCAGTGATGTAATCCTGATAACTGGTCACTATTGGATACTTCACCGTTATTTGCAACTTCTTAGAGGAGCCAATTAAGCCAAGTTTGCTTATTTGAAAAAGTATTATAAATACATAGTTACATATGGAAAGCCTGTATGTGGCTGTTGGTAAAAGGAAATAAAAAGTAGGTAGTTTTGTATTTAGGAAACATTATCTATAACAGGGGTTTTCAATCTTTTTTAAGGAGTATACCTGTCTTGGGCACACTTCTGGTAGAGCAGGGGAGGGAAAGGTAGCAGCAACCTGCCCGGGGGGTGGGTGGGGGGCATGTAGCAACAGCCTGGAGAGACTTGTACACAGCAGTGTGGGGAGGTGGATGGCGACAGCACCAGTCATCCCCCAACATCCAAGCTTCCCCCTTCCCCCCACATGCAGCCATCGCCTGTTTGATTCACAGAGGGGAGCTGCTTCTCCATCTCTCTCCCCCCTGGCCCTGCTCCAGGCAGGCAGCAGCATGAGGTGGTGGGTGGCAGTGCTCTATCCCCACCTACTTGTGCATACCCCCTAGCTGCTTTCCAAGTACCCCCAGGTGTACGGGTACCCCCAGCTGACAACCCCAATCTATAGCTGTGCCTGAAAGAGGCATGTTTAATGATGTACCTATGTTGAGCCTGCCAGCATTTGTTTCACTGCCCCAGTAATTATTCATTAACCAAATCTGATTGGTATGCAAACAGAATGCTTTGTTACCTTTGTAATGCTTAGGACCACATCAATGGATGTAGCAAGTGGGCTGGCAGAGCCTGTCAGCTCACACCCAACTACCTCAGGCAAAATGAGAGTAACTGGCATTCCCAGCATTACTGCTTCTGTTTCAATACCACCAACACCTAGGGGGAGAAATTAAGTTATTTTTATCATGCTAATTAACTAGCACAAACATTTTAAAGCAAATATTAGAGTCTAATCAAATGCCTCCTGATGTAGGCTATAATAATTTGCACTCCATTAGAGAATACATGCATCTTATATTTTTTAAAAAGAAGAAAAAAAAGTAAAGAGAAGATGATAAAGGAGATGGGCCTTTAAAAAAAAACAAACAAAAAAAACAAAACAACACACACATACAACCACTCAAGCTATCACATTTTAATCTGACTGAGCTACTGTCTCAAACCCAGGTCTGATTTTATAGGATAAGTGTATATTTACCTGAATTTCACACTGCACATTAATTTAAAAGAAACAGTATTTATCAGAATGCTGTATTTTTCCTTACATTTCTCAAAATGTAATAGACCATTTATTGCTGGTGAAGTGTTAGAATGAAGTTTCCTTACGCCTAAAGAATAAGCATTTCACTTACAACAGTTATGAAAGCTTCTTCAACATTATGACAATATGCAATTGACCACAGTAACAATCCCTTTTCTTTTTAGGGTCTAATGATGCCATAAGTGAACATATCTATCTGTCACGTAAGTATTTATATCATCATAATGTTGGAATTCAAACTGATCATGCCTTATGGAATCTTTCTAGCTAATTTTAGGGGACTTGGAAATAGATAACTAATAGTATCTAAGATCATTATTTGTATGTCACTTCATTCTCCCTTTAGAAGCATTTCCCCCTAAGCATAATTTCAGGATCCAAAATACTGTCATATTTGAGACAGCATAATATCCTATATGAAAAATATATTCAGTAATAAAAAATTTCCTTTCACATAGTAAGAATATAGTAAATAAAATTAATATCCAGTATAACTTACCCCATCCCAAGATCCCCAAGCCATTTACCATAGTTGTGTGAGAATCTGTGCCAACTACACTGTCTGGATATAGGAAGTCTTTATGCTGAACAACAATTTTTGACAAATATTCCAAGTTCACTTGATGTGCCATTCCAGTTCCAGGTGGAATTACAGAAACATTCCTAAAAACCTTTGAACTCCACTAGAATAATTCAATAGGGGAAAAAAAAAAACCCAAAACAATCAGTACAAGTCAGAGTTCTTCCATAACGGTATATAATTATTTTGCTGAACAGAATTTAAAGAACAAAGTAGTAGTTATTTATATACACTTGGCTCTTTAAATTAGGAAAGAATTAAAACATATTTAAAAGCCGAAATGCCAAACAATAATATTGTAAAAATCTACATATCTACTTTCTTGTGTGCCTGCAGTCACACCTGCTGCCTTGGCTAGTTGTGGTTTCATGATTACTACCAAGCAAAGAGCAAAAGATTGGGACTGTAGCTGTAATGCAAAAGTCATTTTAGCTTTCTAAATATATCCTACACACATTACATTTTCTCTAACCCGGGTCAAGAGTACTGACTGTTAATTCAACAAATGAGTACCAACTCCTTGGAAGCACAATCTACCTACAAGATAATCCTATGACTTCAGACTAAAACATTTCTGAACTGTTTAAACAGTCAGCCCATAAAGAGATAGCACATAACCTAGGAATGATACTGCAAGCTGTTGAATTTATTCAAACTATTATCATTTACAACAGAATTCACAATGTTTTGCACTTGTATTTTCCCCAAAATGTGCAAGTTCACATTATTTAAAAAGCACAATGCACAAGCAGCTGTTCTAAAATATGCTAAAAATCTGACTTTTGAAAACGTGAAATTTGAAAAGGGCTCATATATTAAATCCTCCCTACCATCTTGGACTGCCAAAAGTCACTTGAAAGATAAAACATCAAGGCAAACTTAAAAGTACACAAAGCCTGTACAAAAAGTTACATACCTTAAAAAACTGAAGCCTCTCTCTATTCCTACCAAATTCAATCTCCTGGTTTTTTAACACCGTTTCAGGCCTACAAGGAAATTAAAATAAATTGATTAGCATCAGAATCTTGTCTTGGATTATTGAGATTTGCTTTTTGCTTGATTAAATGCTCATTCATCGGTGCAAATGAAAAATTAATTTGAAACATTTTACTGGAGTGCCCAGAAGAATTTCTTCCTAACAAGAAAGTCAGTAATGTGGAAAATGTTCCCTGAAAAATAGTGGAGCAAGGGGCAGGTCTTCTCATCAAGCACAGCAAAATTGAGATGGCTTTTCAGCTGTGATTTGCCTAAAGCAAGCAAGCTCAAAAACTCATTTGAAAAAACTTCTCTCAGCATGCCAGGAACAAATACCTTCCTTAAATGACGGTAGTAATTTGTCCTGATATTTTTAAAGGTTGCTTAGCTCCGCCAGTTAAATGTTGGGAAAAAATAGTGTCCAATGCATGTCACAGTGGTCAAAAGAGATATGTTCATCTTCATCTCTAGTTCTAACTAGAAAGCCAACAAAATACTGGCAAACTTACTTGTAGAACCTCCAGAATTTGTATTTAGTGATTCACAGATGCTTTTACTATACATAATCAGGCTCTGAATACAACAGTAGATGGTTAATTTTCATGCATGTTTAGAATCAAAGCCATCTTTTTAATAAACCAGAGTGAAATGCACTTGACTGTGAGATTTTCAAACTATTTTTGGCTTCTCTGAAACTGAATTTTTGTAGCAAGAACAGAGGGAAAAAAAAGCCCATGGGTCTCCAGTTGATCTACTACAGAATCTTTTCCCTTTTCTTTCCTGCAGTGTAGGAAGGCCATATTGGTATACTGTCTTGGAAAGCCCTAAGGGACAGTCATCATCACTCAAGCTGCAGCTTGATGAATGCCACTGCTGGGAGAAAAAGACATACAGATGCAAGCAAATCCATGCTGCTGGAAATAACATTTAAACTTTTCTTAACACATTACTTTTCCTTGCTTCAGGCAGGTATACAGGGGTATGGTTTACATTTCTACAAAATTAGCAATACAATCAATATACTGTATTGCTGCAGGTCTCTCTTTGATACCACTTAAAATCCTAGAAATGTCATCCAACTGAATACAAGGACATGGTCAATCTATCAGAGAAAATAAGTGACAGCTGAAAGATGAGGGTGATTATATATAATTGTCATAGACGAAGTGGTGCAAAAGGACCTATAAATAATACTGAATCTTGGGAAAAGGTGAGCAAATGACATCCTTCGAGACTGTCACGTAAGGCCAAGATTTAATGCTGAATTTCCATGCAATGACAGATGGACTAAAAGTCTGCATCCAGACAAACACTGCCCTGTGATATGAGGCACATACCTGTCTGCGGTGTTACACTACAAATTCAGGTGTTCTCTATGCTGCAAGAACCCAGGCACAAAAAAAAGTAGGGCAGTGCAGTGGCACTGTTTGCTGCCCAAAACCAGAGCCTGGCTATGAGCAGCAGGATCACCATGGTTCCACCTCCCCAAGGACCCCAGGCAAGGTTGTTGGGGCCAGCACAGTTGTTGGCCCCAGCCTGCCCTACCCCACCTGGGATAACCTGCCACACACCAGAGGATGAATGGCACAGGATGAATGGCACAGAGGATGAATGGCACAGGATGAATGGCACAGAGGATGAATGGCCCAGAGACAAGCAGCATCAGTACAAGGTGCACGACCACTTCTTGCCCCCAGGGAAACAAGCATCTATGCTCGTGTAGATGTAGCCAAAGAGTTTTTAGTGGCCTGAGGGTTAATACACAGGCCATGTACTTGGCTGGACTAGGGATGTCCGGAGGAAAGGAGTGTTGACAGAATCCTTAAAATCTACTTCAAGACAGTCAAATGAAAGCCAAAAAGAAACTGGTGTAAAATCTGTAAGTGTTTCAACGGTGCTTCAATGTAAGATTTACTAATCTGCAGAGTAACATCTCTGTACTACCACTGTCCTCACAAGGAAATAAGACAAGTCTCTAACACAGATTTAAACTGACAATCACAGACAAAATTAATAATTGTTTCATCTAAGTTGCTCTACATCTTGGCAGAACGATCCATTTTAGGCTTACTTAAGTTTCTGCCATGTTAGACATCTTTCTAAATGTTCAGTGTTTGGCTGGTGTGGGAAAAACAGCTGTGTGTTAAATGTACCTCTGCATCATCTCCATGAATTGACATGGGCATTCCAAATGACAAGGACCTGTAGAATTTAAAGTGCACTGTTTTCAGAGGACTGGCAGCTTACATTTGTGTGGTAACTTTTGATATAGGTTTGTTTGGAGTGTCACAAGTGAAGTGACACTTTTAGAGTGGCACAACTGTTTTGCTCAATGTTAAGCTAAAAAATTCCCTTCCCTCCCAGCCCCCGCAAAGAGTGAAAACTAAAAATCTTGGACTAGGACACACGATCCACTACAGGGATGTATTCTATTCAGTAAACACATCAATTCCATCTTTTACTGAAGGGAGTTACTAATAAAAGTAAAGCAAAGCATTTCATACTCAGGCACTGGTTGAAGATGAAAAGGACAGAGGATGGGCGTGTTCTCAATCTGTGCAGAAAATTGTCCTGAGTTACGACTCGATTCTCCAGCACTACATGGCCCTTTGCAGCCAGTCTGGCCTCTGCAGGATAGCTTCCGAGGCTGCACTTTCAGTGGTGAAAGTTTTGCCAATGGTTTCTGTAAGTCACCTCCTCCAGGATTTGGAGCATTCTGTATTGCACTGTCATTGTAAATAGAAAATAAGGTAGAGCAAAAAACTATTTTTCTGTTGCAAAAACACCTCAAATTATTAATATGCCTAAAGGTAAAACTGTATTTTAATAACTGCCCTGATGCAAAATAAAGTAGCATTAAATAGATTTATCACCAGCTGTACTCCCTGGTTAACTAACAAAAGAAGAGGTTTCAATGACTCTGTCAGGATTTTAAAAAGCCTGTGTTCCCAGATTCATAAACAATCCACTGCCTCTGTCTGTACCAATAGAAAATGAATTTACTGACAGGGCACAGTAAAGGCCCATCAGGTTACACAAGCTCTGAAGTAAAAAAGGAGGGTTTCATCTGAGTAACGGGTTAGTGACCATGTTTAGTTTAGTTTTTACTCAATGGCAGCATCATTGATATTACTAAATCCAGAGTGATTTGTTTACCGCTGAAGCCTGCTCAGAGCAACTACCATGTTTTGTACTTGTGCTTTCTGAAATTAGAGCTCAAGGACTAAAGTAATAAACATTTATAACTACAGGTATAAAAGGTACTTTTGAACCAAGGGGCAAAAAACAAAACAGAACAACAAATATACTAATTCAAAACTATTTTGAAGAACACCTATGTATACTACCTATATTTATACTATATATTCAATCTTTACATTAAAAAATGCATTGAGGAAGGGTTTGATTTTTTTAATTTCTAATGGTTAAAAGTGAATAATTTGCCACTTTGGTAAATAAGGTAAATGTTTTAGCTGCCCAAGTAATAACAAGAATGCCTTACAGCT
The DNA here is from genome assembly GCA_030014935.1 of Caiman crocodilus. Lineage (NCBI taxonomy): Eukaryota > Metazoa > Chordata > Crocodylia > Alligatoridae > Caiman > Caiman crocodilus. The sequence goes on along the minus strand of JAGPOW010003364.1, from coordinate 34,523,067 downwards.
GTGCAGCACCAATACACTCACTGTATTGCCTCACATTGCTTCTTACCCAAGTATAAACTCAGTCTGTGGTGCTCAGGCCAGTGGGAAATAGAAGCCTGAACTGAAAACTACAGAAAGTGTGTAGACCTCTGTGGGAAAGGGCCACCTATCTCTCTCTATAGCAGATGCTGACAGACTCCTATAGGTTTCCTAACACTAAAAACTAGAAGACCTAGATTTATCATTTAAAAAAAAAAAAAAAATCAGCATACATTTGAGGCTTCTTGCCAACATCTGACCATTTTCACAATTTCACATTAGACTCAGTGTAATTTGGGCTTTTTCTTCCAAATATGAGGAAAGAGAAACAAAAGAAGCAGACTTGCATAGAAGCTGCATTACAAAAATAATTCTAATTTCACAGCTATGTATTCTTGTTTAGAAGAACGAAAAACAAACACAAAAAAGGAAGTGATATTTGTACTTAAAAATCCAAATAAATACAAAAAACAGACAAAAGCCCTGTTTTATCACACTGTTTTTGACCTTTTTCATTGCCTAATAGATGTACATCATCTAAAGTGCATCATCTACTGCAACAGGCAAGGATTTCTTAGGGTAATATTTTTTGTTGGGAGTGATTTTCAACCAGGGTGCCTTGAGATCCTTTCAGTGGTGCTGTGGGGTGCCACACAGTTAGCACTGTTAGGTGTGAAAATATGATTCAAAAAATACACCGAGTTTTCAGATAAGAATTCATAGTGTTAAAACCATTTTGACCTGCTGAGATATTTCCAAGTTATTTGTAACAGAAAAATTGGTTTATTTATCCATAGTCAAGAAATGAGTATAAATTAAGAGCTGGCTTGTTCCAAAAGGTGCCCTGAGTATAATGAGGAGTGCTTTGGGTCTAAGAGTGTCAAGAACCCCTGACTTACCAGAACGTACGGAAAATCCAGCTGCTCCAGACCCCCATGGTTGAGGACCTGAGCTGTCACAGCCTGTTCCTCCCTAGCTCACCTGAGACTTGACTTGAGAATGCCACTTATATGATGGAGAAGCTCTTCCATTTGTGCATGCCTGCAACCTGTGTTCTCCATCTTGACAAGCTAGTCCACTGAGTTCAATGGGATTGGACGTCAGACAATACTATTATCATGCATCTAGGATTGCTTTCATATGGGGATATCTAACAGTACAGATCTCTTTTTTTGCACAAACATTTATCATCATTTATTTAAGAATTAATTCATAAGAGTCTCATAACTGTTACAGCCTACATTTCTTCTACCAACACAGCAGAAAATAAATGTGAGATTAAAACCCTGACCACCACTTGAAAATTAGAGTGAATTGGATATTAGTTTAAATACCATTTACTGAAGTCAATCTGCAAAGAATGGTCAACAGTAAGATCAGTTGGACATGCAGGATAGACTTTCATAGGATCTCCTCCAAGAATTTTCACTGCTTCCCTCATGGCAGCAAAATCCACCATTGCAGGAATTCCACTAACAAGGAAGAAACAGAAAAAAAACCCAACACTTAAGCTGCATTATGTATCAACAACTCACTAAAACCAAACTATTTATATAAGCTTGTTTCCAATTCGTCCTACCCAGGTGCATACTCATAACCACAGAATATGTAATTATTTCATTCTATATAATACATTTTAAAGAACATTATTTTTAGTTGGATTTGTTAAAATTCTAATAAATGGCTTAGGCCATCTGTCTGTTTGTCCATAATACTCTTGGAGCATTCTGACTGGTTACTGAAACAACCAATCAGAGTGCTCCATGAGCATTATGGACAGGAGGCCACAGCAGCCAAGCACCACCATGATGGCGGAGACAGACAGGGAGGAGCAAGGAGGGCCAAAGGCCAGCACTGTTGGCCAAACCCCCCCCCCCCCCGACTCCCCTGATCCTTGGAGGTGGTGGCAGCACAGAGTGCTGGCAGAGGGACAAGCTTCCCCCGAACTCTGCTCCTGGGAGGCACAGGCAGGGGTCGGGACAGGGAGGGAAGATGTGTTGTGGTTAGCAAGCCTCCCCCCATCATTCTTGATGGACAATTTGCTAGCATGTAAATAAGAACTTTGCAACATTCTAGTCCCCCAAGAATGTTGCACTATGTTCATGATGACATGTTAAGCAAGAATATACAACTCCTTGGTCAACTACTTACTTTTGGCATTTACCCTTTTACCTTTTTATACCCCTGAATTCTGAAGATACCTTGTCATTTCTAGATACATAGTAGGTGCATACCACCATTGCTATACAATAGAATATAGTGGCTGTGCATTTTAATACCCCTCTGGAATTTATATTTTGGACTTATGAAACTATTCATATCAAGATCTCAAAGCACACTATAAAAATACCATTATCTCAATAATAGATGACAGAAAGACAGAAAAATGCAAATAAGGTGAAATAACTATCCTGCTCAAACAAACTGTTACTAAGTTAGTTGTCCATACCTTGGCCCCTATTCTACAAATTAATCCTTATAGACATGCACCTTTAACCACTATCTGTGACTGAACTAAACTAATATCTGCACAAAGGTCTGCCTATATGGAATAAACTGTAGGATCACCAGCTCTGTTACTACATTGTGTACACATATACAATAAAAGCTCTGTTATCCCTGTTACCCGAGGCAACACCGGCCACCACTTCATATGCTGCATCTGGGGTGTCCCTCCACCCTTCCTGTGGCATCACCGCCCCTCTTGTGGGGCTTGCAGGATAGGAAGGTGGGTCCCACACAGCCCTGCACAGCCTGTTATGCCCCTGGTCTGTGGGGGTTTGGCAGCGCAGGCTGTTCTGCCCTGAGCCATGGGGGCTCTGAGAAACTGTAAGTGCCATGCTGGGCACTTCCCATTTCACTTTATCTTACATGCCAGTTAGTGGAGCATGCCGACTTGTAAGATGCCAGATAATAGAACTTTTTCTGTACATGCAATAAAAACTATTGATTTTCATTAGGCGTGCACCAATAAAGATTCTCTTGCCTGATACCAATAGCCAATTATTAACCACGCATATTGGCCAACATCAATCTGATAGCCAATTTACCAGAATTCAGTCTGGCAGCTTAGAGAGCAGCATCCTGTCAGGAAGTTGCGGGGGTGGGTGGGTGGGTAGGGAAGGGCAGTGGGGTGTGCGCATATCAAGGCCCCCCATGGTGAGGGACAGAATGGGCCTGGGGAAGGCGCTGCTCAGCCAGGGCAGTGAATAAGACCCCCAGGGCCAGAAGCAGGAAGGAGACATGAGTGGTTCATCCAGGGGGCATGGGGGTAGCTCCCTGCTGCTGCATGCACCTTTGAGGGAGGCATGGGGGGCATGTGCCCCCCTGGATTCATGGGTGGTGGCAGGCTGCCCGCTGTGGGCTCAGGGCCAGAGCCTGCACCAGCCTTTTCCCAGTGGGAAGGCTGGGCCAGGGCTGGAAGTGGGGCAGGCTCAGCTGCAGAGGACCAGGAGGTGGGGGTGGCAGCAGCTACAGGGAATTCTGGGGCGGCTACACACCAAGCCCTCCTTATTGCTGTCCCTGCTCAGGGCACTCCACTCTGCTACCTTTCCCCCAGGAGCCCTGCAGTGCAGGGTAGGCAGAAGATGCACAGCCAGCCCAGCACTCCTGAGGGAAAGGCAGCAGAATGGAATTCCCTGAGCAAAAGCAGTGCTGGGAGAATTTGGGGGGTTATAGACACCCCAAAATTCCCCACAGCGCCTCCCATCCCGAGCACAGCCCCAACCTGGGCCTGCCCCTCCTCCCAAAAAGGCTGGCACAGCCCATGGCCCTGAGCCTGCAGTGGGTAGCCCACCTTCACCCTGCACACACCTGGGGAGTACATACCCCCATTCCTCTGCCAAGGGTATGCACAAAAGTGGGGAGCCACCCCACCCTACCTCCGCACCCCACACTGTATCCCCCTGGATGAGCCACTTGTGGTCACTCCCGCTCCCAGGGTTCTATTTACCACTCTGACCAGATAATGCTCTGCCCCTGCCCCACTCCCCTCCATCACCATAGTGGCCTTGACCTGCCCCCCACCACACCTCTTCCCTCCTCAATGCCCCTTCTCCCCCTGTCCCCACCCCCCTTGCAGATTTACCAGAAGATCGCTGCTCTCCAAGCTGCATTCCTGACCACAGGCATGCTGCAGCTACATGCATGCACACTGCATTTATCAATGATACTACTGGCCAAAAAAACCTGATTGCCAATAACGCTAATTTTTCTGTTATTGGTGCCAGTCCAACAGTTGGCCAACCATTTGTTTTCAAACCAGAGGAAAAAAAATAGTAAAAATCAGTGTACACTAAACTAAAATTCTGAAAATCGAATGTTAAATTGAATGAAGAAAATACATCACTTACGTAAAATCTTGAAGGAGAACTCTGGCAGGACAGAAGGGCACTTCAACATTGTTCTGTTTTGTTTTCCAGTCTAGAATGTTCAGCACATCTTCCTTTTTTACAAAGAAGCCATCACAGTTACGGATAGCAGCTTCCAACAGTACCCGTACAGTGTAAGGCAGATTATCTAGGTCAAGACACAGTAACTAAATTAATCAAAGAAATATTTGAATCAGATTATGGTTTAATTATTAATATCTTACTATACTAAACAGATTTGTAAATTGCAGCAGTGAAACTCACCAATTTCTTTAAAGCATAGGAATAAAATATAGTTTTACTAAACATTAAAATTAACCAATATGCAGAGTGGTAAAGAAGGAAAGAAACAGAAAACAGAGCAGCAGATTAGACAGGGAGCAGAGGATAGGTACCAGAAAGCAGAGTGGCTGATCAAGCAAGAGAATGGGATTAGAGTGATACTCAGGGAGTGCCACTAATTTGTAGTGACAAAAAGGCTGATCCCTACTACCTTAAATGCACAGCATCAATGAATAACAAGTCACCTCCTCTGGGTTTGTGGCAGAGTTTTGCAAGAGATCCAAACAAGAGAGAAGAATGGGTTAATGAACCAGAGAAAGGACAGCACACTTCACAAACCAGATAAGATAAAGGCCTGTACATGCTTGCAAGAGAAAGATGTATGGAATGTCAAGGCTGTTCCTAATCACAAAGCAAGAGGAAAAGAACAAGGAGACTTTTTTGCACTATTCAATTGTAGAAATCACATTTTACACTTAAAATTTGACCATTAAATTACAGTGGGATACCAGGTTAGATTTTAAATGCTAGAATACAGAACACTATGTGCAGTCTTGCCTACGGTTATATTAAATGGTGACAGCAAGACAAGAAATAATTTCAAAGGAGAGCTTCAAAGCAGGAGAAATCTGGACATTTAATTGAACAGTTTAATTTGACGTTACTTTGGATTAAGTTAAACATTGATGGAAGCTTTCAAATAAAGAAAAATATAGGGACTTGAACAAAAACCAAAAAAAAAAAAAAAGGGAAAGGTTGTCAATCACCATTGAGAGCTTTGAAGGAGACCTTCTTGGGTACTCAATTAGAATGCGAGTCAGTTGCTTCTTTTCCAAACATAATTCCATTTAATGCAAGTAAGGGGGACAAAAGGCAGAATAAAATCAATGGGAAAAAAACATAAGGAGAGTGAGCTAGCTGGTCAAAGGGTTTTAAGTATAATTGTTTTTAGCTCCAGAGACCAATGCTGAACATCTGAATAAAGATTAACAGATGTATGTATGGTCTTACTCTACTGAATGGAGTCTGCCACCTAAGTTGTGACTGCAAAGTTTCCCTGCTTAATTTAGGTTAGATACATTTACAGTAATTGACTGGTATATTTCCTTTTTCAACAATGCAAACAAAAATAAGCAGTATATAAATCAAATTAAAAGTTCATTTGAATAGGATGAGATATCAAACACAGTACATTCAATATTCAAATTACAAGAACAAAACAGTTTAGTATCCCTAACGGCCATGTTTTCCCCTGAGATTAGAAATATGGGGTCTCACTTGTACTTCTAGCTGTATGTATGGTAGCCTAAGACTGACATAGACAGAACAATATTTTTTAGTCTCAACCATATGGCTGCTATTTTCCCATAAACAAATACCTATGCTCTCAGTTTAAATATGCAGATGGCCAGACTCCAAAAAGTTAAGAGCAAAAGATAACAATTAATTCTTTCATTAAAGATAACATTTATACAACAATGCACAATCTGATACTTTACACAAGCATGTAACCAGTGATCAGAAAGACTGAAGGACAAAAAATCCACAGGCAACATCCAAGGTGAATGAACTGGTTAGAAATCCAGTCTGTGATTGAGAAGCTAAGATTCCTACTAGTACGGTGTCCTGTAACCCTGCTTTGGAACACTTCCTCTCTAAAAGATTTGAAGCTATCCACATTTGCTAATAGAGAAAAAAGCCTCCTTCAACCCTCAAAGTATTTTCAATTGTTGGATCAACTCTACTTCTTCTCAGTTTCAATTTTTAGTCCTTCTCTCTAAGTAGCTCTAGTGACTTTTGCTGTTGCTCATTGATAGAATATTGGTTATTTTCATTGCTATCATCTAGGTCCTAAAAACTGACTGTTTTTGTTACTTCCACTCTGACATTGATGCTTGGTAAAACTATGGATAAAGGCAGTGAAGAGGTCTCCCAGTTAGCTTTTTTAACAGCAAATATCATCTTGTGCACTAACTGTTTTTAAGAGTAGTCTTAAATGCCGTAAATTGATTAAATAGAAAGTGTTTTCCAAGAAGGAAGTTATAAACAAATTTAAAGAAAAACAGAGTAATTTATTAGTGAAAAAATACATGCATAAATTTAAAATGAAACATTATTTCTTATTTCACAGGGTGACACTTATATTCAGTTATTCTATATTGTGTAACTGTTTTGTCTTATTTCCTAATTAGACTCCAAGAGTCAGCATGAACATAATGCTACTTAAAATATATTAATTTGTCTGCAGAGAGAAACATTCATCTACATCAAAATGACTAGTCACACAGTTTAGCTCAGCTGATCCCTCTGCTGCAGTTACACCAGAAGCTAAGGCCTACCTACCACAGGTTAATCTGAGGGACAGTTATCTACCATGTCAAATTGCTGAAAAGAACAGAAACAAGATCATAGGAACCAAGGCAAGAGAGATAAGAGTAATAGCAATGGTAGTATTAAACAGATTTGGCTTTAGAGAAGACGGCAACAACAAAACTAAGCGTAGTCTACCACACAAGACGTATGAAACAGCAACCATGAGATGTTCACAGCTAATTAGATGATCCAGTTGAGACAGAGCTACAGAAGCATCAACAGCATACCAGGACCAAGGGGGAACTCCATGAAAAAGCTTTCACTGGATCCATTTGGCTCTACCTAGTTTCATGGACATCAAGTTCTTCCAGGAATTATGACCATTCAACAAACACCATTTTACATCTGTTATATAACTGCTACAAGTTCATGTCAGTCAAAACTTTTCTTCATATGACAAGTTAATAGAGCTTTCATGATGGGGGGGGTGTTACTGCTTAATTATGTAAAAGAAGCACTGGCCATGTTCCACAGTAGAAATGACTAGATTTATCATGTGAAAGCTCAAGAACATCTCTGCCTTTCTATTAGCAAAAAAGGCTTCTGTGAGGCATGTTTTCTTTATCTGACTGAAGCTAGGTTATTAATAAAGCAGTAAGCTTGCATAAAACCTGCTGAAAACAACATATCCACTCCTGCATCAGACAGCATTTCACAGCAGTAAATGGGTACAAGTTTATCAATGGAAATCATATTAGAAATTAAAAATATTATTTACCATACTTGGTGCCTCCAAGTTTAGGGACATTGTAAAATTTCTTTTCAGGATTGTCATTTAAACTTTCAATTAAGTACTGGAACGGGCATTCTGAAAAACAATGCAAGTTATGAAATAGAGAGGAAAGATACTGTAGTGGCTCAGGCACTGACTTAGGATTCAAAAAACTTATGTTTTAAATTTAACAGCCTTCTATTCCGCCACAGACCCTCCCAGGGATAATCACTTGTGGATGGATTTTTAAAAGGGTATTTTGGAACCTAGCGAGGCAGACAGGCACTGAGTGGGATTCTGAGAGGCGCTCAGCAAGTTAGGCCCCTACAGGCTTTTTAAAATATGTATCACAAAGAGCCTCTCTGTTTCTTTAGGAACCTAGACATATTTATAATGTGGCCCTTATATCTGGAGTCTCAGTTCCCCCATCTGTAAACAGGCTTATTAGCATTTTCTACTTCAGCAGAATTTAATATATTAAAGAATAAGTGTTGCTCAGATATCATAGGGACACCAGCACCTAGCAAGCAAACACACACTTCAATACAGGCCTTACTTAAAAAGCAAAGATAACTACTGTTTTACACATTTTAACTAGTTTCTTTCTACAGAAAGAATGTGTCCACTCACATAAAAATTTAGATGGACAATATCAATAACGTTATAGAAATGACTAAAGATTCTGTATATTTCATATTGATGGGATGTAAATTTGGATTAAACCCCCCTAAAAACAGATTCCGCCTCCCTGCCCCATCATTCAGTCATTTATGAAGAAATGAATGGGAATGATGCGCAGGTGTGTAAGTATTTGTGGGCTGTCCCTCGCCCCAGGCACAGCAGGGAGCCAACACTCAGTGGAGCCCCTCCAACCCCAGCGCAGTTATGGAGGGGGTGGGCAGTGATGGGCCTTTCCAGAGGCGAAGTCCCATCTCGGCTGTATCTCAACACCAGGCAAGGTAGCTCAGGGAGGCCGCGGCCACAGCGCGGGGCGGGGCGGGGCGGGCCTGGCCGCTTCCACCGCCGGGGAGACCGGAGCGGACCCCGAGGCCGCCCCGCCTCCAGCTCGGCATCCGTTCCAGCCCAGCACCCGGGAGGGGGCAGCAGGGAAGGCCCCACACCGCTGCTCGGGGCGGCCGCACCGGAACAAAGCGCGTGGGCGGCGTCGGGACATAAAGGTCCGGGAGGAGGGAGCCCCGGGGACAAGACGGGCCGAGCTGGGAGCCCGGGCCAAGCTGAAAGGGTCGCAGCGGGCGGGACCTCAACACGGGGGCGGCCCCGCTCCACCCCGCGCTGACCTGGCCTGACAGAGTCCATCGCCGGCGACCATATTAGCTCTGCGTGAGGAGGGGGAGACGGGAACGAGCCGCAGGGGGCACCGGGGCCAGCGCCAAACACCGCGAGACTCACGACCTCCCCCCACCCCCTCGGAACAACCCGTCCGCCGATTGGCTGCTGCAGCTCGCGCGAGAGCTCAACTCCCGGCAATAAAGGAAACAGGGGCCATATCTCGCGAGAGACAGGAGGGTGGAGCTAGACAACCCCCTGGCGCTTGTGGGGGTGGGGAACAGCGGTGAAGTTGGTGGGTCTGTGCTGTGGCTTGCTTCCTCCAGGCGGGGGCTGAGTTGTTTTGGCCTTTGAGGTGCATCAGCCTAGGGTCACTGACTGAAGCCAGCTCGGGAAACATCATGCGTCTGGGTCCAAGAAGGCAGTTTTCCTTAAGTCTCCCCAGGCTAACTGTTCTTCTGGCATGGTTTTGTACCCGCGAGGTGTTGGGGCTTAATGCCCATTTTGCGGAAATGGGAGGCTTCTCTCTAGCTTGCTCCTGTGGCCATACGGCTGAAGGCAGGCAAAACTTGGGGACCTCTAAACTCCAGCCTCTGGGCTTGGTCCTGCACATAGGATGCCTGTCCAAAGACTTTGGCAATATCTGAGCCCCTGGTGGGGATGGAGGATGTTTGCCAGTTGTAGGGCCACGTATGGTTCTGGACTGACTCATGGATTTGAGCTTGATTTGGCTTGGAATGTGAAAACTTTCTTTAAAGAAAAAAGCCAGCTCATCTGCCAGCCAGGTGTGTCGCAGCTGGGAGGTGCCGTCTGAGTGCCTGCAGGCAGGGAGAGAATGCACCTTTCTTGATTAGAGCATCTGCAAGCCCAAGCTGGCATCAGCCAAGGCTGAAACAATTCTGGTGTGAAGCAGGTGTTAGATCTGGGGCTCACAAAAGCTTATGCTGTATCTCTTTTATTTAATTAGTGACTCCTTCCATGCTGTTCATGAGGTAGAATGCCTTAATGCTGCCAGAACTTGAGGGTCTTCACTCTCTCCATGTTTATTCAGATACTGATGTCTGGAGGTTTATACCTTTGCAAGCCCACAATTCCAGTAGGCTACCTGTTGCTTTTACATCTCCTTTCTGTGTGTGTGTAGCTTTTTGCATTTGGTTTTATCTTTATTACAGCTATATAAAAGGAGAAGGACACCCTTTCACATGCTTTCTGTTCTTATGCATCAATGATGGAAAGGTGCAGTACATGTTATCACCTATTGATTTAAGTAAGGTTTTTTTATATCTGCTGTAATAGAAATGTTCTTATCTAGTAAATCTTCCTTCTCTTGACATGTCTTGCTCTGTACTAAATGCAGCACTTTTGGCAGAGTTAAGGGATCCTTATAAACAACACTGTGTCAAATAGAATTAGCAGAGACATATAGACTTTTATAACCTCTTATGAGTCGTGTAACCTTTTACCCATACTATAGTTATACATTATTTACATGGGTCATTCCACTGAAGTGAGTGCAATTCATGGGCTAGCCCATGAGAATTATAGACATCTTATACCCATTTTCATCATCAGCCAGTATAAGATGCTAGATAGACCCAAGCAAAACTATACTGGAAATTATTCCCTTTCCAAACCTAAAGCATTCAAACAAAAAGGAAAAGATTTGGGCAAATGGGGAAGAGTCCGGAGAAGAGCAATAAAAACAGGGAGGGGTGTGGAAACATGGTCTGTCAGGGAAAGCTGAAAGAACTAGGTCTGTTTAGCACAAAAAGAAAGAGAACTGGGGAGGTAGAAATGTTGAATATGGAGGTGGAAATGTTTTCCTACGTGTAAAAGATTATAGACCACAATAAATTATTTTTTGTGTTCATTGGTAGTAAGACAAAATGCGATCAGCTTCACTTGCAGCAAGGGAGGTTACATTTGATGTTGGGACTTTTTTTCTAGTCATCGAGATAGTTAAGCACTGAAGCAGAATGCCTAGAGAGGTTGTAGAATCCACTGGAGACTTTAAGAGTTTGATGTGTTTAGTATGAACATCATTATCTTTCTCCTTGCAAAGATTTGTGGCACAGAAACAAAAGAAGTCTGCTAGGACCAATTTGCCCAGTTTGAGCTTTTTTCTGCAGTTTATCTTGCCACTTCTGACTGCCTCATAAGTGCTCTACCTGACTAGCTGCTTTTCTCTCACAGTCCCTAAGTTATTTCAAAACCTGTCACCTTTGCTGAAGTTAATCCACAGGCTGATGGCATTTGTCCCCTCAAAATCAAGCTTGAGTTTTAGCCACAACAGGAAGCAGTGGAAAGAGCTGATGACTGGTAAGAGAAGTCACTCCCATACTTCCCTGTGCTCAGTGCTTTTATTTCTAAAATTTTTCACTGTGCTAGTAGCTTCACTGTTGGTTGCAATCAGGTGAGCATTAGTCTTGATGTGGTTCTAAAAGGCTCCACATTTTCACTCCATTATCATTGAGCTTCAGGTTGGAGGCATAGTGGTCAAAATATTGTTGGCTAGTCATGGTCTCACCATTGGTCTATTGACCAAACCATTTGGTCATTAGCATTAAGAGCAGTGACAATTTAGACAAACCTTAGGGCTGCACCCATCCCTTCACTTACCCAGTAAAGGAGAAAAGAGCTCATTACTTCTTCCAGACAAGTTAGACATCTTTTGCTGAAAGGTTGGTTGAGGTGTCTGTATTTACCTGTTTTTTCACACAGTGAAGGCAGAAGGCAGATGCTAATGAAGTAGGTAGTTGCACACAAAAGCTCCTGCCTCTCCAAAGCAGCTAGTCAAAGGTGCCTCGCTGCCCTGCCTTCTGTCTGACTTTAGACTAATAACAGCTAACTACTAGGGCTGTGCAAAGCTTTGATCAGAGCTTCGGATCCAGAGAAGCTTTGGATGCTTTGAGGTCTGAAGCAGCACATCCGAGTCGAAGCGCTGGCCTTCCCAAAACGGTTCGGAGCCACCTCCAAGATCTGGCCATAGGGTATAATGGGGAAACAATAAAGTACCTATACCCTGGTCGGGTTTTGTCCGATTTGGATTAAATGTTAAGAGGTGGTAGACTCTGCAAGGAGAATGAGATATGCCAAATTTCAAGAAGACCTGTACAGGGATTTGGGGGGGAACAACACTCCAAATTCTTGAAAGAAAAACTCATGTCACATCTAGGCATTACAATATAGCAGGGTGAAAACTGCAGGAGTGGTAGCCTATGTTGAGACCACAAAGCCTGCCAAGTTTCAAGATCGGTGCACGAGTTTTGGGGCAACTGTACCCCAAATTCTTGAAAGCAAAACTCCTGTCATGTCTATGTGTTACAACACAGTGGGGTCAAAACTGCAGGGCTGGTAGCTCTTACTGCAGCCACAAAGTCTGACAGGTTTCAAGAAGATGGGTGTAGGGGTTGGGGAGGACCTGCACCTCAAGCTGCGGACAAGCACAACTGGTGCCGTGGGTGCTTGTGGGACTGACTTTGTCTGTCTTGGGGCGGGGAGGGAAGCTGCTGTGTTACCAGTTACCAATCAATCAACCATGGTTTACTTGGGGACCAGCTCAATACACAGGACCTAGCTACTACATAACTTAAGGAGCATCAATTAACACCTACAAAACCAGGCTAAGGAGAGGAAAGATTCAGTACAGACAATCAACCGCCCCAAGACGCACACAGTCTTGGCACGAGTTCTGTCTGACAGCAGCAAGGAGTGCAGGGCCCCAGAACCACCCTGCATCAATCTCTTCAACAGCTGGCAGGCATCGTGGCCTCAGCAGGGGCCACCATCCCTGCAGCTGTCACCCCACTGTGCCTTAACACACACAGTGCCACCCATGGCACAAGTTTTGCTTGTCTGCTGCTTGAGGGGCAGTTCTCCCCAAACCCCTGCACCAATCTTCTAGAAACTTGGCAGGCTTTGTGGCCTCAGTAAGAGGTATGATCCCTGCAGTTTTGACCCCCATGTGGTGTGACATGCAGCCGTGACATGAGCTCGGCTTTCAAGAATTTGGAGTACAAATTTCCTCCAACCCCCTGCACCAATCTTCTTGAAACTGGCAGGTTTCATGCTCTCAGCAGAAGCTATCATCCCTGAAAGTTTCATCCAAATCAAACAGAAAACAACAAAGTTACAGATATTTAATCAATTCCCCCCCATTATACCCTATGGCTAGATCTCCGAGGCGGCTCCAAAGCTTCGGACGAATCGAGGCGGAAACCCAGTCTGGAGCTCCAGATCGGATCATGGACATCCAAAGTGGCCAGATCTGAAGCCAGGTCGGATTGCTGTGAACTTACACAGGCCTACTAACTACACCTCTCTGACACAGTAAAGTGCAGGTTAGTAATAGTTTGTGTATTAAATTGACCACCAGAGGGTGTGCTACGACTATAACATAGGCAAATATACAGTAATTCAATAATTAACATTGATCAACACAAATGAATGCTGATGAATTAAAATTAGAGATGCGAAATGTATTTTCTATGGCCTAATAAAATGTATGTCAATGGTTATAAAACTCATACATGATTCTATGTTTCCTTGATTCAAAGTGAGGAAAAATTAAAGAAAAATAGGAACATCTGACCAGAAGGACAACCTAGGTCATCATCTCCAAACCTCCATGAAGACAGGTAGCCATTCAATAGACACTAAGTCAAAAAGTCCACAAAATCATCCACCTTGACCTCTCTGCCCCTGCAAGCCACAAAGCACGCTCCAAAACCTTACTACAAATTGCAGTCTTTGGTAAAAGTAACCCAATGCCTGCTATGTGCCACAGGAAGAGATCTCCGCCAATCTGACTTAGGAAGAATTACTTCCTGACTCCAAATCGGGTAATTGATTTGACTCTGAGCATACGAGTTCAACACATCATCCAGATATTTGAGAGATTTCTCAGTATCACTAAGAGTCACAAAACACCTTACCCAATCTTTGATGTTTAAATGTATTCAGACATGTAGACATTAACTGTACAGACACATCTAGAGTGAGATCAGTAAAAGCAGTCATACAGTGTCAGCCAATCTTCATTAATCAATCAAACCACAATATTTCTTCTTCCCTGGATTAAAAGTTGAGTTAAGGATATCCCTTTCCCATAAAAGAACAAATTAGATCTTATCTATGACAATATACACACCTGTAGCCCAAAAAAGCACACCAGAATCCCTACACCATTTAGTGTGGTCTGCAGTGATTCACAATTTTCTTGTCTATTATTACTGCCACTTCGCTCACTGGAAAAACAGCACCTGTGGAGACATTTGGATATTGGCAAAACCTTTTTTTGGAAAAAATAGTGCTGAAAAAGTTGTAATTCTACCAGTGTTTAGACTTAACTGTTCACAGTTCATCCTCTATAACTGCAGTTGAAAAGAAAAATCTCCATGCATTTTCAATTATTCTCTCAGAATCCATGCAGCTAACACCTTTTTAGATTAATATAATGATGACAGCCCCGGAGACTGATAATCTTTTTTCATTCACCAAACAAGAATAACCATGTATCAGCAAATCACTACTCAAGCACTTGCGAAGAGGAAATGTTTCATGCATGCAAACATAAACACATGCATGCACACACACTGTATTGAACTTGTATACAATAGATACCTATGTTTGCCATTCTTTCTATCTGGGAATTAGTCTACAGCAGGACACTGCCAGGCACCTAATGTTAGCAAAGGACTGGACTTGGTAGACCAGGTATAGCCAGTTAGAGGACCAGTTTGTTTTAAATATACTTTGTCTACACCTTGAAACATTATGACAGAACGTGTGGTTTTACAATACCCTTTTCCCACAACAGGAGACATTCTAGAACACTACAAATACATCTGTACTTTTAATGAAGTGCTGGGACAGAAAAGGTTATATAGATTTTTTATATTAATTCACATAGAAAACTGTTCTATTAACTTGCATCATTGTCACCATCAACTTACAGTTCTACCTCATGGTTTTTTATGTCTCTGTTAGACTCCCTGAAGCATTAAAAACAAACTGAAGGGTTCCTAGAGTATGTTTATATAGCAGCTTATGCATGGACATGTTTGGCTTCTTTCAGAGTGCTTTCCTAGCTTCCCAGATGTTTTAAGAGGAGATGGATTCCCCCAGAAAAAAACAAGGTCAGAGTCTTCTAGTTTGTAATTAGACCTGACAAGTACATGCAATGAAACCCTCTTAGGAAAATAATGTAGTCAAGTGTTCAATGGTTCTTGTTCAAAAGGCTGTTACTGTATTAAATGGATTTTAACAGGTCCATTTGCCATATTTTATTCCCCCAACTTGGAGAATGGTTATTAATATAGGATAAGATTGAAATAAATTCTGACTTCAAATCTCTGCTCCAAAAAGCTTGCAAACAAAATAGAGAAGAGAAAAAAGAAAAAAACACACAACATTTTTAAACCTTGCTATCATGCTTTAATGATTTATCCTTTTTCTATTAAAAAAATGATGAGTGATAGGAATCAGGGCAAATCCCAACTCATTCCTGTCTTCTAACTGAGAAGCAGCTCAGTCCAGTGTTTAGAGCATACAACTTTAAACTGAGGCTTACATTCTTGTCCAGGGTGCCTACATGTTCTGTGGGACTGTGAAGTATTTAGAACTTTAATTCATTCCAATTATCACATTTAAGGCAATGGGAGATCCATGTAGATGGGCTTTCAGAATTGAGCTTGTTTCTTGATTAACCTAACTCATATGCAGTATGGAGTTAGTGATTCATGACTTCTCAAAGAGGTTGCTGCAAAGGATGATTTCTTAATGAAAAATGTTTTGCAAGCCATAAATGGCACTTGCTACAGTAGTACAAAGTATTATAAATAGCATTATACATTTCCCTCACTATTTCTGTAATACTGAAGAGAGACATATAATTTGTGCACCTGACATGATAGAACAATCTGTCCAGGGAAAGACAAGAATCTAACTGGTGAATTACTTTAAGTGTGGACAAAGAACTAGAAAATAGACTACACAGAACAATCTCTCAGCAGCAGGAGACAGATAAGATGGGATCTATTGCTAATTTCTATTTATTGTAGTGTTTCACTTCAGTAAACCAAAATAATTAATAAATAAGCAAAAGCAACTGATTTTTTTCTACTCTGAAGTGAAAGGTGATGTTTAAGGATAACACAATTTGAGAAATCTCTGTAGAATGTTTATGTAAGGAGATATGATCAGCCCAGTCTAGCAAGAGTCTGTAATCCACAGAGAGAGGTAGGACCAGTAATCTATGTATAGCTAAATGACTCCAAAGATGTTGCTCAGGGGCATGTTAGTTTTAAAAAGAATGAAAAGTAGATTTAATAATGACAGTTATCCAACAATAACATGACCAAGTGTTGTAGAGTTATGCTGAACAGAAAGAATTACAATAACTAGCCCAGCAACAACCAAGGCCAATCTACTGAAGTCACTGGTTTGGATAAAATAGGTCAGTGCAGAATTTAGTCCTCTTTGACTTGAAGAAGTTCTTTGTTAGAAAGATTTAATCTACCCTGACTGAGTTCCCCTGTCACTAGTAAATATAAGTTTTGTAGTAGTATGGACACAAACCACTCTCTAATGCCACCATAAAGTCTTCAAGAATACCAGTACAAAATTTCTGCTGTAGAATCTTGTAGCTTTAGGCTATTCTTCCTACTAAATCTTGCTCATGAGAGTAGCAAGTGCATATGTGGAAAGAAAATGCATTTTGAAACTGCTAAACTTCATGGCAGGGTGGGAAGAATGGAAGATGGGAAAGGTATTTTATGCAGTTGGTTACAGAAAGTACTACAGAGAATCAAGAGCCCAGTTAGCATGATCAGTCTTTAGGATTATCATAGTATCATAGTATCTAGAGTCGGAAGGGACCTGGGCAGGTCATCTAGTCCAACCCCCTGCCTTGGCAGGAAAGAGCACCGGGGGCAGATGACCCCAGCAAGGTGCTCATCTAACTTCCTCTTAAAAATCCCCAGGCTAGGAGTCTGTACCACTTCACCTGGAAGCTGGTTCCAGGCCCTAGCC
>JAGPOW010003364.1:34485597-34500750 GCA_030014935.1 Caiman crocodilus | reverse complement strand
AGTAATGCCATGGCACACAAATAGATAAAAATACCAAAATACAAGGGGAGATACAAAATGCACACATACAAATTTCAAAACACAATTCCTTATCTTGAAGTGAAAGAAAAAGGAAGGAAGAAAAGGTAGAAGAGGAAAAACATATCCAAGGAGGGGAGAGCAACTGCAGGCAAGAGAAAAAGGGGCTTTCTGCTACACAGTTACTCAGCATGCCCTTTTCATGTTACCATAACTGCAACTATGATCTGTTATAAATACATCACTGTGTGATTTTAACTAACT
The DNA here is from genome assembly GCA_030014935.1 of Caiman crocodilus. Taxonomy (NCBI): domain Eukaryota; kingdom Metazoa; phylum Chordata; order Crocodylia; family Alligatoridae; genus Caiman; species Caiman crocodilus. The sequence continues at coordinate 34,500,468 of JAGPOW010003364.1, read as the reverse complement.
CTTTGCCCCTCTCTTTCTCTTCCTACTGCCTTAAGAGGCTTCATTCTGCTATTGTCTTTGCTACAGTCGTTATAAACAGTTGAGATGAATTTTAGGCTTAGCTCATTTCCAGGTCTTTCATTATTATCTTTATTGACTTTTTTCAGGGAAGCATCTGTCTTCATTATCTTCAGCTAAGTACTGATGGATTTTTAGAAGGTGCATTAACGTGACATTCATTCCTATCAATACCTATTTTGCTCCCATGGGTGTTTGTTTTTACACAGGGCTTTTGAAGGCTCCTTCCCACATCACTGCATTCTCAGCTGCATATATGTCCACACATGACCTTTCACTTGTTGGGTCTGACACTAAGAAATGGCAAGAACCCTCAGCTCCACCAACCTCAACTGGAGTCTTTGCAAGTCCAGGCTTCTTACATGTTTCTGCTGCATTCTGAATCCTCCCCCCCACAATGCCATGTTTCCTTCCTTTGCAGCTTCCTCACACAGTCCATCTCTTTTTAATTTCCACTGAACTCTGGCAAACAAATTATTTTCTGGGCAACATACCACCCAATCTTTATTTATCCTGAATTAGACTCTAGCTGAATATTCTACTTTCCCATAATTTCAAAATTGTTGCTGATGGTTTTAATCTGCACCAGTTTTTGGCTGTCAGCCATGGGTTCAGAGGGCTTTTGCTTGTTTATTTCGAATGAAGGGAGTGAAGCAATGGAAAAACCCATGAGAATAAACAAGGTGCTGACCTCCAACTACATGTGCTAAAGCAGAGTTCTTTTGGGGATAGCACAAATGATTTTATCTGTACAATTGCAAGGTCATTATTTAGACAGATGTTACTTTGGAGCTATCCAGTTACCATTCCTTCAACTCAGTATCTTTCTGGTTCAAGAAGGATGGATGAATTCAAGAAGGGCTGAGTGAAGTCTTTAAGGTCAGGATATAAACTTAGTTTTAAAGGGCACATCCAAATGAGCATGCACATGCAGTTTGTAGTGCCACAGACCTGTCTTGGCATTTGCTGCACTGCAAATTTGCAGCATGGCGAGTTTTTTTGACACCCAGAGATCCTGGTGTCAAAAAAATCTGCACCAGAAAAAAGTCAGGTGGCACATGTGGTGGCAGCATGCACTGCTCAAAGCCAGAAACTGGCCAGCCTCTGGCTGCTGGCCAGACTCCATGCACCCGGATTACCAGTGCTGCAGCCAAGAGGCCCCCAAGATCCCAGGTAAGGCTACTGCCTCTCCTTCCCCATTTGGAGTGCTTTTCCTGAGCTAGCCTCATGTTCAGGGGCATGCATCCGGACAAAAAGCAGTGGCATATATTTGTGCTGCTGCTTTTCTTCCCATGGCAACTGCATGCCACTGCTCTTGGGGAATCAGCCAAGGAGTCCAAGTGTTTCAAACTCCAGGCTTAGACTCTGACACCACACACAGACACCACACAGACAAATATGTCTGCTACACTCCATCATCCCTTCAGTTGCTCTCTCAAGTAGTCTCCTTTTTCTGGTTGTGACCTAGATTGTTTTTCCATAATATCATAACCAAAGAATTTCTCATGGCATTTCAGAGGAAACTAATCAAGAGCCTAAACTGCATCCAGATTGTGCTCAGCTTCTGGTCATTCCCCAGCTGCTTGATCTGTGCCTGAGTGTTTCTATTTCTACTTTACACATGTCAGTCTTTGAATAAAACATTCCTAATGACTGTTTCTTCGAGGCAGACTTGCATGAAAGGCAGAAATTGTAGAGATGAGTCATAATATCCATAGGGCTTTTCTATCTCCTGGATCGTATTTGTTATTGCTTGTAAAAGCAGTGATTTATATATATTACTCCCAGGTAACCAGAACTTTAATATAAATTAAAAGTGAACCTCTACACATAGAACAACAACCCAAACTAACCCATACACTTCAGTTTTACCTTGCAAACTAATATACCAGCCAATTGAATATCCCATGTGGTGTGACATATAGTCAATGCAGAACGCAAGATACTGATATCAGCGTTTCTCTTTGATCAGCTGCCTCCTGATTATCATAATGACAGGTGTTAGAGGAATAACCTAGATGGAAAACATGTCAGACAGTTAAATCCATTTTAAATTGATGCATGTTCTGTTGGATTTCTGTATAAAAATGACTTTGAAATGGTCCAGAGGGAATGATGGATAAACAGAAGCTTAGCTAAATGTGCTGCTTATGCTGAACTAGGAGCCAGGCCCTCATGGTGGCCATCTTGCAATTTGTTTCTTTTTTCCTCCAAATTGCCTCCCTTTCCTCACCTGTGTAGGATCCTGCCTGATCTTCTGTGTCACTGCAGACCTAAGGTTCCCTGCTTTCCCACGTAGCAGTAGTTCCCCCTTTGAAGAGTGATGAGGAGCTCCAACCATCAGCACATTCAGCGCGCTGGTTCCTAAATCCTTGGCTTTGTAAGATCTGTATACAGTTAAAGAATTACTGCTACAGCTAGACCCAAAAACAGTTTAGTCAGGGATGATTCTGCCTTGAGCAAGGGGCTAGATGACCTAATGAGGTCCTTTCCAACCCTATTTTCCTATGAAATGCTGTCACTCAGTTCCTAGGTTCTCCCTGGAGAGTGCCTGTGAAAATATATCTAGAAAGCATAGGGCCCATGCATAGACAAGGAAAGGCACCCCCAAGTCAGCCCACCCCGAGCAGCTTGAGAGGTACTCTACATACAGAGGAATGTGGCTCCTTACAGAGTAGCGCTAAAAGTTGTCCCCTACTTATACATTAATATATTATTAAGAAATATATTAAAACAAATGGTGCCCTGGTTTCTCCCAATCATCCATTCATCAGGTTTATTGTTACAGAATAATGGACTGATTTATTCAAGGAAGGGCTCAGTGCTTTCCACTAAAGCTAAGGAAATGTTAATGGCAGTAGGGAAATCAGCTTCAGTGATGACTGAACCTGAGGGCTGGGAGAAGAGGGGGGAGGGTGATAAGCTTCCTTTCAGGGACATCTGGCCATAATCCCCAGAGGGAGCCAGGGTTTTCAGGTCATTTCACTGTGGACAATAGGAAGCATACTAGAAAATGCTAACTTTGTACAGCAGGGGCTTAATCACACCTTTTGGGACTTTAAATGCTGGTAGGTATTGATTGAGGTAGGGTTGGGTAGAGTGAGGTTGCAGCTGCCCTCATCATTCATATGTGGGTTGTAGTCCACAGAGACCACAGATTCTAGCACGAGATGTTCCATATTGATTCAGGTGGCTTGGCAATTAAAAAAACCCTGTGTATTGCTTCAGGGCATTTGCCCTACACTGGATGAAGCCCAGCAGGCCTAGCCATGGGCTTCATCATGGCAGCTTGGCCATGCATACCAAGAGGAGTGCATTCAGCTGCAAGCCCAGATGAAAGTGGAGCCTGGCCTCATTTCATGCAAATTGGTTGTTGTCCTTGGATTCTTGACAACAGTGTGGATTGGGCAATGTTTGGGCACCCTTAGACTGAGCCAATGGTATTGACCTAATTAAGTGAAAATGGCATAAGAAGTAGAGATCATAGTCTGTGTGGAACAGGGAGGTGGTAGACACTAAAGCAGGACTGTGTGAATAATTAGTTTTCATGCTTAAAAAAAAGACCCTCATGTTCCCTCCTCAGCAGGTGTCGAACAGCCTTGCCCCAAAGTGCTTACAGTCTAAGGCTAAGGGTCTAATTGTGCAAAGCTTCCTCACACTGAGTTGCCTTTGCAAGCAGCCTTAGTGCTTTCTGCAGGAATGACTGTAAGACTGGGACTTTAATTGGATGAACAATAAAGTGAGAATGGAAGCTGTGGTGTAACATAGAAGAATATCAGTAGTGTGGCAAAGAAGCCAGTGGGTATTTGGTACTAATTAATTTAAATTGGACTTATACTGTCCAGGTGTATCTATCTCTGCACTAGTTAAAGTAGAGGGAGACTTGCACTATTCCCAGCAAATGAAAAAGTTCTCACAGTTTCTGGGGTGCATCATGCTGATTGCATCTGCTTATAACTCACTCACATAAATTGTTCCCTTTACCAGACATGTTAGTGTGCTACCATGTTCTATGCCACATGAAAGCAATTGTCCCAACCCTTTCAAATACTATTTGCTGCTGCAGTATCTAGCTGTGACAGCTGCTGCTACCACACAAACCTTTCACCAGCTTATTATTTAATGAGCTCCAAAAACTTGTTTCAGCTACATCTAGCTCATTGCAAGACATTTCTAATCTTCTATTTCCACAAGATATAACTATACATATTTCTCACCCTGCTTAAACCTGGTAATTTCCCTCCCCTTTTGTTTTGCTGTAGCATACTGATGATACAAGTTGGCTAACTGGCCAACTAATTACTCCAGCATCCAAACGATAAGCCCCAGGGGAAAAGATCATAATTACTTATTCAAAAGGATTCATAAAATTAACATATCCTGAATGAATTCAAACTTAATTTAACAGGCCACTGCACTTATTAAAAAGCATTTTGCACATGCATTTATTTAGACTTAGTTCAGAATGACTGCTCTTTCATAAGCTATCAGGGTCAAAACAGCAGTTTGTCTAATCAGAGATGTCAAACAGTTTAGGGATCTATGCTGCACTTTGTTCAAATGTATGTAATTTGAAAGGCACACAGTGAAGCCATTCCATAGACTTTAACTGTAGTACAGATTTCAGATGGATCCTGGAGTCCTGTTCTCATTCAATATCTGTTTAAAAAAAGAAGAATCTGATGGAAGAAATTATTAAGTCTCTTTCTTTTTGGATCAAATTAGGGGCTTTAGTTCATTGGAAGACTTCTGAGGTTCCAGATGTTATCAGCTAATGTTTTGTACCCACATCTATAGCACAAAATCCAGTTAATTCCATGCTGTTTAAGAGTCACATGCACAGCCCTCTTTACAGGAACTGGGGAAAAGGAAGTTTGAATTTTTCCACCAAAAAAGAAGCATATACAACTTGTATGAAATAATGTCACTTTCACAGGAAAACTGAAACACTTTGAGAAATAATGGAAGTATCTGTATGCATCAACTGTTAAAAGTTTCTATCTGCTGGAATATAGAGCATTCCTTTCTGTCAGCAAAACAACATCAGTTGCATGTCTCACACTGCATGTTTAGCTCTCCAGGCATCTAAGTACATGGTTAGCTTAAAATATATGGCATTACTGGCAAGTGCATGCTGTTTCAAGGTGATTGCTAGTCTCCATTTTAAAAAGGAATAAAGCTATATTGCAGGTGAACTATGCACATAACAGAGTCAAACACTGAAAGCTCAGTTATATCTCCCATATCTCTATGGTGCTTACATGGTCTCCTTTACCATGGTATCAGAATCCCTCAATACTGGATATGCCTTCACACCACTGTGAGGTAAGAAAGTGCTATTAGCCCCATTTTACTGTTGAGGAACTAAGGCAAAGAGAGGCTAAATGTCTTACCCTATGTCACACACAGTCTTTTGTACCTCTGAGAATTCAACTGAATTCAGTCTAGCCCCGAACCAGTTTTCCTCTCCATCTACCTGCTGTACACTTATCAAAAAACACAAAGACAACCATGAGCCTCCACAGTCCTCCCAATACAAGCACCCCTCCTTGCTTCTTGAGGGAAAATTAGTGGTCCTGCTGCCACAAAGGGTGCTCCCTCTCCTGGGGTTGTTATTGGACATCTCCCTTTCTGCCCTCACTGCTGTATCCTCTTGCCACTGTTTAACGGATGTCCACTCTGCATTGCTTCCTTTATCCCACATTTTCTCCTTCACTCCTCTGGGCTTTCCCTTCTCTTTTTTTCTTCTCACTCCCTCTCCCATTCCTCCTTCCTACTTGTACCCCCTTGCTGTTCAGTCCCCCTTTCTTCCCCGTCACTACTCTTTCCTCTCATTATTAGCTCCCCATTCCTCTTGCTGTGCCCCAATTCCCCCCACCGTTACATTTAAAGTTCCAATGCTTCAGTGTAGCCAGGCAAGTCTGCCTGGTGCCTATGGCTGGAAGCATCCTCCTGAAGATGCTTGCGTGGGATGGCAGCTGAGCTGCGGAGGCCATTTCATGTTGTGGGAGGAACTGGCTCTGGAAGCTTTTCTCAGTGGGTGCTTGGCTTGATTGAATGTCTTTTTTGTGCATCTTCAGTAGTCAGTACTGAAGCAAACAATGGCTTTTCTGGATAGGAAACTGAACCTCAGCCTTGGAGAAAAAAAGAAAGGGCTTTGGGTCAAGCCACAACAGAATTGTTATGATTTCACTCCCCCCCACCTTCCCCCCCCCAAAAAGAAAAAAAATTGTTTTGGGTCAATGCAAGCATACTGCCTTGTTTGTCAAAGTCTTGAACCACTTTGAAACCTTTCTTTGTTAATTTAGGCCAATTTTAAGGTGAAAAATTTCAGTTTGAAACAAAAACTAAAATGCTACATTTTGGAAATTGTAAAAGCAGCATTTTGTTTTTTCTGGTATTTAAAAATATTAAAATGTGATGGGTTAAAATTTCCAGATCCCACTCCTCATGATTCATCAGTATATCCAGTTTTGCAAATGATCTCTCAAAGCTCCATTTTTTGGCAAATGTATTCATCCAAACAACTTCCTCAGCTCTAGTGCCCATGGGGTAGCCCAGCATAGTCCTGCCCTGCTTCTTGCCAGAGGCAGCAGGATCTCGGTGAGGCCCTAGGCACAGTGAGCCACAGGGTGTAGAGTGGCGGAGCAGCAAGGCTCCCACTCTTGGAGTACTGAGGGAATCTCAGGTATTTTCCCAGCACAGTAAACTACCTGATGTAACACACAGACAGACACTAATTCTTCCCTCTGTGCCTTTAAATAACAGCAGGAACCAAAAGGCCCATATATGTGAATAGTTTGTGTATGTTTTCCTCCTATTCCAATAGCTGGACTTTATTTTAAATATTCTACTGTTGTGCTATAAAGCCAACAGCCTTAGTGTTCCTGCATAATCTATCCTATGGGCCAATTGCAGAGTTTTACTGTTCTTTTTGCCTGCAATAAACTGTTGATGTCAAATTAGTTACTGGCATTGGGAAACAGGTCCCATTTAGGAGAATATAATCCTGGTCAGGTCAGATGATTTCAATTTACTTCACTAAAATAAAACCTGTTATTAAAACACATTTGTTGGCAATGTCTCTATAAAGGGACTTGGATTTCAGGCTCTGTAATAACTGTAATATGTTTTTCATCATTATCCCTTCTAGGGACATCTTGAACTCTGTGATAAAACTCCCTGTGTCAGATGTAAGCAGTCCTCACTGAAGCAAGAGTGTCACTAAGGCCATTGTGAAGGGCCAACGAGTGAGAAGTGCAGGGTCCTGTGCAACTAATATATGTATTTAGAAATTGCCCTGTGGACTCTTATTTGCCAAGTGTCAGTGTGGCACAGAACAACTTCTGTACATATTTTCATGTGTAGAACATTTTAAATTCTAAACACAGCTAGAGACAGCTGAAGAAAAGCCTTCCAGAACCAGGAGCCAGTGGTATGCCTAGGGCAGGTTGACTGGGGCAGCTGCCCCAGACACTGACTTAGAGTGGGGGGAAGAAATGGCTGCCTGCGCAGCTATGAGATCCCTCCAGTGACAGATGGAAATCACCATCGTTCCCATCTGTGGCAGCTGCCCTGGGCACCTGGCATGTTGTTATGCCTCTGCCAGAAGCTTCCTGGTCACCTGAGTAACCTGAACACAATATAATATATTGCCCAGAATATCGCTAAGTCAGGTTTTGAGATGTGTTTTGCAAAATGTTATTTAAAATCATTCACCTGTCTCCAGAGATGCTTCTTTAAATCTGAGTCCCATAAACATGTGTTAGGCCTTCCCTGTAATGGCAGAATGAAATCTAACTACACAAGGACATCAGTTATGTTCTATTGCAACTTACATAGATTACAACTTATAATCAGGTCAACTCCTAAAGTCTTTACTCAATAAAATATCTGTTGAGTGCAAAGCTGCTGTCTGTTCCCCTCCCCCCCCCCCCAGTGCAACAACTTGGTATGGAGAGTTACTGCAGCTGCCCCTTTGCTTCCCCTGTAATCTGTTGGGGACACAGGCACAGTGGAGGGCAGAGAAAAGAATGCTTCCAATGTGGAGGAAGGAGTTATAAAAACAGCAGAAAACAGGGAACTTGGCAGTAGCAATGCATATTCCTATCTATGTACAATGAGTAATCATGTGTGATCTATCAAGCTTTCATCACCTCCCAGCAATGCCATCTCCCTGGACATGAAAACTTCAGCGCTAAAAATGCTCATAATATGCTAATTCAACCTGTTCTACAATCAGTACACTGGCTTCCCACTGGATAACATATATTCACAAATGTGAGCCTTTCATTCAAGACTTCAAGTATCTAAAAGGTCACCATAAGCTCCAAGATCACAACTACCAGTACCACCCCCAATCCAATGCTCTAGCACCCTGGAATCATCTATGTGCAGGGTGCAGTTGGTTTGTTCAGCAGATGGAAATTCCAAGATCATAGAATCATCAGCTAGAGAAACTGAGCACTGCCTCAGCTTTCACCACTTCCCAGTCTAGGTACAAGGTACACTTTGACCTCTAAGTGGTACCAAACGTCCACAGCAGTTCAAAGACAAAGCAACACAATATATACAAGCTTCCCTCTGTCCAGAAAATATGGAAAAAGAACTGTATATGGCAAATACTGGTCTTTGGATGAGGGTGTTTTAAGAACTATCAATGCTTGGACTTTGCCTGTGATTTAGCACAATGCAACACAAGTCAAACAATAGTAAACTAAAGTTTGTGCACCATCAACTATCAGTTTTTTTCTTCTAGACATACATTCATAGGTTTATAGTTTCATTGCTGTTAGGGGCTGAAAAGGACCTCATGAGATCTTTGGGTCCAGCTCCCCTGCAGTTGGGCAGAAAAGACAGCTGGGGTCAGACAACACAAGCAAGGTGCACATCAAGACATTTTTAAAAAATCTCAGGGTAGGTGACAGTACCACCTCTGGGGGGGAGTCTGTTCCAGATCCTAGACACTTGAATCATAAAGAAGTTGTTTCTTATGTCCAATCTGAAGCGATCTTCAATCAGTTTGTGTCCATTGTTTCTTGTCTTCTCCTGGGGTGCCTTGGTAAACAGATGTTCCCCCAGGCCCTGATGCATGCCCCTAATGTACTTATAGATCGCCACTAACTCCCGTCTAAGTCTTCTTTTCTCCAGACTGAACAGTCCCATGTCTTTCAGCCTCTCCTCATATGACATGCTCTCCAGACTTCTATTTGTGTGCCTGGCCCTCCTTTGGACTCTCTCAAGCTTCAGCAAATCCTTTCTGAAGTGTGGCACCCAAATGGGACGCAGTACTCAAGCTGCAGTCTAACCAAGGCCACGGAGAGCAGGAGGATGGCATCCTTAGTCTTGCTTGAAATGCATTGATAGATGCATCCCAGCATTTAATTCACTCTGCCAGATATGCATTGGTCTGGCTCATGTTCATTCTGTGGTCTGTCAGGACCCCCAGGTCTCTTTCAGTTGTGGTGCTGGCAAGCATAGCACTGCTAAGCCTGTAAGTATCTAGCGGATTATTCCTCCCCAGATGGAGCACTTTACATTTCTCTGTGTTAAACATCATCAGGTTATGATCTACCCATTTTGCAAGCCTGTCCAGGTCAGCCTGTATCCCCAGCCCGTCCTCAAGTGTGACCACACTCCGCCATAATTTGGTGTCATCCGCAAACTTTGCCCGTACACCTGAATCCAAATCATTGATGAACATGGTGAAAAGCACTGGTCTGAATACTGACCCCTGAAAGATGCCGCCAGTCACCTTCCACCATGTTGAGTCAGTTCCATCTATCATAAATGCCACATGGCCCGAGAGGCTGGGGGTGAGGGGGAGCGTAATGAGCTTCTGCAGGAGGTAGCAGTGCTGTCTGCGGCAGGAGTATGGTGGCAGCAAGCAGTGAGCTCCTGCAGGCAGCTGGAGCAGTGGAGGAGGTGCGAGCACCAACCAGCAGTCGGCAACCACCTGCAATGCTGCCGGTAGAATCAGTGGTTCCCAGCAGTGATTGGGGACCACCCGCAGATGCCACTGGCAGTGTCGGTGGGGAGGGGGCAAGCGGCAACTGCCTGCAGGCACTGCCGGTAGTGTTAGAGGCACCTTTTTGCACGAGGTGCGCCACCAAGCTCAGGGGTGCACGTGCACCTGTGTGCACCCTCTACACATCTCAATATCATCTGTTAATACTCTTAGGGTCCTACCTCAGAGCCAGTTACCTAGCCACTGGACCATTAAGTAGTCAACACTACATTTTCCCAATTTTACCACGAGGACATCATGGGAGACTAAGTCAAAGGCCCTCTTGAAGTCCAAAGATATGACATCAACCTCATTTCCCCTATCCAGGAGGTCAGCTACCTGATCATAGAAGGAAAGGTGGTCGGTCAAGCATGGCTTGCCCGCAATGTAACCATGCTGGCTGTCCTTTAGAATGGTCTTCTGTTAACTTATCAATAATGGATTCTTTGATAATTTTTTCCAGGACTTTACCAGGAATTGAGGTCCAACTGATTCGTCCTCCTTTCTCCTTTGAAGATAGGCACCATATTGGCCCTCTTCCAGTCTTCTGAAACCTCTCCCAAGTGCCACGAGTCCTCCAATAGCTTTGCCATGGGTCACATCATAGAATCATAGACTCATAGAAGTGGGGTCGGAAGGGACCTTGTAGATCTTCAGGTCTGACCCCTGCCTGGGCAGGAAGAAAACTGGGCTCAAATGACCCCAGCCAGGTAGGCATCAAGCCACTTCTTAAACATTAAATGATAATGTTGGCCAATTCTTTCAGCACTCTCGAGTGTAGCTCATCTGATCTTGCCAACTTGTATCCTCTCTAGATCTTCCCCCACAAGATCTATGCCAGGCTTGTCCAACATACAGCCTGCAGGCCGCCATGAGGCCCTTCAAGCTATTTTCTGAGGCCCAAGGTGCTGCGACAGGAAATGAAAGTAAACACTGTATTTTTGTTTCAGTGGGTGATGTGATACCGCTTCCTATGAGGTCTTTGAATATGGCTCGCCAGCCCACTGGGTGATAAGATGTTCATGATCTGGCCCCACATTCAAAAAGGTTGGACACCCCTGATCTGTGCCAACTAAGAGAGGATGATCACTTCCCTATTGATCATCTTGTATCCTGTCAAGCAGGGTAACACTCTTGGACTGGTGGAATACTGATGTGCAGTATTCATTTAGGAGTTCAGTTTTCTCCTGTGTTGATTATCTGCTGTCCCATTTTGTTCATCAGGAGCCCTATGCTTCCTTTTTTTTTCCCTCTAACTTCCTACACATCTAAAGAAGGACTTTTTATTGTCCTTGATTCTGGTTGCCAATTGCAATTTGTTTTTTGCCTTTGCTTTTCTAATCCGCTCCCAACAGGTGCAGGCTATACTTCTCCTTGGTGGTAAATCCTGACTTCCATCCCTTAGAAGCTTCTCTTTTCAATATCAGGAGGTCCATGACTTCCCTATTGAGCCAAGGGGGCCTTGCAGCTCTTTTGCTGCCTTTCTTATGAAAAGGAATGGACTTTTCAAAGACCACATCCTTGAGAAATAACCACTCTTCTTGTACTGCCTTCCCCATCGGACCATGGTCCTGCAGAGCCTTGCCAAATAATCTTCTAAGCTTGTGGAAGTCATCTTTCCTAAAATCAAGGATCTCTACCCTACTAACTGATTTCTCTGTCTTACAGTAGATGGAGAAAATGATCATCTCATGATCACTGTCACCTAGCTTCCTTTTGATCCCCACATTGCATACTAGATCATCCCCTTTGGCCAGAACCAAGTCCAGGAGTGCCTTATCCCTGGTTGACCTGTAGACTTCTTGAGTCAGATAGGCAGACAAGGTTTTTTGGGTGAATATTGTCTGCCTTTGTCTTTAGACCAACACGGCTACAACCTACACCCATGAGTCACATAAAGCTCTTCAATGTAAGTAAGGAAGCTTTGTGAGCAATCAGATCTTGCTGAGTGCTCATCCCATGAAAAGTTTGGGTAGCTGAAGTCACCCATGATGACCATGCTCTGAAAGTGTGCAGCCTCTGCCAGTTCTCTAGAGAATTCCTGATCATCCTCTTCCTTTTGGTTTGGAGGTCTGTAGTAAACTTCTACAGTCAAATCCCCTTCTCTGTGCCCTCCCTGTATCTGACCCAGAGGGTCTCAAGTCACCTTTCTTTATTGCTAATCTCTGCTTCTAGGGAGGTGTACTGTTCTTTCACAGAGAAAGCAACTCCTCCACCCTTCTTCCCAACATGATCCCCCCCCATGCATGGTGTAGCCCACTATACCTGTGATCCAGTCATAGGTGGAGTCCCACAGGTCTTCATTATCCCTATAAGATCGTATTGCTTGTTGGTTGACCAGTTCCTCCTGCTTGTTTCCTATGGTCCTGGCATTTGTGTACAGGCAACTAAGCCTACCATTGGAGGCCCTAGACTTCCTGGTGTGCTGAAGAAAATCCTGTCCTTTGGCTGGTGTTAGAATATACTTCCAATTGTTCCCTGGTTTGCTGGTTCCATGGTTGTCATTTCCTGGGCTTGTACCAGTAGTTGTCCACCTGTCCCCTAGCAATCACAGTTTAAAGCCCTAACCAGGAGGTCCACCATTCTAGCCAAGAAAAGCTCCTTCCCCTTTGGTGTGAGGTGGATGCCATCCCTTCCCAACAGGCCACAGTCTCTGAAGTGTGTGCTGTGGTCAAAGAAGCCAAAGCTTTTGTGGTAGCACCAACAAAGACTTCTGTTCACTTCTTCTATGCATCTGTCCCTCCTGTACCCATGACCCATACCTAAGAGGACCATGAAAACTACCTATGCCCTTGACCCCTTGAGCCCAGCCCCCAGAACCCTGAAGTCACTCATGACCCAGCCAGGATTGTTCCTAGTCATGTAATTTGTGCCCATATGGATGAGGAGCATGGGTTAATGGTCAGAGGTCCAGACAAGTTTAGGAATCCTTTCTACTACATCCCAGATATGAGCCCCTGGGAGGTGGCAGACCTCATGGGTTAGGGAGTTGGGGCAGCAGATTGCTCCCTCTGTCCCCCTCAGTAGGGAGTCACCCACCACAACCATCCTGCATCTCTTGTTTGGGGTGGTAGCTGGCTGCCTTCCCTCCTCCAGAACTGGTGCTTCCACTGACGACTCTGCTGGTGCTGTGAGAAGTCCATATCTGTTATGCAGTTTCAGGGGAGGAGTGACCCTGATACTGCAGGCTTTGGGACGTGAGACAACCATCTTCCAAGCAACCCCTGGATGGAGCTCCCAGTTGGTCTCTTCACTGTCCTTCTTCATGCTGCCAGGCTTCCATGCTCTTCCCTCCTCATTCTTCTTTGGAAGAGCCTGGTAGTAGTCATTGATCTCTTGCTTGTGGGCCTTGATGGTAGGAAGCCTGCTCTCACCTGTGCTTGGAGTTCCCTCACCTGGCATCTAGAGATCTCACTAGGAAGCATCTCACAACTAGGGGAAACTATAAATCTATGAACTAGGGGAGACCTTGCTCCCATTCCCAGTTGCTGGCAGCCGTGCCAGGCAGCCCCCACAGCCTGGAGCCAAAGGCTCCATCTGGGTGGAGGCCAGAACCATGGGCTTGGTCTGGGTAGAGGCCTCAGTGGTGTGAGGGGGGAGCTCCAGTAGGGGGAGAAGTGGGAAACTTCGGGGTACAACATGTCCCCACTATTGTACGGTAGTAGACTGTTACCACCGAGTGCTTGACTTCTCAGGCTCACTGCCCAGAGCCTTGTGCCTTTTCTACATGCCCTTCCACACAAACTCCCACCTGGCCTCATGCTCCTGTAGGCACTGTGGTATTAGGATTAGATGATAGTCAGCAAAAGTGCTATGGAGTCTATTTTCATGCAGCTAATACCAGCATTCAGTCCTCTTCTTCTTAGACACTGGTCATGGCAAAGAGACCTTTAAGCTAGCCCATTCCTGACAATGAAGCCTCTGACACACAGCTGAACAGTTCTGCTTATCTCCCAAAGGCAGGTAATCCCAACACGGATCAAAGGGGGCAAAAGACCCCATAGTTCACCAAAACCATATGGGAACGTCTCCTAGCTAAAAAGGAGGTGTACACCCAATGGAAGGGTGGGGCCATCACCAGGGAGGACTGTACCTCAGTTGCTCGGGGGTGCAGGGGGGTGGTCAGGAAGGCCAAGGCAGAGATGGAACTGGGACTAGGTACCCGGATCAAGGACAACAAGAAGTCCTTTTTTAAAAATGTGGGGGGTAAAAAGAAGGTACCAGGTAATGTGGGGCCTCTGCAGGACACGCTAGAAAATCTGACCATCAAACCAGAAAGCAAAGCTAACCTATTTAACAATGTCTTTGCCTCCATTTTTCTAAGCAGGGACTGGGTCACACCCTCTCCCACTGGGAACCCCATAGGTCCCAGGGGAGGCGCATCCAGGCCTAGGGTCAGGGAGGACCTAGTCAGGGAACTTCTGGAGGGACTGGATGAATTTAAATCAGCAGGTCCTGATGATCTCCACCCCAGAGTGCTGAGGGAATTAGCAGAGGCCATTGCGGCACCCCTGGCATGGCTTTACAAACACTCATGGTGCTCTGGCCAGGTGCCAGAGGATCGGAAAAGGGCCAATGTGGTCTCTATTTTCAAAATAGGAAGGAAGGGGACCCAGAAAACTATAGGCCAGTCAGTCTTACCTCGGTCCTGGGAAAGCTTTTTTAGAGAATTATCCTTGCACGTGTCCGTGAGGGGCCAGCAGGGGAGGTTATGCTTAGGGGCAACCAACACAGGTTCATTAGAGGCAGGTCCTGTCAGACCAACCTGGTGGCCTTCTATGACCAGGTCACAAAATCCTTAGACGCAG
>JAGPOW010003364.1:34433534-34480858 GCA_030014935.1 Caiman crocodilus | reverse complement strand
AGGCTGAGAGCCCTGGGGCTCTTTAGCCTGGAAAAGCGCAGGCTCAGGGGTGATCTGATGGCCACCTATAAGTTTATCAGGGGTGACCACTAGTATCTGGGGGAATGTTTGTTCACCACAGCACCCCAAAGGATGACGACTAGGTTGAATGATCATAAACTATTACAAGACCATTTCAGGCTGGACATAAGGAAGAATTTCTTTACTGTCCAAGCCCTTAAGGTCTGGAACAGCCTGCCACTAGAGGTGGTTCAAGTGCCTTCATTGAATACCTTCAAGAGCAAACTGTATGCTTATCTTACTGGGATTCTATGACCCCAGCTGACTTCCTGCCCTTTGGGCAGGGGGCTGGACTCAATGATCTTCCAAGGTCCCTTCCAGCCCTAATGTCTATGAAGTCTATGAAATTCTCACAGGAGGGCCACTCTCTCTCCAATTTCTCAGTCCTGATCCTCAAGGGAAACTTACATAACACTTCCCAGACATGAGCCTATGAGCTCCATTTCATCAACCTCCTGGATACTAGAGATCATGGACTAAACATAGACATCGAATTTTTTATACATTATAATCTGCCTGGCAACTGATTTCCCAGCCCAGCCCAGCCCCTGGCTTCTTTACTTTTCATTCCATTCAGGAAGAGCACACACCGACTGCTGAAACTTCCTTAGCCTGACAAAGAGTTTTTGAACTTGAAGCTTGCTTAATAACTATTCTCCAACTATTTGGCTTGGTCTAATAAAAGATATCAAATTCACCCAAGGAACTTTGTCTGCCTCCCCTCCCTCAGCATTGTAGCTCATGATCCAGTGAGCAGTATGAATTACTATTATTTCTGCAGCAGCTCAAGAATCCAATGGAGAGGGTTACGTGTGCATGAACAGAGATCAGGATACCCTAAATTCTTTAAGACTTGAATCATTGTCCATGTAGATATGTTGGGACATACACAGTGAGAGCAAGTAACATGCTCCGTTGGCCCTGAACAGCTTCCAAGCCTGTCTACCAGACAGACTCATACAAAAGAAACACGACCACTCTATGCTGCTCAGGTAAACCTCCAAATGACCTTCTGCTAATCCCAATTCCCCATAAAATCCATCTCAGCTCTTGCCAGTCAGTGCCTGGTAGGCAAGGTAAGGGTCAGCTTTCCAGGATTCACAAGAGAGGGGCTTCTCTGGGTTGCCTTGACAGCCAGGATGAGAGGCTGTTGGTCAAAATTAATGGAATAGATTGAGTTTTACAACCTTTAATATAGGAGTCCCTGTCTAGG
Source organism: Caiman crocodilus (assembly GCA_030014935.1). Classification (NCBI taxonomy): domain Eukaryota; kingdom Metazoa; phylum Chordata; order Crocodylia; family Alligatoridae; genus Caiman; species Caiman crocodilus. The sequence continues at coordinate 34,479,585 of JAGPOW010003364.1, read as the reverse complement.
CTGGGTATCCATGGCAACCTGTTAAGCATACATTAAACAAAACACAACCCCACAGTTCTTGCAGACCAAGTCAAATAGACCAGACACCACTTACCTGTCATAAACATTCACTGATGCCTCCCCAAACCATTGCTGACAGCTCCATTCAGTACTGGTCTCCTCACAGACAAAGGAGAGGAGCCAGGACTTGCAACACATCCTAAAAGGTTATCCAGGAGGAAGTAGAGGACCCTTTTGGAGGACACCGCTATGGGCTGCCAGCTTTGTACTCAGGTATGCCTACTGTGTGTCAGCAGAGAGAGGCTGTCCATGACAAAAATTCAATGCCATAATGTTCCTGTGTAATCTGTCCTAATGGGCCAGTGTCAGTCTTTGTGTCTGCAGTAAATTGATGGTGTCAAAAAGCCACTTATGTGTACATGCCATAGGAACCGAGCCCAGTGTGTGCAAAAAATACAAACTTGGGCCAGGTCTCTTTTACCAGTACAGTAATGTCACTTAGTAATGTCAATGTGATATTCTTATGGCAAAAGCCAAGTACAGACTCAGTCATACTGGCAAAGAAAGGTTTTTGCTGGTCTAGTTTGGCCAGGGCTATACTCTGTCAGTTAGGGCGGTGGAATAATCCCACCCCCAGCCTCCTATTTAGTGTGAAAACAGCTGTACTGAGAGAAGCTTGTCCACCTCCTTTACTTTGTCAGTGGAAGCAAGGGGGGATCTATGCCAACAGGAAAGCCTCTCCTGATGGCATGTGCCACATGTCCACAAGGGGGCCATGGAGACCTTGCTTTGCAGACGCAGCTCCGCAGCCCAGGTTCTAGCACAGGGAAACCAGCTTCATTTCTGGAATGGGTGTGAATTGTACCAGCCAGACCATCCATTGCCAGCTTATCTACAACACGAGCATTGCTGGGGTAGCTGAACCATCAAAACTTTTTTAATGGACATGAGGTATTCAGATATGAAGGATTTGTACAAGGCTCTTCTCTTTATGGCCACTATGCCAGGGGTGCTCAAACTCTGGCCTGTAGAGCTCCTTTGAGGGTCCTTCCAGAACCACAGAACCAAATTTCCAGAATGATGGGGAACCCCACAGTCTGGATGATGTGTAGCCCCTTTTACTGGATTGCATCTCTGCACAGATGTACTGTGGCTGGATCCAGCATGTAGGGTTGTCTCGGCACATCAGACCACACCCACAGACCAGCACTGTGAGCCAGCCCCACACTGGGCCCTGCCCATGAACCAGCCCCACACATAGGATCTAGCCCGTGGACCAGCCATGCAACACTTGTCCAGCCCACAGGGCTAGGTAGATTGAATGCCAACACCAATAAAGCCTTATCACCACAGGAACACAGCAGTCTGGGGAAACAGGGTTGCATTCTGAATCTTGTTTTACAGATGGAAAACTGAGAAGTCAGGAAACTGATTTCAAAAGCACCAAGCACCAGCAAGTGTTGTTAACTTCATCTAGAGAAAGAAGTGCTCAGTAGCTCTGAAAAATTAGGTCTTTTTCTGGGGCTACATGGGCTGCTCAAAATTACCCAAGAAGGCCACGGCAGAGCTAAGAATTAAATCCAGCTGTTGTGAGTCTTACTTCTATGCCCTAAACATAGTATCATCTATTGTCTGAAGCTAATCAACAGAAAGAAAAAGGGAGAGAGAGATTACAAATGCAGGTTTTCTTACAGAATTATTTTTGCTCAGCTAAATTATTTTTCTTTCCAGCTTGTAACAGCTGCAGGCTGGCAGGGTCTTTACTTGCTTATTATTACCGATAAAGGTTGGTACAAGCTTGCATTCATATCACACTAGTTGCAAGAAACCTTATAGGAAAGCATGGTGCTACATACTGCAGTGTAAGCAACTGAAGTTTTTAGCTTTGTTTGAGCACTGAGCCACAGCCATCTACAATGTAAAGACACAATTAATACTAAGGACACTATTAAGAATGGAAAGCTGGTCTGAAGCTAATTCCCACCTTACTAAAAGTCCTGGGGTCCTTTTTTTTAGTAGGAAAAAGCATATGGAACTTTTTTGGTATGAATAAGATGTTGGCTGTGATTTTCTATTCCAACATAGGACATTCTATTCACCCTATCTACATTTTCTCTGAAAAAACTGGATGTACTATTCTTCAGTTCATTTCCCTGGGTATTGAATATTATGGTCAGAAAGGCCACAGCTCCTGATCTTTGCCACACTGGGGACAAATGTTTATCCATATAAATGCAAGCTGTGCTCTTTCCACGTTACAGGAAGCAAATTACTGAATATAGCAGACTGAACAAGTAGGGAGTTCCAAGGAGAAGCTTCACAGCCACAGGATATCTAGGGTCTCTTCCTTAGGATATCAATGAATCCTTGATGATACGGGAAATTCTTTTAGGTACATGACAATGTTTAAACTCTTTGCACATCCTGGGGTACTCTAGAAGCCATGCAACATATACAAGATGTGCAGTCATACATCTAGATAGAACAGAGTTTTCCCAGATGTATATTTTTAAAAGTTACTTGTCCTCCATCACCAGCAGACAACCACTATGTCAGTTTGTAGTCATGGCAATCTGTGTTCAAGAAACTCCTGTAGCAAGTGTTTTCGTCATTTTTCTAGGCATTTGAAGGGGTCATGATAGACAGGAAGATTCTTAAAAAAGACAAAAAACCTCCAGAAATCCTGGTGCATGGGTACTACCAGCTTGGATCTGGCATCTGAGCTCCAGGATCAAATACACTGGGAATGAAATTTCACCCATCCTCCTGGATTGGTTCCAAAATGGACTACTGATGGGGATGCCCATAGGAAGATCTTTCTATTATGAGTGGTCCACAGAATGCCCAGGAGTACAGACCTTTCCCCCACTGCATGAAGCATACAGTGGCTCAGCTGAACTGCAGTTCTGGAAGCTAAGGGAGCACAAAGATTGCTCCTTAATTAATCTCCCAGCACAAGTGGGGAGAGAACAGGCAGAGCCATGGCTCTGGGGGAGCAGCCCTTGGGCAGATGCAGTAGTTTGTGTTCTGCCCCTGCTTCAGGAAGCTCCCCAGAAGCAGTGCAATAAGCCATCCCCAGTACAGGGCAGCAATGGCCCAATCCTGCCCTAAGTGTTTTGCTGGGATTTTCATCAGAAACTGCTAACAAAACAGCTATGAGTTATGCCCAATTAATTTAATAACTGACCAAACTATACTGACTGGCAACTACAAAATACGAAGTGAACAGGAAAAGTGATGGCATAAAAGTGGGAGGAACAGTGTTCATTATACAAAAGCAAAACACACTGAACAGCAGTCAGGGGTTCAAATATGACACACACGGGCACATACAATGCTGCATAAGTGACAGCACACACAGATATTTGTTATGCAGGAACTCCGCATGACGCCTGCCTCTTGATTCTCCACTGCATCCATGGGGCAAGGAAGCTGAAGTTCTTTATTCTCTTACATAAATTCTCGTGCACACAACATCATCGGCACCAAAAGTCTGGAAAAGAAACAACAATCAGTTTGCAGAGATGTAATGGGCAGAAATTAAATGCAGTTTGCTTATTTTTATATTCCTTTTACTGTGCTAGCTAATATAAAGCAGAAATCCAATCTCCTGTGTTCTGTACTAAAATGTGAAAAACAACGCACCTTTGTCTAACTCAAAAAGTAGGTTTTGGAAGGGGGTGTGCTATAAGTTACTTTTCTTCCCAGACACATGAATTTGGTCAGAATGATAAATGGCCTAGAACCCCAAGTCTTCTACAGCTTCCTGGCCTGCATTTCCAAAAGAACACAAGAGTGGGGCGAGGAGATGGAATAAGCTGTAGACCTTATATGTACAAGCAGTCTCTGAATCAGAGTAGCTGAAGTAGAATGGAGCTCTGCTGATTTGCACCAGCTATCAACCTATATACATGAGCAAAGCTCATGTATGAAGTGGCCTTGCCATACTTGCCAATTGCAATCCTTTCTGTCTAGAGACTGCGTAGGCTGTGTGCAATGTCCCTGTCACTGTTCCTGTTCCATTGCTCTTTATCCTACCCTTGAAGGGAGAGATACCTTCATGCAATACCCAGACAGTCCATGGCCCCCTGTTGAGTCACATACACTAAATATGCAAGTTCTTATGATGGATTGTGATGTGGACCTACACTCAAGAGGTGTCTGACTGAGACTAAATTAATTTCTCAATATATGACTTTTGGTCATCTGAGAGTTACTGATTCAGTGATTAGGAACTCTCTATGGTCCATTAACAGTCCCTTGAGCCACCCTGCTCTCCACCCATCCTCAGTAACTGACCAATTCATGGAGGTCCTAGGTACTGCATTCTTGGTGTTATACCACCGACTTCAATAGAGTTGGCAATACGTCCCCTAGTGTCTGTCACTCAGTGGTACGGAACAGTACTTAACTGGTAATTCCATTGGAGCAGTATCACAATAATGATTATTCAGGACATCAGAGGGAGAACAGTAATTATACATAATGGAAGGTGAGGGCATAGGCACAAGTAGGTTTGTGTGTGCCTGCAGTTCAGACACTCGCTGGGCTGACTCTGTAACTGATGATCATATAGTTAAAGATAGCTAAACCATAGAAGGTGAAGGAACCATGGAAAAGTGAGGAAATACGGAAAATGAAAGTTTTCCTTCACTCAAAACAGGTTGGTTTTCAAGGTCCCTTTTAACAAGGGATTGGGCAGGATCCTTAGCTAGCATACAATGATTCAGCTCCATTTAATTAAGTGAATCTGGGTCAGCCCCAAGGTGCTGTGAAAACTCAGCTGCACTTTACTTATAAAAAAAATGATGCCACTGTTTTGTTTGGGCTGTCACCTTTTCAAAATGACTTGGCCAAAAAAGTGTAGCTTAATATTATTATATTGACCTCACTGACCTTAAGTATTCTCAGGAAGGGAGAGATGGCAGAGGGGTAGTGAGGAGTGACAAAGATATCAGCACCATTTTTTTTATAGAGCTGACACTATGCTTTAAAAAAAACTTGCACATCAAAATATCTGGAAATTAACAGTAAAGGACCTAAGCAACTCCCAAATACCATATAATCATCATCATTCCCAGTTCCTACCCAGGAGACACAGCACCTACCCAGCTGAACCTGGCTCCCTAATTAAACAATTGCAAGAGCTGTGGCAGAGAAAGGACATGAGGGACAGACTGGACCCCCACAGGGCTCTCATGGTTGTTATGCTGGTCTACAGCAACTTTATTTAGATTGGAAGGAATTTGAGGCACAGACTGTATGTTTATTATAAATCTGTACAGTGCTGAGCACAAAGATGCCATGGCCCTGGGTGCTGCCTACAGACAGGAAATAACAATAGTCATAAAATTTAAACAAAAAACTGATTTGTAAGAGAACAAACTCTTCCCCTCAGGCCTGTGCAATTTGCATTGTCCATGAATTCACAGACAGAAAGGGAATGCTGTAGCAAAAAGATAGACTAGTACAGACACAACTTAGAAGCCTCAGGATGCAACCACTGGGTTGCTAGTGGATCCTGTGAGAAGACTGTGTGCATGTTTTACAGAAGAAGATGACCTTACATAATCTGGGGGAAGGGATATGGTGTAATGAAGCAATCAGAAGGATGATTTCTTGGTAATGCTTGTTACAGATCCATGGCAGAGAGTGAGAAAATGAGGCTAGAAACTACAGAAAAGCAGAATGAATAAACAGTAGTCATGAATAGTGTCAGGTATAAGAAGTGATTTAGAGACAGCTTTTTCATTATTAGCTTAGACCTACTCACAACCTCCACCAAGAGTAAACCCTGAGTAACACAACTCTAGTCTTTCTTCACATGTACATTTCTTCCCTAATGATTTCTTCTTCCCCATGCAAAGAGGTCAAACCCATGCTAGCTCAAACACGCTGCATAGTAGTTAGAAGACTCATTGCTGAGTGTTACACACCGACACAACTCTTTTCAAACACAGCAACACATTCCTTTGCTTAAGAACCAAACTAGACCATGTGGCTTCTGATATATTGTAGAAATAGGCTTCATTTTTTACCTTTTATATGTTATATCATGTAGGTAAAAAGTTATAAAAGGAAGAAGCACACATTGCCTTCAGTATGTTCTCTGAATTAATACTAAACAATGAATTCAGAGACAGACCTAGAGTAAACCTCAGCATGCACACAACCACGAGGGCACGTTCTATAAAAGGGTTACACAGCAGTGTTTCCTTTGTCCATTAGTAGCATCCCTGGAGCATAGCCTCACTGCTACACACCCATATGCTCAAGTGCTAATAATTAGTTCTTTTAGTTCTTGAAATTGTGGTTAATTTGTTCAGTGATGGAAAATCTTTGTAATTTCTGTAGGCTTTCTAACACTTTGTGTCTCAGCTACCAGCCCTAAAATCACAGGGATATTGCCCTTTAATTCAGAACATATTTAAAAGTCTGCTTTAAAGGAATATATCCTAAAGATAGGAGAACAACAGATATAATATTATTTCTCAAATGCACCTTTGTCATGAGAAATTAATGAAAGGCAATATAAGCCCTTCTCAACCACTTTAAATTGCAATGGCAAGTGCAGCAATAGGCCCAAACCAAGGGGCAGATTCAGATGGAAGGATTTTACCTAGCCTAAGAAATTCATACAGATTTGGACTAAGAGATTAGGGATTGATTTGGTAAGAATCCCTCTATTTAAATCTGTCCTTAAGGTTTTAGTTCTGGGCTGGTGGCAGCAGGGAAGGAATCTCATCAGAACAAATCTTGAGTGAATCCTGTAATTCAAGGGTACAGGAAGCTCAAGCTCTGGAGCTGACATCTCCCAAGAGCATTTTATAGGAGTCCAGCACTGTCAAATCTGAACCCTATGTTAATAAGAAAGGGTGGGCTTTTCAAAGGTGCCTTTTAAATTTGTTTGATGATGACTGCACTCACCTTGCAGGGTGCTTTGAAGCTTTAGGTTTATAAAGTACTTGATCTAAATCTACAGAATTGGTGTGTCTTAAAGGTACTATTTTCAGAATGGTATACAGTGTCCTGCACCTGGCTTGTCACAAACCACATCTAAAAGTGACTGGTAAATCACTGCAAACAAAACCCTTCAGAATGGGATAATTCAACAAGTTGCCTTCTGCCAGTTCACTGGGGACCTGATGAAAAGCCCCACAAAAAAATAATCAATGGAACGGCTTCCATCAGTACCAATAAACATTACATCAGGACTTTATCAGAGACAGTCCTACAGGTAAACCAGCTTTTCAAAAGGATCTTCCTTAAACATGCTATCCATGTGGCCATTAGCAGAGTGAAATACATGATACATGCAGGAAGGACTCTTGCACAGAAGCAATTGATGGGTCAGCATCATTTATATATATTTTACTTTGCTATATTTATGCTACATGCTATATAGTCACAAATTACTTTGTGACTCGTGCCTTGACCTGCAGTACCAACTTACAAGAGGGAGAGAATGTGCATCCCCAAATAACTACAGCGCAGAGGGCTCTTTTTATGTGCATAGCACATGCCATGCCCAAAAACCTTCTGAGGATTCACACAGAAAAACAGAAATTCCCTCCCTACTGTACACCCACAGCAAGACATGTCTAAACAGTCAAAAACAATCTGCCCTTCAAAAAATGAAAGGGAATTACTTTTTAGTCTTTAGTGCTTCAGTGGGAGCAGACCCTCCTCTGGATCACTATTTTATTTAAAATCAGGTTTTTGTTTTGTGTTTTAAAAAGGAAGATTTACTTCTTTTCATAACAAGATCCAAGCCCAAGACACCTGCCTGAACACTTTGGCACTTGGCTGTGCAGTACTGTCCCATATCAGTCCCAGACCTTCTTACCTGCTGTGTTTTATTTCAGAATTCAGCAATATCATTTAAAAAATGTTCACTCATTCATCTCTGTTCCACAGTTCAACAGTTTTAATCAAGTACAGCAGGATTTTCCGGGGTGGAAACCCTGCTTCAGACCCCTTGCAGTTCTGATCTTTGACCCTTGCTATAATTGATTCTGAGAACCCCTGTGTGATATGCGAACTGTGCAAAATTTGGTTTGAGGCTGTTTTTAAAGCCCTGCTTCACAAATTGCCTACCTGATAGTATTTGTGGCACAGAACACCAAAAGAGAAGTCATTAAAACAGGAACATAGATAAATAGAATAAAAACTATTGAATGAATTAACCCTTGGAGGCAACATCCTTTAATTCTGGGGAAGAGCAGACCCTTTGTTCCTCTTAATATGCATAAGTGATTGACAGTTCATTAATATTGCTATAAAGCTGTAAAGACTATAGAATCAAAATTAGAAGCGAAGGGGAAAAGACCTAATTTTAAAGTAACCTGAGCCCTAAATCTTCATTTTATGTCAGTATATGAAGTGTATGCATTTGTTGGGTCAGATTCTTACCTTGGTTACACTGTTATAAATCTGAAGTAACTCCAGTAAAAAGAATTCTGGTATGTGTAAAATGATGGTCCTTTGTTATAATCCTAAAGTTTATGCTGTCAAGATAAGCAAATCTGAATTGCAATGTAGCTGCACTCTTACTTGCACCTTGGTTGGCAGAGCCTTACATAGACATGTCTTTATAGACATTTTTATTAAAACTTACTGGAAAACACAAATCAACAAATGCTTTAGAAAGATAAAGCAAAAATCCCCAAACAGCACCAGAAGTCTGTCACTAATAAGCAACTTTACACTAACAATTCTGAGGGAGAACAGGAACAGCACAAAGAACTGAGACTGCACCACCGAGCTTCCCACAAGACAGTCAGAAACAGGACTGGAGAAAACTGCTTTACAGTTTTTAAAATAGGCTACCATAACTATACAAAAAGGGGGAGCAGTAGGAGGTGGGTCGCTAAACCCAGAGAACCAGTTTTTAGTTTACCAAAAGTATGTTCCCTGAATTGTCATAAGAAAAGGAGCAACAGAGTAAACAGAGAGCAAATATAATTTGTGTTAGAACCGTAATAGACAAGAAGAATCATCTTGGTAGTAGAATGTATCATGCTTTTAATGCAAGTTTCTCAAAACTGTCTCTTCCCTAAGAGGACTGAAGAGACAGTTCTACCACAGCAAGGGACAGATCCTGCTGGCTCAGCTCATGGGAGCAGTCTCAGTCACTGGGCTGGTCATTTTCATAGTAAAAACCTGTGGCAAGAAGCTAAAGACACCTTTGTGGAGATTTCTCCTAACTCCCACTCTGCTTCCTACCAGCTTGGTTTCAGCTTAACCATATTGCCTCTTGCTGCAGCTGGTATTTATAGTCCTTTTTTAAACAACAGTCTCCTCCCCAAAGGGAGCTCTGTGAAAAAGCTACTTCTGCTTCAAATTGTATCCCTTTGTCCAACAATGTCTGCAAGGGAGCAAGGAGAAAATCTTGAGAGGAACTTTGAAGCTGGGAATCATTATTGGTTAAGTTGATGCCCCAGGGTAAATTTCAGTCCAGTGTGGAGCTGCCCACTCCCAACCCACACCTATGAAACAGCCTCCTTAGAAGAAAAAGGTAGAAACTAACACTCAGTAAAACCCCTTCTCCCATCACGTGGGAGAAAGCCAACCCCCAGTGGAGGATTTCTTTTCAGGAGTCAAAGTGTACAACTTGACCCACTGAATTCAATCACTGGGACTGCTTGTGTGGATATAGCTAAAAGGTTTGGGCTTCAGACAAAGTACGTTTTCAAGGTACCAAGTGGCATACGGGGGAGGTATTTGGGCCCAGAATGCCCTGAAGCTCTGAGCATCCAGCCTGCACTCAAAGGGCAGTTTTTGTGAACAATGACAGACCAGAAAGAACCTGACACCCTGGTGACATGATTAGTTCTCTTCCAGCTAAGGGAAGAATACCTAACGCTGCAAGAGCCTTTTCTTTTTTCTGCTCACTCAAAAATAAACATTAATAATGCCAGCACTATAAGAATGGAGAGGACAGTAAATTCAGTCATGTGAAATAATACAGCTGTCATCAGGAGAAGAAGGGTGGGGATAGGCTAATGGTTATACCTGGAGACAAAGAAATCATCTTAGCCAGCTGAGTAATGAGTTCATACCTGGTGTCTATGTGACAGAGGCCATCATATGACCCAGGGGTAATGCTCTAAAAGTAGCACCTCTGGAGGATATAATGAACTACTTCCCTTGGGATGCAATAAGAGAAATAATTTCATTACCTAACTATATGGTTTCCATTTTAGCTCAACTGTAGTCATAACAATCCTATATTATTTATTTTTTAAATGTGGCAATAATAAATATGTTTTATTTAACATACTGTGTTGGAAAGAAAATCTATTCTTCCACTAGTGAAGTGTCATAATCTAAATAGACCCTTCGTATGCTGCAGCCTATTACATTGAAATTACATGGCAAGGTTCCAAGATTTATGCAGCCAGAACTAGCAGAGCAAAACCTATTCCTTACCCCCTGCCTACAGCCTCAATCCTCTTCCCCATTCAGACCCCAACCTAGCAAAGTTTGATTCTTCCCTCAGTTTACTTCTATTTTGACCATAAGCTTCATCTGACTTCAGCAGACATGTAGCAGCAACTGAAATGAAGTTAGGATTTTCAGAGAGTTGGTCCTGGGTAGAGAAGCAGCCCCATTAAATGCAACAGGAACTGAGTTGTCAAACCCCCTCCACGGCTTGAAATTTTTTATCCAGTGGGAGAGTACACTGTGTCCTGCTGGTGAAACAAAGCAAAGATTACTGTGTTTCAGAGATGGGGAAGAATACCACCTTTTAAATGCTAAATAATGAGGACAGGTCACTGATACAGAGTGATCAAGATCACTTTTGTAAGCTGAATAGAAGTAAACATGCATTTTAATGCAGCCAAGCGTATATTTGGACATCTGAGAACAAAAACCATAGATCATACTTACAGGAAAGGAGATCCTATCCTGGGAAGCAGTGACTCTTACAAGAACTAGAGTTCATGGTGAATAATCAGCAGAACATGAGCTTCCAGAGATGTTTTGGCCAAAAGGGCTAATGTGATCTTTGGATCCACAGACAGGGAAATCTCAAATAGGATGAGGGAGCTCACAGCCCTCTATTTTTGGCAATGGCATGACTGCTAGTGGAATACTGTGTCCAGTTATGGTGACCACAATTCAAGAAAAATGTTTATAAACTGGACATGGTTCAGAGAAGAGCAATGCAAATGGTTAAAGGACAGAAAAACCTGCCTTACAGGGAAAGACACAAGACGCTCTCTCAGTTTAACTTAGAAAAGTGGTCAGAGATTGAAGGGATTGGTGCCTGTAGGTATCTACATGGGAAACAGAAATTTGATCAGAGGCAGGTCCTTGGCACAGCAAACACAAGATGGAAGAAGATATAATGGCTGGAAGTTGAAGCTAGATACTTTCAGACCAGACATAAGAGGTAAATAATCAACTGTGAAAATAACTAACTACTGAAACTGAACAAGATTGTGGACAGATATCTGTCTCTGAAAAGACTTAAATTAAGGAGTTGGGGAGGGAGCTCTAGGATATACCCTAATTCAAACAGGAATTAATTCAGAGAAGCCTTACAACTTGTTTTATCCAGAAGTAAAACAAGATCATCACAGGGGGTCCTTCTGACATTACAATCTATGAATCTCTATTGTATTTCACAACTAAACCTTCCTCTCTTTCCCCAGCCAAGTCAGTTTATGTCAGCAGTGCAGAAGGCAATGGTATTCTGATTGGCTCTCCTGCTTGGCTTGCAGAAGTTGGCCTTGGTTCAGCAGCCACCTCATTAGCTTGTTGCTTAAATGACAAACTCCAAAAACGCCTGGTGAGTCAGTCATAAATACGAGGCTGGAGAAGAATTGTTGCTCAGGGCAATTACATGTATATAATGTATACAATAGTATACCTACCTTTGTGTGTGTGTGTGTGTACATGCACATGCATGCGCAAGGCATGACATGGATTAAAGTGTCATGCCTCCTAAACTATATGGATAAAATAAAGATGACTGCAGCTTAGCAGAGAAATTATCAAGAATTTGAGCATTCACATTTATGGAAGCCAATGTGATTTCAATAATAGCATCAAGCCCATTTCTAGAAAGTAGATGCACTATTCCTTAATGTCTGGAATAACATTATCATTCTAAAAGTTTTCTGTTTTCACATCGTTTATTTTGGGTCTTTTTTTCTCTCCTCCTAATCACTCTGCAGAACACTGGACAGTGTGTGGGAACATTCAGAAGGACAAATACACAAGTGTTCTGAATAAAATATCTCCTACCTTGCTCCAGTCCCCACAGCATGTCTTCCCTGCTGAGGCATTATGGGATAGACAGCTAGATACCCAGTGTGAACTGACATACCCAAGCAGTTCAGAAGATCTGGCCACAAACTGAATTGTTGTATTTGTAACTAAGTTAAAGTAGCAATGCCTCTAGCCAGTTACTGATCACAGTTGCAGCTGCATAGATTCATAGAAGGGAACTCAATACTACTGGAGATGAGAGCAGTGTAAATAAATAGTCTGAATGTGACTCACTGGCTCAAATGCAGAGAACCAGTTCCAGTGCGGCAGAACTGCTGATATATTCCTGCTCAAGTGTGCAGCATGTCAGAGGATTGGGCAGAGGGATAGCCAGGACTGAATGTGTAGAAATAAGGAAGACGAGAGTCCAGGAGACTCTGAAAACAGGGGGCAACTCTGAACTGGATTTAGAGATGAGACGAGACTGAGGGAAGGTGGCAGAGGTTCCTGCTTAACTAAATAAGATTACATCTTATGTTAACAGTATGCCATATTCCTAGTTGTTCTGCACCATGTGACTGTGCGTAAGAAGTAACACTTTACGCATGTGCTGAAAAAGGAAAAGGGTACTTTTCCATTAAGTTGAAGTGGGCATTTCTGCAGAAATGAGGTCAAACTCTCTGATCTCATTTTGACTGAAGAAAATCTCCTATTACTCAACTGAACTTATTGGAGTTTCAGATTTTCACAATAGGATTTACCCACTTGTGTTAATTTGACCACTACACGTGCAAAGGTAGGTACAACAATACAATATGAATGATAAAAACTCACACATATTTGGCAAAGTTATTTGAGAGCAACAATTTAAAAAACCTTGTGTGCTACCTGTACTTTAGCAGATAGAATTGTGGTTTATCAGTTGCATTTAATATAAACAGCATGTTTCATACTGAAAAGTAAGTCACACAAAATAGCAACAAAAGTCATTAGTGTAACTTATGCACTAGAAAGGCTAAAGGTTCTTACCAAAATCAGCTCATCGTTAGATAATTCCCGAGTCCAGTATGTTTTAGGACCATCTCCCTCAATAAGGGTTTGTTTGCAATAGATCTTGTTTTCATTCTCCCAAGTGGCCAAACTCTGCAGGCAAGAAAACCATTAGTAGTAACATTAATTATTTTCCCTGGCAGCATGAGGCAGGGAGACAACAATGAACACTATGGAGAATAATTGCTGCAGTAAAGAAGCAACACATGGTAGATAATAGCAAAGGGAGAAAACACATCAACAGAAAGTGGTCAAACCAAAATTAAAGTTTTGGTGGCTGTTTTGCGGAAAGGTAGATTAATAACATGGGAAACTACTAATGCAGCATTTTAATTTATTTTCAGTCATCCAAACTAAAAGGCCTCCAATTCTCATAAAATGCTTAATGATGAGAAATGTAACTTATTAACATGTTATTCTGTAGTATCTATATTCTCAGGCATCTTTATAAAGGTTTGGGATAATTTGACATGCTATTTATCCCTCTGTAACTCCTTTAACATAAAAGCAGTTAGAATCACATGTAATGCTTTGTGCTTATAAATAATGCATATTTACTGCTTATAACTTTTAAATGGCACTGTTCCAAGTTAACTGCACATTAAACATACAAGCCAGAGCACAACACGACTATATTAAAGAAGCTTTACTAGCAATCTGGTGTTATCCTTTTCTTAAGACTGTAGGTCTGGAGAGGGACATTTTATATTGCCAGGGTGTATTTTTTTCATTTGAAATAATTAGTATAAAACCATTCTGAAGTGAGAAATCATAGGATATCAAACTGTTTTCACATGCAGGCTTTCTATTGCTTTTCATCTGTCTGCTAAATTTTGTTTCACAATGCAGTGGAACAGCTGTGTAGACGGATGTCTTATAATGAATGTATGAGTAGTCACTTTACAACTAGCACATGGGAAACATTCATTAGCCTATGATGATGAAAAATTAAAGTCAATAATTCCTAGAGTATCCAAAAGAAAAACTTTTCTTTGGTATAAAGATTAGCCATTCCCTTTATAAGAAAAGTGAATCCTTCAAAAAGATAGCCTTTAAAAACCAATGTGCCATTCCAAAAAGCAAAGTTGCAGATGCCATGTCTTTCATTCCAAATACACTGAACCCCTCTTTGTTTGTGTGAACAATAGATTAACTTAGACTGCAGAACAAGACCCTCTTCTCCCCATAAAGTATTTCAGAATCTATAACCATTCAACTACTTTGCCAGGTACTTCACACTACATTTCAAATTGCTATTTTACTACCTGTCACTTTCTGCACTGTAGCCACATCTCAGTTTTACACATATAGTTTAGCAGTACAGCTTGCTCATGAGACCCAACTATAAATAATTTCACACCACATGGAAAAAATTTACTCCATCACAAAACACATTTTTTAGATTTTGCCAACTTTTGAAGCATGCAGTGATAATTATTGTTTTCCCAGACTTAGTGAGACATTTTCTCCTAAAAATGTGATCAAATACAAATGTTGTGTACATTATGCATGATCAAATCCAAATTTTATTCTGGCAAGGAGAATAATATTAACAAAACCAGAGCTACCTTGTGAGTTATTTAATCCTGCTCTTTTTTTTGCATCCTGGAAATTCAGTGGGAATTGCTGCTATTCAGTATCCCTGAGGATGGGGCCTCCAGGTATATCAGTTTATATACAGAGTAACTTTTCTGAAGACCATGGGATGACTGAATTTGCACTGATGCCAATGATCTCAGACACTGGTCCAGGGATGATCAGAAATGACACTTTTCCCAATGCATTGTTCTGATGCTGTTTTGTCTTCTTTTAAAATATGACTCTTTATATGGGGCCGGACTCTGATTTACCCTTACTCACCCACAGCGGAGCCTTAGGCTACCAGTATTTCCTTTGATCAGAGAGAGGTGATCAGAGACTGCAAGAGCTTCTCGGTGGGAGTAAAGGGTAGCAAACCTGGGACTACCAGAACCGGCCTTTCACCCACACATCGTGACAGGCAGCTGCACGACCTGGCACCTGACGCTCTCACCCGGCTGCAAAGCATGTAAGACCCTGTCGGTCAGAAGAACTGCCCTGCCTGGGTCATCCTCAGGTATCCCAGTGTCCCGGCACACGCCTGCGGAGCGGGTGAGCGGACAGGGCATGGCCGGGTTTTCCCCGCCGTTCCCGTGTCCTCGCCTCCGCCAGCACTCCGGCTCCTCCACCGTCCAGTGCCGCCCTGCAGCGGCGCCCGGGAGCCCCGAGCCGGGAGCGGGGACAGGCAGCCCGGGTCTCCGGCCACCGAGGCGGGGCGTGGCGGGGCGGGCTTCCCCGCCGGGCTCTCCGCGGCCGGGTCAAAGACTGCAGCACGTAGCATCCGAGGCACGGCCCGGGCGTGCAGAGCCCTACCGGGCAGCCCGGGGGGCGGGGGAGGAGGGGGCTGGCGGCTGCTGCCCCCGAGCAGGACAGCCCGGCCCGGCCGCGCTCCCCGCTCCCGAGGTCCGCCGGCGGGTGCTGTCCCCTAGGGAGGGGGAGGCAGCCCCGGGCACGGAGCAAGGCTCCTCGGCGCGGTGCCGCCCCGCCCGGTCCTACCCGGCACTTGCGGCCATCCACGGTCTCCTCCTCGAAGCTCTGGCCCACGGTGAAGCTGATCTCGGTGGTGCGCACCGTGGTGGACGTCTTGATGTAGAAGCGGTCGCCGTCCTGGCGGATCTCTACGTGCGGCTTGGAGGCGGCGGCCACGGCCACCTTGCGCAGCATGGCGTTCACACCTGGTGGGAGGCAGCGCGTGTCAGTCAGCCCGGCTCCCCGCGCCCGGCTCCCCGCGCCCGCCCGCTCGCCCTTACCCAGCGCCTTGAGGAGCTCGTCGAAGTTCTCGCTGCTCTTCATCTTCCAGGTGCCGGCGAAGCTGGGCATGGCGGGGCTGGTCCGGTGCGGTCCGTCGGGGCGGCTGTCGGGCTGGTGGCGGCGCGGGTACCTTGTGAGCGGGGCGGACGCGGCGCCGCCGAGTGAGCGAGTCCCGTCCCCCCGCTGCCTCTTCCCCGCCCCCGCCGCGCTCCCCGGGGGCCAGGCAGCCGCAGCCGTCCGTGCCCCCCGCCCGCCCGCCATCCATCCATCACTGCCGCCCCGCAGCTGGGCAGCGGCGTCCCGGAGAAGCCCCCCTGGCCGAGCTATTGTCTCCACGCTTGGGGCGAGGGACCTCGGGCAGCTCCGCCGGGCCTGAGGGCACCCGGCGCCCAGGGTCGGGGGGTCGACCCGGTGCCTGAAATGGGCCCGGGGGCAGCGGACGAAGCTGTGCCCCCTCCCAGGGCAGACGAGAAGCAGGGGAGCCCCTCAGCTTGGGCCCCTATGGCCTGGCTAGTGCAGGGCACCACTCACCTGGCCAGGGTGAGAGAGACACAGGTTGGCAGACAGCAAGGCTCTGCTGGGGTTCAAGAAAATGCTCTGGTCAGGCAGGAAGGGTTGAATGGCTGCCACCAGGGAGCCAGGGGCACTTCAGCTGATGTAGTGAGCTACACCTGGCAGTGCTTCTGCTGTATATCAGTGTCTCTGTCTGCCTGTCTGTTCATGTCTTCCTACCTATCTCTACATACACATACGTGGTACATACATACATATATACATGCTTTGGTTAGTCTGTAAGCTGCAAATCCACCATGCCTTCCAGATGCAGCTGGACCTGAGGGAAATCCAAACAACCAAGTGGTTGGTTATCTGAAGTACTTCAAAAAAAAGTGTCCACTACAGGGAAATTTCTAGACATGGAGACTCAAAGCTTCAGAAAGGCCACTTTGGTCCCTAAAATTTGTCTTAACCTCTCAGTGGTACAGTTGGTCTGAGAAAAGTTATCACCAAAAATAAATAAATAAATAACGCCCCCACCCTTGCTTCTGGTCTATTTCCTGGAGCGGCGCAGCCGATATTCCAGCCCTGCTAGAAGCAGTCGCCCCAGCCATACAGCAGGCCTGAGCCACCATCTCTCTGGAACCTCCGCCTGACTGAAGACTCTAGTATGACAAACAGATCTTTGTCTGCATTTGTTCAGATTTTTTTCCTATAGACATTCATTTTCCATCTCCCTTCTTTGCTGTCTCTTAAAAGTGCACCCAGTACAGTATTTTTTTTTGTCTGAAATATTTTGATGGAAAATGTTTTTTCTCAAAGTGGAAGCTTCTGTTGGAGTTGTCTGTTTTTCAGTTATGGACATCTTGTTTTGTTCAAAGAAATCCAAAATACTTTCGGTAACTGTCAGCCAAAATCTGAAAAATCTTGATCTTCAGTTTTTCAGTAAAAACCTGAAAACTGCCAAAGAAAAATTGCAGTGAAAGCTCTCATCTGTGACTGTTCCTTTGCAAGTACACAAAGCATTTCCTGTCCGTCAAAAAGCCCAGGAACTGATGCAGCAGAGTCCCTCTCATCCTTCAAATCCAGTTTTGTGGCAGCGTGACTCCACTGAAACCATGTTAACATGGCCCAGCCTTGCATCCAGGATCCGGCACTACACAGCTACACATCAGAATCCCAAAGGAGGCCCTGAGTTTATTCTCTTGCTTCAGTTTTTGTTGGAGTGGGACCCTCAGTTGTTTAAGATCAGAAATATACATAGCTGACATGAAAGCCGATTTCCCCTTCTCTCCTCACTTTTCATTTTTCTTTGCTTCTGTCTTTCAGGCATTTTTCCCTTTACTTTTTTAATGATGTTATTAAAGTCATTCTCGCTTTCCTTTCATTTATTCCATTCCTTTCTTCACATCCCTCTATCTTTATCAACTCAAGCAGGAATCAAAAGGAATAACAATCTGGTAGCAGAATTTGGCCCAAAATCCTTAAGTAAAGTTACTTTGTTCTAACAAACTGGTCTGTAAGCAGTGATTATTTTACATTTTTAGACCCTTTACATAATTTTACACTTTTACCCACCCATAGCATAGTTGGACCTCAATGAGGAAAATGATGCTTTACCTTCTTCCATTTTCTTATTTAGATGCTGGGGAATTGGGGCACATTGTATTAGACAAGCCCTACTTATATCAGGCAAGCAGTGAAATTAGTTGTAACTTACATTATAGCAGTTCTACATGGTTTGTGTTTAAACCATGTTAAATAAAAAATGCCTATAAATGGAAATTTTGATTAGCTTACATGGTTTGTTCTATCACTCACTCAGATGAGTGATAGAATTGTATCACATTTGACAGGCATGGTTCATATCCTCAGCTGATGTAAGGTGGTAGTTCTGTTAAATTCAGTGTGCCTATGCTGATTTATGTCAGCTGAGATATGGCCCATGGATTTCAAGCATATGCATACATTCTTAATCTAGTATGGCACCACCAAGAGATGTTTATCACACTGCTGTTAAAATGATCCAGACTAAGAAGCAGTTTTGGCTTTCCTTCATTCACAATATATATTTTCCTATCAGTGTTGTAGAAAAACACTTTGATTTTCTAAATATCCCCTTCAGCAGTTTTTCCCCTTGGTGTTTATTTTATTTACCTAAATCCCCTAGGGCTGATCTTTGCCTGCATATAGACCTAATTAATCTTTCCAAAAGTGCCCCAAAGACAAAAGAAAGTAATATATGTACAGATGGGACCAAAGTACTCCATCATCCATCCAAATAAGTGACCAATAATGTGACCAAAACTATCCCCCTGTGGTTATGGACTGACCACTGTGAAGTCACATAAGGCTCAGTGGAAACAATACATTTTATTTACTAAGGTGCTACCAGAAAAAAAAGAAAGGTCTAATGGAGAATATAATAAATTATTTTTGACATGAATAAATTATACATCTGGAAGGCAAATTGCTGTCATAAATTTATCTGCCAAATTAATTTACAATGCCACTCAAAGCGTGACATAGGTGAAATGTAATACGAATGTCTGCAGACTAAAAAGCATTTCTGCAGTGTTGCCCTGCATTGTCTACTACACTCTCATTAAAATGTCACTGCATCATTAGTTTTGTACTTAGCTTCAGCTGACAGAATCCCTACTGTCCTCAGAGCTAAAATACTAGAGAGATTTTTTTTCTTCTGTTACCATCCTTTTTTTAAACAAAAACAATAGATTTATATCACAGAAAGCTAAATGGATCTGCATCACTAGAGATGGAACAATACAGGTTTTTGTAAGCCTAACATATGCCTTGTCTAGAAATGGAAAAGTAAGTCTAATCATCTCAATACTCTCCACATCTCATTCCCTCCCCCAATAGGAATGCAATTGACCCTGGTCCTCTCCCAAATCCAGGCTTTAAACTGGCCACCTGCTCCTTCCATCCCCTCCTACCCCCCCTTAACTGCCAAGGGAATACTATGAAACTGTGCATGTTTTCATAAATAACATACAGCTCACTGCCCTGACTTTTTTATGGCTTTTGACCACAAGTACAAGGAGCCTGATTCTCTTTTCACTTGGGAAGAAATCTCACAGAGTACTGAGCTTCTCAGTCCCAATCCAGCAAAGCATATACGTAACATTAAGCATGCTGCATAAACTGTGTCTTGGAGCTGCTCATGTGCTGAACTGCTTCCCTGGATCAGTACCTCTGAGGCCAATGAAGTTACATGAGTGTAAAACAAGTGGGATAAGAAGGACATGGCACCCCCTCCTCCTCCAAGCTAACATTTTGTTTGGTAGAAGTCTCTCCCTGTAATGCAGATTAATGTAGATCACAGTTAAGGACTACAAGTTGCAAAACTGTTTTGGGGAAGCACCTGATGTGAATTTAGAGTAATACACAGCCAACATCTAATAAAGATTTTTAGTAGATGTACCTTTTAACAGACAGGCACAGAAAACACTGATAGCTCTACTCCAAAGGTGTGACTTGCATCTGTGTCCCCCAAGCTTCTTGGATTAAACAAGGCAATAGTTAATAAGGCAGAATTGAATGATTTTGAAGGAGCCTTTGTAGTCTGTCAGGTTTACAATATAGTTTGTTAAGAGCAGGGACATTTATTTACATGATTAAACACAGCTATTATGGTCTGCTGGGTAAATGATGTGCTTTAAAAAAAGATAATTATTGAATTTCAGAGCTCATGACTGTGCAGGACTGATAGCATTGGACACAGCCAGTTTAATGCATGCAGGCACTGTGTAAGCACTCTCAGTCTGCTCTCCCCATGCCCATTAGCACGGATCTGCAACAACCCTGCCAAGATACTTAATTTAGTTGAGGAGCTGACAAAGACTCATAGTAATTGCTATGACCAATCCCTAGTAAAGTTTTGTACTAGAGAGCCCTTTTAAAGTGTATGCCAGCAAACCATGGAGACTAGAGGCCCACTGGCCTCCAAGAGCTATTTCTATCTATCTGGCCAATAGCCTTATGATTAAAGGAAGCTGAAAAGCTACCTGTAACTGAGCCATCCATTTATAGTACTCTCAGCTCCCAAGAAAACTCAGTCATGCTCCATTTTCAGGATGGCCTGAGAATGATAGTTGCTACTATGCAGACAGAAAGTACAAGGCTTATGCATCTCTGCTTGGGGTTGTCTGAGACAGAGGTGGGGCACAGGCCTTGTACTAATTCCATGCAGAGAGGATATGAAATGGATATGTGCAGCATAATAATTTTTTCACCAGTTACCCAAAGAATTTTTATCCTCCTATTTCATTCCTCACTACACTCCCAACTGAGCACCCCAGGGAAACTCTGTGAAAGATTCTACAAAAGCTGGAAACAAAAGCTGTTAGGAAATAAATCAAGCTGGGTAAACTGCCTCAGGCATGTCCAATGCCCAAGTGGCTGCTCCCAGATCAGGTTTCTAAATAGCTAATAGCTACGCAGGTGTAGAAACCTGTGCATGGACAGGTCTACATCAACAGATTGTGCTAGAGAACACTGCAGGAAAGCATGGCATGCCCCTCCGCACATACAGTACCCTGAAATAGATGAATTGCATCTGTCCTTACCATGGTGATGGCCACATGGTGATAAGTTTTCTGTCTTGGGTGTATATAATGGCATGCTCCCAGCCTTGCTTTAATGGACAGCTATGGAGTATAGTGCTTACAGAGTGGGTGCACCATGCTTCACTGTAGTGTTACCTGGCACCATCTGGAGAAAGTGTAGATATGTCTTGTGTTTTTCTTAAGCCAGAGAAGCTGAGAAATGCAGACAGAAGGTCCTTAAAATCTCTTCTTCATTCCTTACAGGCAAAAGTAGTGAATTCACTTAGTGAGCTCAGCTCAATCATTACATATTTATACTGTGGGCCATTTACCATGTGTGATCTTGACAGCACCTATAAGACTTGGTGCTCTGAGTGCTCACAGGACCCCGAGCTGAGGCTCCAGGCTGTGATGGTGCAGACTATTTAGCTGTTGAATTGAGATTACTCTGTACAGCAGGAGTATCAGATTTATCTGACCCTGTGAGCTGGATGAGTGTGTGGCCAGGGGAGGCATGAGGGGGCATGTGTCCCCCTCCCCCAGATTGGCCCGTGACTTGGTAATACTCAGGACAGGGCTGTTTTTTTGCTGCGTGGGCCAGTGGCATGTTGGAGGGGTGCCATGGCATAGCAGTATAGGAGTGAATATGGGGCTTTTGGTCCACTCACAAATTGTGTAGCCCCCTGGACTGAGGAGGCACCAGTTACCCTATGATGAGGTAGACAAGACCTGTATTCCAGTCCTGCTTCAGCCACCATAGGGCTGTGCCACATAGTCCAGGAGCCCTTGCCATGGGGCTATGCAGGGCCATCCAGCATACCCCACATGCTGTTTGTGGGTCACTCTGAAGACCCACAGCCAGCACCAGGGGCCAGATGATACAGCTCTAGCCCACAGACTGTATTTTTGACACCCCTGCTCTACAGCTGTCAAGAGAGGTACATGATCACTTTTTGATGTAGGGATGGTTATGTTAGAAACCATACAAACTGGTTTTCCCAGTCAGAGGCTTTAGGAAAGTCACATTTGCCTCCATTCATCCAATGGCTCTACATAAAACATTAGTGAAACCTCAGGGATCAGCGTAAAAATTACCAAACATGTCAACATCTCTCTGAAGAGGTCCCAGGTCTATTCAGATTCACTTGTGTAAGCAGATGGACAAAGTTAACTTATGGACTTTGTCGGCTATTTGAGACTAATATAGAATTTTGGTCTCCAGAGATAAAAGGCTGTGTAAATTCTTCTAAATATCCAGGAAAAGGATGAATGAAATCAGATGAAAATTTCTTCATTTAAGACCTAAATGAACTCCTGTTGAAATCAGTGGAAAGGCTCCAAAACATGTTTGTCAAAGCAGGGCTAGGACCAGGAGGATTCCTCTGCCATCTGGACATAGGCAGGTATTTACTTAGTTCAAAAGCTTTTTACTGCAACTGACAGGACATAGAGAAGTTGCTGAAATTGCTTTTTTCCCTAATGGCACTGAATATTTGGCATTCCGTATAAATTGGAGCCATGAAATAGGAATCCCATTCTCTAATTTAATTTAGAGTTACGAATATCCTTTAGGAGGCTGCTCATCAGCCTGCTTCATGTGGTAATAAATTTATGGTTTAAGGACCCAATCCTCAGATGGTATAAATTAGCAGAGCTCTGCCTATTGTAGTAGAGTTATTCTGATTTATTAATGACTGAGGAACTGGCTTTCAGGATTTTCAAATCATTGGCGTCCTAACTCTCATCCATCCTTATTCATCTTTATTTTGTCATGATAAAAATGCTTGTAAAAAGGTCTAGAGTAAAACAGTTATTCCCATTGTTAACCCTATGACCTTCTAAACTAACATCTCTTGCTCCTTCTATTAGAAGAGGCTTCTGGGTCTTATTAACTAAACAGGGTGAGTGACCATTCCCCCAACTGAAACCAGAGGCTCTGACAAGGAGCCCATTGTTTTCTAAGCTTCTTTCCCTCAGTACTAGACCTGCATATTTCAGACTGAAATAGAAATAAGGAAGCCATTCTTTGTTCAGGCACTATCTGGAAAGCATCATGATAACTCAAGCTACCTCTTCATCACTTAATCTCTGAGCAGTCATCTTTAAGGAAAACAAATGATTACAATCAGTTTTTAAGCTTAAATGTCTAAAGTTCTATAACAGTTAACATAAGCACCTATATAAAAAAGACCCAGTTTTCAGAGGGGTTAATCACCTGTACTTCCCACGATGGTCAGGAGAAGTTGTGGATATTCAGCATCTCTCAACATCAGGACACCTTTATTAAATACTTAATCAGCACTTAGGTAACTCATTTCAAAGGCTCAAATTTTAAAATTCTGGACATGGCCTCAGATTAAGTAGACACCTAAAGTTAGGCTCTTGGATCCATGCTTCCAAACTTTCTTGATCAAAAGTGCCAAACAATTTCAGGCACCTATTTTTGAAAACCTTGGCCCTCCTTTTTAGCTAAGGGATCACCAAGATCCAACACATCACATCTTAGGAATCAGCCTATCAAACTAGAAACCTTAGTCTATCGCATCATGGAACTGCAGAGGATTCTGGCCAAGACATGGATGCATACCACTAAGGGGTTTCATTCCTCTAGGAGCAGTACTTCAGAATTCTGTCAACAAAGCAGCCACTTAGTAGACAGAAGCCACTTTCCAAAGAGGCAATCTCATTTTATCCAGAAGTCCTTTCCTCAAAATTTGGATATTGCAATATTCATGCTATTCATCCTGCATGTCTCAAATTGTCATGAACTCTTCTTATTGTAAAGACAAACCCTCAAAGTGCATCTTCCATTTGTAATAATGGAGGATACAATGGGGAGGAACTGGATGACGTGCTATTTGAGCAGGTGAGTGAAGTTGCATGAGTAGACACCTATTGTAGATAGAGGGAGATGTAAGATATTATACCTGAGTCTTTGAATGCATGATCGAAGAGAATTGACAGTAATGACACAATGACATGCAGGATGGGCATTAAAGGGAAATCACTGAAGTCTGCCTTTAGTTATTCTCGTGTAACCTTACTAACATAAAACACAGTAAATACATAAGGACTGGAAAGACTGCACTGGGGTTACATGAATGTAAAACAGTAATGCTCAGCCAGGGTGCTGTGGGGTCATGTTTAATATTGGCACTCATGAATGTAAACACCTACACATAATTCACAAGATAAAGCCAGAGATTTCAAATAGGGATCCACAGTATCAAAAACATCCAGACCTGTTGGGCTGTTTCTGTAGCCAAAAAACAAGTGAAAGCTAAGAGTGTGATTTTTCTGACGGGTGAGTCTAACAAGGGATGACTTGAGTCTTAGGAGGCCTGCCTTCAGTGTAAAAATGTTGAGAAGAGAACCTGCAGTAGAACGTCAGAGTAAAATCCTAAATTGCTTCCACTCTCAAGTTACTTCATTTCTTTTAAACATGTTACTTTTTATCTTACTGTGATATTATCTGCCTTTGCAAGAGACTGCAATACATTCCCATTTTTAAAATATCAGATTTCAAGTGCAATAAGCTAACCTTTTGCCTTACAGCATTAATTACTAAGGATGGCTGAGGGGAATGAGCACTGTCCTAATATAAGCTCAGCTTCTGTCACCAGAGTATCCCCTAGTCATGGCGTCCCAAACCATGAGGCAGAGTCTTTTCCTGCTTATAACAGGAACAAAATGCATGGTGCAGACAGTTCAACTGTTTAGTACATTTATTGTCTGTGTTCCATTCCTGCTGTTTTAATGAGCAAAGGGGAACCTGAAAAATTGTTGAACAATTCAGTACATGCAGTCAAACATACTTCCAAACAAATGGTACAGTTTCAGTTGGTAAATAGACACAGAATAAACCTCTGTCAATATGCCCTGCAATTTCTATTCTAGTACCATTCAAGAGTCTCACTCAGGATCTGGGTCCTAGTTGGGTAGATGGTGAATGTGTAAGTTTCTCTGCTTTTTTTGCTTTCACATATGGGTGCGAATGGGTACAAGCAAATCAGTGCATCTGGATCTGTCTACTGCATATCCTCATTTCCACTAGTGATAGTTTGGGGACGTGTATGTCAAATTATGAATTCCATGTTGCTTTATGAACTTCATTTATGATTGTAACCTTCATTGTGGATTAAAACATCCATTAAAGGATGTTTTAATCCACAGACTTTATATCTGTTTCTCACAGACTTTATATCTCCTAGACAGATTAAGTATGAGGAGCTTTGACAAAGCCATCAAGGGCCATCGACATCAAAGGGCTCTTCTCTACTAGAACAAGAGGGATTCCACCAGCAGTGGCTCTGACTTTAAATGAGTCTGCCTATATACAAACCTGTCTCTGAAGATGGGCCTGGAATCCCCTGGTCTAAGCATAATGCTAGAATTGTAGTGGCTTAGCCTGAAGCTAACAAAAGGAGAAATGCTACTTAAGGAGAAAGTTATTCAACCATAAGAAATGAGCAAGATGGACAAACCAGGAAGCAGAGCAAGATTGTCTAAGGATTTAGATCAAATCCTGGACTCACGGTGATGGTGTGACCAAGCCCAGGAAACTACATTCAAGAGCTTGTTGTTTCTCAGAGATGTGTACTCACTTTTGCTTTAAGATAAAGAAAATAAGAAATTCCTTTGCTAAGCCTGTATGCCTTGCTTTACTGCCCCATTGACCCCGATGGGTATGACTGAGAAACCAGAGATCCCACAGTGTCTGTCTAAGCAGCTGAGGTTAGGGAGGGCTGTAGCACTGATTCCATGGTCGAGGCATCCATACTGTGGGGTCACACTGTGTAAGAGGGTGCCAGACATGGGATGTGTACTTGGGAGTATGTTTGAGAGAACCCATGATGGAAACTGTGGCCAGTCATTACCCAAACAATGGAACTTATAAACATGGGATTCAGAGGAGAGATGCAGTCACAACAGACTAGCATCCATGCAAAAGAGAGAGGACCAAAGTACGACACCCACAATCATTCTTGTCTACTGTTATTCATATAAGAAGTTTCTGGGCATGAAAGAGAATACCCTAACAAAGGTTTTGCATCCTATTTCACAAACACTATTTGTCACTGGGAAGGTGGCTGATCATCACTGCCTACCGTCTAAACATTTGTACTATCTAATTATAAGTTTGTACACTGAAGAATATACAATCCACCATCACAGTCAGGGTGAACCATAAACACAAAAACTCTTCACGACTCACTGATGTTAAATCAGATTTGCATTCCACTGATAGACTTTGTCTTTGGCTATAGTTGGACAGTTTGTAGCTTCACAATAACCTTTAGTGTGTTGCCCATATGGTATTATTATTATAATGACTGTGACAACCAGGCTTGCTGCTGGGCAAGGATTTAGAATTCTGTCCTATTTAACAATCAAAAAGGGTGAGTCTACCGTGTTTTATCCCGTGGAGTAGCATGGTACTCCACCAGTAATCACAATATAAGGCTTTACTCACTCAGGAGTGGCTGAATAGAGCTCACAATGAATAAGGCATCACTCTATCCTTGCCTGGAAGCTTGCCTGTGTCTTTACCAACCATGCAGTTGGTTCAATAAAAGATAGCACTCACAAAAATTCTTGCTTCTCACATACCTCCTGGACCATCTCAGCAACCACAGATCTTACATGGTACGTCTGTCCTGACAGAACATTTGTTTTGCATGTTGGATGTCTAGCACACAGGAAAGTGGAGCCACCCAACTTAGCCAAGCTCCCTATGGCCTTCTAAACTTAGTGAAAGGTATGTTATCATGGTGGACTTGATGCAGATAGAAATGCAGAGAAAAAGTAAGAATGTGAAAAGAAGAGTAAAAGGGGAAACTGCTGGGGAAGAGGAACACAGTGGGCATATCTACATGTGCATTAGTGTGCTGTAATTATGGCACATTCAATCAACCTGTTATTACAGGTACAAAGTGCTCTGTAACCAGTGCTACTGTGCAGTAGTGCCAGTGCATGTCTTTTACATGATGCTAATGCACAGTAAACTAATTCTACTGCACATTAGCAGTTTTCACCATTATACACTAATGTACAGTAGAATTAGTCTATTGCACTTTTAGCATCTTGTGTAGATGCACTCAGTGAAAAGGAAAGAACAGATTGAATATCTAGTTAAGGCTGGAACCCAAATACCAATGGAATAACATTTGCAGTAAAAGACATTTCAGAGTGAGCCAAGAGTACTTGGCGCCCTGCAGGATTTAAGGATAATGCTTTAGCTCTGTTCTTGTATTAAAAACGGTTCTTCCTCCTTTCAACAACTAGTCAGTTGGAAAAGAAGGTCTAAGCCATAGTATGATAGTTCTGAATGTGTACACAACTCAGAATATGAACTGCAAGTCAGTTAGGGCTCATCTTAGGAGTTACTTTGGTTTTCAGTGTATTTGGGGCTTGGACAGTATATCTAAGACGGTGTGTTGCTGCTGATGCAGTCTAGTAGCAAAGCAGCAGAAACAACAATCAGGTTTGAGAATAGATTAAAACCTTTCATTTTTTGGCCTTAGGCTCTGACAGCAGTAGAAAGGGGAAGGTCATTTATTCATGATATGACTGCTTGCTCTGGAGCAACTCTGCTTGATTGGTTCTTTGTAGTCTCTAGACACCATGTGGCATTGTAGCAGCTGACAAGTCAGACAGGCATTGTGTGTGTGCAGAAGGAGTAAGAAAGTGCTGAAAACATTTATTTTACAATTTGCCATCTTGCCTACAAACCTCTATACTGGAGCAATTTTTTAATTCCTTGGTACTGTCCTCACTTCAATGGTCTCACTTTGGAGGACAAAAAAAAAAAAAAATCAATATTTGAACTATTATACTATCAGAAAAATTGCACCTTTTTCTGTACCAGCTGATATAACTGGGATCAAACTTGTCATTCCTTATCTGAATATTGCGTTTATACTAAAACATTGCACATTAAAAGATACCTTAATCTTAAAAAGAAATCATTCTTTTCTCTGGTGTTTTAATTATTCAAACAACACTCCAGTTTAGTGTAATGAAAGGAGTTAGAGGAAAAAATATATATATTCTTATGAGATTTGCTCAGATGCCCTTTGTCTCCCAGTTCTGCAGCTTTGTCCAGGGCTTTGCTCTAGGGCAGTGATTCTCAACCAGGATCCCATACACCTTGGGGTGCTTTAAGCTGCGTTCAAGGGTGTCCCATGGTGCCACACAATATTATCATGGTTATGTGTATAAATATAATTCACAAGGCAAACCCAGAGAATTCCAATAGGAATTCATAATGTTAAAATCCTTCTGACCTGTTGTGGGTTTTTTGAGTTCTTTGCAACAGAAGAATTGTTCTAGTACTTTTCTGTAGTAAAGAAATTAGTCAAAAACTAAGATCTGGCATTTTCAAAGGGGTACCTTGAGACTATCCAGCATTACCTTGAGTCTGAAAAGGTTGAGAATCACTGCTCTAGGGTAAAGTCCCAGTGACTCTGACTTTCACCCTTCAGGTCCAGCTGCAGGCCCAGCTTACCAGGTTGTATCTTTTACACCCACATTAGGGAAGAGAACATCATGTTGAAAAAGACAGAAATCTGGTTGAAGAGCCACAAAAAACAGTAAGGTGATGTAGGGCAGGTGGGTTACCTGAAACTATTTTTAGTTTGAACTGACTTACTAAGCTGACTCTATCTCCCTAATGTAAGTATTTCACAAGGACAATGTTAGGATAGATGATTAAGAACAATGAACACTTACTTTTAAAATACATGTAGACTGGGTTTGATAAAGAGAAAGGAGTTTGGCAACACAATTTCAGTAATTACTGTTATTGTACTATATCCACAGAAAAGCTGTTGAGAGAATGAGCTTTAGGTCATACAGAAGAAGAAAATTTAAAAAGACAGGAGCTATCTCATTTTAACACTTCCAAATAAACAATGTGGCAGGAGTATGACTTTTCAACCCATACTCTACTCTGTTTTGCTCCTCTGGGAATCTGTTGTTTGTCATTTGGATCTGTATTGTCAAGATCTGCTCATAAAGGAACAGATGTACTATTGTATCAATATCTGCTATCTTGTCCATCATAAAACACACACAGATGGATGCAACATCCATTTATCTTTTATAGATGTAATTTTCTCCCTCTTTTCCCAAACCTACAGAATTGTACATATCCAAATATAACAGAAATGCATTTCCACATAACTTATTTGCTTTGATTTAGAATATCATGAAAATTGGATCAATTTACATTTCCATTAAGTTCATATAATTAAATACAAGAGCAAAACAAATACATAAATATGTTTTTCCACTGATTTAAGGGGAAGTCATTAAAGAATGAGCTTCAAAATGCTGCCAGAATGGAAAGACACACTCAAAGGACAAGTGTAGATAGACAGTCATATCACTTTCACCATCCCAGAAGCCTTTTAGCAGCAATGATTCTTCAATAAGAGTTGGTTTCAATCCATACTACTAAAAAACATAAGTCTTCAAGAAGATCTGGAAATAAACTTGAATAACCTACAATCTTTAGCCATTATTTTCTCTATTGAAGTTGGTGTTGAAAGTCTAGTGAAGAGGGGCATAGGCAGAAATAGGCCTTCAAATGTACAGAAAAGTACAGTTCACTCACAGTGACACACTTCTGTCACTATTCTAGAAAAGTCTAAAAGGGTGATTCTTAACCAGGGTCCTACAGCACCCTGAGGTGTCTTGAGATTTTTTTCAGGGGTGCCATGCAGTGTTAGCACTGTTAGATGTGTAATTATGATTCACAAGATAAACCCAGAGATGTCAAATAGGAATTTCATAGCATTAAAAACATTCTGACCTGTTGTAGTTTTTCTGAGTTCTTTGTAAGAGAAAAATTGCTCTAGTATTTTTTTCTATAGTATAAAAAAAAAAAAGTGAAAATTTAAATCTGGCATTTTCCAAGGGGCACTCTGAGTCTAACAAGGGGTATCTTGAATCTAGCATGGTTGAGAACCAGTGATCCAAATCATGAATTCCTTGTTTGTAAATTACTACTTCTAGTCATCTCTCAGTGTTTGTCTGTGTCTCTGAGACCACAATGACAGCCTGTAATTTACTTAATGGCAGTTAATTAAGTGCTCATTAATGCTCATTTTTAAAGACAGCTCTATCATTATCATTATCATAAATAACTGCTGTTAGCAACTGCAAATAGAGTAGCTCTGAGCATGGGGAGATCAAAGAAAAATAAGCCAGCCTGTAGGTCCAGTAATGCTATATTTAATTATCTCTACAGTGAACAGTACAGTGAACCAAAAACCATTAAATACTGCAATTCTTGCTATATTTGAGTTCATATACCTCATTCAATTACATTATTTATCCTCTGCTATTTTTCCTACACAAAGCTATTAGAAGATAGGAGCAGAAGGCTATTTTAGTAGTCAAGAGACCCATCCATTGGTACTTTCCAACCTGCTTGATTTATAAGTGATGTTAATATGTTGATGCATCCCTTCCTGTTATTTTACTCTTTTTTTTGCTCTCTAACTCTCTTACCATGCTGGTTTTAAGATCAGTTGTAATCATCTCATCTGGATGAGTTTATACACATTAATAAATAAGATCAGATTTTCTCATCCTTACTTAGAATGTGTCATACCTGTTTCCCTAAGTAGATTACTGAGTTCAGCTGGACCACTCCAGGAAGAATGAATCACTCCATGTGAGGAAGGGAAGCAGAGCTAGCCCAGAATTATCATCATGATTGTAATAAGAACATGGCACTAAGGATCCCAGCTATGGACCATGTGCCAGGCACTGTGGAAGGTCCGACCAAAAAATGGTGCCTGTTCCAAAGAGCTTACAACAAGACAAGAGAAGATACAGATACAGCCAGACAGCACAAGGTGGCAATGATACATCACTGGCCAGCAGGATGGGTAATGTCTCAGTATGCCAGCAGCACAGATCACAGTTAAGATTTCTGTAGCCATTCTGGCAATGGAGACTTTTGAGGAGGGAAATGAAGGAATCAGTTAAATGGTTTTGAGGATGTTTATGAGGAGCTCCTCCTCCCAAGCACAAAGACTGCACAGAAGAAGGACAAAGGGGCTTGTTGGAACATTTGACAGGTGAGAAGAGTGGCAGCTGACACTGTGGGCTGATACAAGGCAGGGGTCAATATTTTGATAGCACAAGAGATGGCAGGTAGGAACAGGCTGTGAAGGACCTCTGAAAAAAAAAAGTAAGCAGCTGATGTTTGATTGGATAGAGACCAGGAAGCAAGTTAAAGGATGCACACAGAGAGATGACACATTCACAGCAATGGGTTCGGAAAAAAATTGTAGCAGCACATTTTATAGATGTCATGTCAGCTGCATTTGTCAAGGTCAAAAATAAAAGGATGTTACAGTCAGAGACATGAGATGACATCCTAAAAGTGATGCTTAGTTCTGTGGGTGGCCAGGAAAGGCTGAACTTAGACTTGTTAAACAAAAGAAGCTGTAAAATGTTGACATTGCCTGTTGTAGAGATCTAGATACGAAGATCTAGGGAAAAGTCTGTGTTGTCTAACACAAGAGGACTATAAAAGAAAAGCACCACAGTTATACTGCTCTGTGGGGATAAGTCTACTCAAGTGTAAAAAGACAGCTTTAGATATAGTCCCATCCTCCTTCTGAGCAAGATTAAAATGGATGACTTTGGGAGAAGTCCATGAAATGTTTGTGCAGATAATCACAGTTTGTAGTTCCAAATGTGTTCTTATTTTGCTGTCCTTTGTATAAATGGTTTTGATGTGCTTATATAGGTGTGTTAGTAACAAACAAATAAATAAAAACCTTTGTCATGTGGATGATGCCTAGTAATAGGCCTCAGCAATATGGAGATTGGTGGAGTGTCCAGTATTGCTGCAGGAGCATGCAGTTAATGTAACAGCTAATGTGTGCCCCCAAGTGGCAGCTCCTTCTCCCCTTTTAAAGCAGTTAGGAAGTATGCTTGTCTGTTGTAGCCAGATTAACAGATTGTTGATGACAGGAGGAGAAGTGAAGCTAGTGGTTGGACAACTCTATAGGGCCAGTGTGAAAATAATGTTTTCTGAGGTGAAACCTTCATTCAATATTGTTGGTTTTCAGATATGAGTGATTTAAAAAAGTCATTTTTAAGGCAGCATTCACCTAAAACCAGATAATGGGCCTGCTATATTAACTTCAGATTAGTTTCTATTGGTGTACATTGCAAGAGTATTCATATTTTAAGCCTCTTAACACTAATGTGCTTCTGACTGAATCACATTAAATGATGCATGTGTCTTAATTAGTGTATGTAGAATGAGGAATTCATTTTCATAGGGGGAGGGCGTCCATGCCCACTCCCCAAAGTGCAGGACTGCAATTGCTCTTGCACAGCAGCAACCCTTTCATAGCATGAATTTCTCATCTCTTTCCTCAAACACATTGTGCTAAGAGGAATAAAGAGGATCTGGTGGTAAAAGCCAGAAGCAAAATCGGGATAGCAAATTGCACCAACCTAAATGGGTCGTAGAGAACACACTCCCTCCACTTCTACTTACGTATGCTAAGCACTGAGAGAAACTGAGGTTCCTAAAGCACTCTCTCAGCCAGTGTTCCTGTGTATGGTGTTATTCCACTCTGTTCTGCCTTCCTACATAGAGCCCTCTGCAAATTTCAAGAGACAACACAACAGCTATCACTGAGAGAAAAGGAAAAAAGAAAGGCATCATAGCCTAGAAAGTAATCCAAGGAAAAACATTGTATGTACACTTTTCTACTGAGTGTAACACTGAGAAGACTCAGATTTGCATGTAGGATACATCCCATACCCAACTCCACGCTTTGCCTGTTGACTGCCTCCCAGATAAGATTTATCAGTTAAAAAAGTCCAGTTATAGTTCCAGCATTTTGCAGAAAAGTTAGTCACTGAAGCATTTGGAAAGATACAACAGTGCATTTTCCAAAAGATTTAATTCCTTCCAGGGCACAGGGCACTTGTTGCCTTTCCAGGCTTCTCTCCTGGAAGTGTCACATTTGATCTTGTTACAGTCTCTTGATGTGAATGTGACTTGAGAAGGAAGCAGTGACACAATTTGTACAAAAAACCCCCCAACAACTACCCCTAGTGTTTGGTCAGACACCCACAGGAAAAGCAGGGTGCAAAATGGCAATTCAAGGAAAAGACTACATTTTTCTTTAAGGGGTTATGCACTGCAAAATACCCATAGCCATATTCTCTTCACTAACAAATAAGTGTTCCCCCTGTACCTTGAACAGGAAATTTGGCCCTCCAATTCAAGATCTTGGCCTGTAACAGATTAGCCTAGAGTAAAAACTGAAAGTGCTCTAAAGAGCACTAAGGCAAAACTGTCCCCTTTGTAAATCAGTACTGTGTCTGAAGTTGCCTCAATGTCTTTTGACTTGAAAAAGTAACTAATCTGCACCCACTGTGTCAGACTCTGCTCTTGTTTATAGTAATGTCAATCTAGAATAACCTGCCACATGCTGTAGAATAGCTCCATGGCAGTATTGGCTCCCCATCCTGTGCCATAGTATGGGAAGTGGGCATGGTGGAGTCCAGGAACTTGCAAAGATAAAAGTTCACAAAGCATAGGGGAAAAATAGCTGGCCACATTGCTGCTGCCTAACTTAGCATTTGAAGATAGATGACTTAGCAACATGAGACTGAAGCCCTAAAGTATGTCCAGCAAGATGAAGATCACCTCCCAAGGCCTCCTTTGGGCTTTAGTGCATGATCTCCCTTCTATTGGGCATAGCTCCAGTTCTTATGAAGAAGTGAACTGAAACAAAAGCAGTGGAAGGAAATAACTGCCTGGCGCTTGTTTCTTAAACGGGGAACCTGTCTTTTGTATTTTTTCCCAACAATACAAGTAATTGCAATTCTAAGCATGTGTTGGAAAAGCTGCTTTTCAAAATCTAAAACTGCTGCATATGGTCATATGCAAAGTCTCTCTACTAATGCATGACTGAGCATCTGCACTGTCTTGAGAATGACAGTCATCTCCAAGGGCCAAATCCCAACAAGGGCCAAATTCCCTCAATACTTCAATGAGAAGTTTCCAGAATAGGAACTGCAGAATCTGGCCCCACAATAAAGAGCCACCACATTTTAACTGAAAACTTGGTCTATTTGGAGTTCCCTACACACAACCCCTAAAACCTGTTTTTCAGGATCTGAGCAATCTTTTGCATTGTTAATACAATTTACATCCACTCTTACCACCAGCTCTTGTTACTGAGGTTCTGCTCCAACAACACATTTATGTGCACGTTTCAGACTCCATTGACTACATGGGCCTACTTCCCTATTTAATACATGCTTATGTGCTTTAGGCAGTTTTCATGTAGCTGTTCCAATAGCATAGAAAGATTAAAGCAGAAACAGACAACCAGACCCAGCAAATACCCTCATATCCTTAATTCAAACATTAGACACTGACAGCTTAAATCCCCACTTACGACCATTTCCCTCTTCTCCCCACAGTTGTTCAGAATCAAGTTATTTTTATCAAAACAGCAGCTGGTTTCCTTTCTAAATCTATCAATACTGGCAAAAGTTGAACTCACATTTTCTAGCAGTGGTTGATCAGTGGATTCTGTAATGCAGTACTCAGACATTTTTGCCATCATGCTGAAAACCTCTTTCTGGTGGTGAAATGCCTGCAGTCTAGCTTCATTTATGCAACCAACAGTAGAGTTGTATCAGTGCTGCATTATGGGAATAGCTTCCCTACTGTAGATAGAACTTCTTCCTGGATTCATCCACGGATGTCATTCAGATTTGGAACATCCTACTCATTTCTAGGACATCCAGACATCAGTCATTTCTGTGGCATCACAAACATCATCAGAGCTGAGAGGCACTCCTACAGTAAGATCTGACTGGTGAATAGTCCTTGTTCTGGGAGCTCTGCTCAGCTGCAAATTTTTTCCTAAACACAGAGAAGAAAGAAAGTAGCTTCTGTTTGCAAAAGTTCTCTCTTGTTCTATGTGCACTTCCAATTCAGGCACACCCCTCATATATTCAGTAAAAGATTCCCCCATGTGATGAGCACACAACCCATTTCCACAAAGATGGTAAGAGAATTAGGACAGGGATTAAGGTTAGCAAATGGGGTTTAGTGCCTTTGTCAGGCTTGATGGTATGTGGCAAGGGTCTTACAAGTCATTTTGCATTTCTGATCCCAGACGTTTTGGAGCTAATGGGTCATGGTTTTCATGCAGAACCAGCCCTAGGCTAAGATGTTGCCCATCTTGGTGACAAATGCAAATGTAGCATTAAGATTTCTGCTGAGTGCAGTTCCACACGCGTACACTTTTCCTTTCTAATGAATCCTAAACGATGTGAAGTTCAGGTGCCATGTCAGAAATTCCAGCTTACACGTTTCAGACCACTGAATGAATACGATTGTTGGGTTCTCCCAAATCACCTCTTTGTTCTTAAGAAAAGAGTTGTATAATAGATTAGCAGCTGGAAGCAGCGGTACCAGCACACCACAGGACATGGTGTCCTGGCTTAGTCAGCCCACCCACAAGGCAGAGATTGTTAATAATATTGTAAGACACAGATTTTCCAGCCCCATTTGATAGATCTGAAATCCCATTAGGAAGAATATCTAGACTTTAAGGGTATATCCAGGCTAATTAAGAGCATACAAATTTCACTAAAGTCATGCTTTGGTGTGTTTTGTGCTGCGGGCCAGAGTACCCATTCACAAGGGTTGATCCAAGGCCCACTGAAGTTAGTGGGACTCTTTCCCAGATTTATTTGGCTCTGGATCAGGCCAGTAGAATTCAGGGACACAGAGGATAGTTGTTCCATATGCAAGGGTTGCTTCTTCTAATTCCTTTTATTCTTGGTATATCCATATGCAGGTACCCATGCTCCCAGTGTGTGGCTATCCCCTTCTTACAGGTCAGGATTTGTATTACTGTAATTTTGTACAGCCAAAAACAAAAGGCCATAGTCACCGCCATACTGGACATCACTGAAATGGCCCTGGCAAGGAACTTCTAGCAGGGGGTGGAGAAGTAGGCTGGGGGGTTGGGCAGAAGGGCAGGTGTATACAACAACATACTAACATGCAGCCTTTAAGGCATAGATGTAGCACAGCACTTAAGTACACACTTGCATCCCATTAAAATCCATGAGACATAAGTGCATGTTTTGCCAAAAAAGGATAATTGTTTAACCGGGGTTTTTAAATGAGATTCCCATCTCCATGATCATACAACAATTATATAAACACATATTATTTTTATATTAAGCAAACAGTTCCTCTGTGATGATGTGCTGTACTTGATCCTATTCCTCCTAAAATCAATAGTGGGAGTTTTGCTGATGGTGATTTTCCTAGGAGGTGGAACAGGCACTGCATTGGCATTTATCCTCCAAGGCAGGTTCAGTGTGCAAGGGTACTACTGGATGTGTGAGCCAGGCAAGCAAACTGGAAAAGAAGGAGCCTCTCACTCCAGGACAAGGACATGGAAGAAGTTGCCTGGTAAAGGCATCAAAGCAAACAGCATGAATGAGACAGTGTTGACAGAGACAGAAGTGGCATTGAAGACTGCAATAATAAAGCAGGGGGGTGACACAAAGATAAGTGGCAAAGGAACGGGCTGACTAAGCCAAGTGCATGTCCTTATGCTCAGCCTGCTAGCAGCCATAAAATGGGTACTGGGTATCAAAGCTCCAAGGAGTCTGCTTACTTTAGAAATAAGCAAGGTGTCACTATGGAAAATGGAAGAATTTACCAAACAAAAAAAGGAGCCTTTGAATAGTATCCGTGCTAATTACTATCACCTAATTTTGCACCCACTGCCAATTACTGAAGGGTCCATTCTAAGTTTTTAATAAATCCTCATTTATATGTCTTGGGCAGCAAAGGGCTTTGCCCTTTGAGCCAGGGTCTGTTATGGCTCTGTACACAAAAAGCCTGCTGGAGTCAGTGTGATGCTATGTTTCTGGGGACTGATTCTGCTCCACTCTCGAGATGCTTTATGCTAATTCAGTGATATGAAACAGATGGGAGAGCAGTTTAACCAGTTACCTGAGACTTGCCCTCATGGGATGGAATTCCTAAGTGCCACAGAGCTAGCGTAACTGCTCTTATACTAAGGTTGAGCAATAGCACCCATGGGCTGCATAGGGGCATGAAATCACCTTTGTTCCCTCTCCTATTCATGGACTATGTACAGGTTGGCCAGACAAAGCATCTGGCCCAAGGGTCTGCAAGATAGCCCACCCTTAGTACTTCACATGGTCTAGTGCTTTATTAGCCATTTTTCTGCAGAAATGAACATGCTTTTTTGTCCTTCTTGCCGCTACCCATCCCACGATTGCATGACCAGTGTGCGCAGGTGGCCCTTTAGGTAAGGTAATGAATTTGAAGTCCTAGGTTTTCACCTCCTTTCTGCTGCACACTTTATTTGTGACCATGGGCAATTTACGGAAACTCTCAATTTCCCCCCACCAGTTATAAAATGGGGATACCATTTTACTTGACAGGATGCTCTGTGGGGAATTTTGTTAATATTTGTGGAGTGCACAGATAGGGTGGTTGTGGCCACTGCAAAAACTACTATAAATACATACTTGCATATGGGGAATGTAATAAGGAGCCTGGATCTCCTGTTACTTTAAGAGAGAGACTGCAACAGAAAGAGCACCAGGCAGTTGAACAGGAGTTAGCTGCAGAAAGCAAGGCATCAAGGGAGCAACTGCAGCCTAGATGCAATAAGCTGCCCATAAAGTGAGGGGACATACCTGCAGCTGGTCAGGAGAACACTTGTCCAGAAGAGGGAGGAACCCAGGGGATATAAGCCTGGGTTCCTGAGGCAGAGAGGCAGTATAACTCTGAACTCTGTTGAGAGAGGAACTTCTACAGTTCAGGCTGGTGGGGAGTGGGAGCTGCAGGTCATAGCAGGTATTCCCAGGGCTGAGAGTGCCAGAGCCTGAGCCCAGAGGAGACAACATAGCACCAGCAGGCCAAGAGGGCTGAAACTGGAAAGGCCAGGCTAGATCCAGTGGGCTGAGTCAACAGTCAGATTAACCTGTAAGTTAAGGCTAAGAAGGCTGAAGCCTATATAGAGGTCAAACTGCGACCAAGTGACACCTGCAAGGTATGGGCATGGCTATGGGGGCAGCAGGAGTCCATGATTAAGAGCCCTAAAGCTCTTATATAAATAAGAGCCACTCAAGCCACAGTTGGTGACCACTGGCACCAGTAGGTCCACTGGAGTATGGGAAGTACCTGTGGAGAACTGCATGGTTTTGGAATTGTGGGTGGAGGGCCCAGTGACAAGAGATCTGTTAGGTTAGGCAAACACCAATGAGGGCACCCTGGGGAAGCCTCTCAATTAATACTGAGGAAACATCTAGGTGTGGCAGGTGAGATGCACAGTGAAGGTTAAATAGAGGACCGGGAATGTGGGCCGAATTAAGATGGCCCGAGGGGGTGACACAGCCATCCTGAGGCCCATACTGCTGCAGGGGGCAATTAATTTACCCCTGCAGCATCAGGTACAGGCCACAGTCAGGGGACTAAATAGAGCAATAATACAATTTGGAAAAGGAGTGATATGACACTTATGTTCATGTCTTCATACAGTTTCTGGCTATAGCTTCTATAACAACCTACTACTTACTGACAGAGAAAGTAGTTTCCCTTTATCTCAAGAATTACAGGCCTTTGCTTTTGGTGCAGAAGGTCTTAGTTGGAAATCTGGCTGATTATCATCTGCATATGAAGATGTCAGAAGCGAACTAGCTAAGTCTACAGATGGCAAGTTATGGGGAAGTGTGGTTACTGTAGAGGATAGGCTGGCAATTCAGGCCAACCTGGACAGGCTCTCAAGGTGGGTGGATCAAAACCTGATGACATTCAACATGGAAAAATGCGAAGTGCTCCACCACAGAAGAAAAAACCCACATCATAGTTATAGGCTCGGCAGCACTACACTCACCACCACGACTAAAAAAGACTTGGGCATCATAATTGACGACAAGATGAACACCAGCCACCAATGCGATGCCACAGCTTGCAAAGTAAATACAACTCTGGCTTGAAAAAAAAAAAGTCATCCTTTTGCTTCACTTGGCCTTGGTGAGGCTGCAGCTGGAGTACTACCTCCATTTCTGGGCTTTACTCTTTAGAAAGGATGTGGAGAAGCTTGAGGAAGTCCAGAGGAGAGCCACACACATGATTAGAGGTCAAAAGAACAGGCCTTATGAGGAAAGGCTAAGAGGCATGGGACTCTTTAGCCTGAAGAAGGCTCAGGGGTGACTTGGTGGCAGCCTATAAGTATATAAGGGGTGTGCATCAGGAACTGGGAGAATGTTCACCAGGGCACCCCAAGGGAAGACAAGGTGTAATGGTCACAAACTGCTAGAAGACTGTTTTAGATTGGACATAAGGAAAAACTTCTTTACTGTCCAAATCTCCAGAGTCTGGAATAGACTCCCCCCAGAAGTTGTGCAAGCACCTACTCTGGGTTACGTTAAGAAATACTTGGATGCGTATCTTGCTGGGATTATCTGACCCCAGCTGACTTCCTGCCCCTTGGGCAGGGGGCTGGACCTGATGATCTCGTGAGGTCCATTCCAGCCCTGATGTCTATGAAATCGATACAATGCCAGGATATAAACATTTTCTGTAATATATAAGTATGATAGGGGGCAACTCCCTAGGCCTGGTCACAGTACAGGCCCACCCACCTGTCTAGGGCAGTCTGCCAGTCTCGTCTGCCACACCTTGTTGTTAAGATGCTGGTTGTAATAATGCAGGAGGCCGCCCATTTAAGACCCCAATGCCTAGGGGTATATACATGACTCTGACCTTCCCGTATTGTGTCCCATGCCTCGCAGATAACATCCTTCAGTTGCTCTTTGCTTCAGCTTGTGGCGAGGCCAAACTCAGCCTCTTGCTACGCCTCATGCATTCATCCTTTTTCACTCAATCCCATCCGGCCTCATTCATACTGTGGGGGCCGAGAAACACCAGCGGAATGGGGCCGCCTATAGAGCAGAACTGGTTGGACGAGAGGCAGCAGTGGTTGAAACAAAAAAACTTTACTTACAGGCTGTATACACGAGGTAGACAGTGTAGGCACAATCCATAGACAGAAAGAACAAAAACTGCAGACAGACACACCATTGCTCACACTCACGCGGGGATGGGATACATCGTGGTGACCGTGACAGGGTCACCTCCTCCGTGGCTCAGAAATACACGTGGGGATCTCTTCCTACGCATGTTCGAGCACTCCTCAAATTTGGGCGGGCATCGCCCAAACCTTTTATGAGGCCAGCGAGCCAATTGCCGACTGCCATGTGTGCATAATTTACACTAAGCCAATCATGAGCATGCACTCCACGGTGCGGCTGCAAACTTTTGGCGAGCTCTGATCTTGCACCAAGGGCTTTTCCCACCTTACAGGGAAAATCCCTGCACCTGGGACTCGCAATGTGCCTAACACAGCTGTGCCAAGGCAACTTTTAACCGCTCAGCTCTGACACATACCACCCCCTGATCTAGTTCCGTCATTAAGGCTCTTGGATGATGTACTTGGGCTTTCTTTCTCCTTGGATCCAGCTCTTGCTCTGACCCCATTAAGCTTTCATAACAGCCTGATTGCTGGCTGACCCCTACCCTTTTTGGCTGTGAAGCCTCTCCCCTCCCCCCATCATTGAAGGGACTTTCATCTCTTATGGGCTCTGGCCCTGCCTCTGGGCCATTCAGGGTGCCAGATAGTTCACCGTGGCCCTGGCCTGCCCCTCACATTGGACTTAATTGCCTTTTGGCCTTCTGGCCCTGGCCCTCTTGCATTGACCAGTGTGAGGGATCAGAAAGTAAGCCTAGCAGCTGCTGATCCCCATACTCCAGAGGGGTCTCTCCTGGGTCCCACCATAGAGCCCTCACTCTAAACCAGGTTAGCCTAACACCCCTACAATGCTGGTTGAGGCATAGCTCAACTGGGCTCACCTGAGCTCCTGACTTCACCCCTGCTGGATCTACTCAGGGGCTTGCCTGCCCCTTTGTAGGCTTACAAGCTGTTAGTCCCATGCCTAGGCTAGACCTTGCTCTTACTAGGTCCTAGCTTTCTTCCAGGGACTTGGGACCCCACTGGGCCCCCTAAGAACCCTTTGCCGCGCCCACAGTGCCTCCCTTATCTCCAAGGTGTTCCAAGCAGCAGCTCATCCGAGCATAGTTGCTCCCTGGCTGCCAACAGCAGACTGCTAGGTCAGCCCTGAGGCCTGAGCTAAAATGGAGGTTGCTCAGCCCCTGCCTCCAATCATATGGCCTTGCCTGTGGCCATGTGACTTTCTCATCAAGACTGGCCCACACCTGCTGTTCCCCAGCTGTCTGCTCTCACCTTTATTGTGGCAGAACACCTTTGGGTGCCTGCCACTTTAAGTATGTAAGACTTATCAAAAGCAAGGATTGTGTCTCTATTATTTTTGGTGTACAGGTAGACAAGTCACAAACACGTGGCATTTTTCAAGTGACATATTTTGGTCCTTATAAAACAGCAATAGCAATTTCTTTGGTTGTCATTACATTTTGCACTAGTTCAGCATTTTAGAGCAAGAAGAAAAAACCCACACTCCCTTACACAGAGCAGCACCACTTGAAAACAAAACAAAGAACTCTCCCCAATCACTCCTAACAAATAAGTGTGGGGGGAGATAAAAACAGTAAAGTTCTGCTTCCAAAAGGAAAAACGCAAATGGGGAGAGAATAGGAGCTGCAGCTGGTTATCATCTAGCACAGACTAATAGGAAAACTGCTCTCTGGGACTTTGATTTTCTTCCAAATTCAGTTCTTAAGGTTCCCCCTGGTCTACAAATGCTATTAAATAGGAGATTAAAAGCCTTGCCATTCTGTTTAACCATTTTGGTTTCCCTGCAGGAAATGCCAGGATTGAAGTTGCTTCCATTGAATTATGGAGCTCAGTTTCTAGGATTTATTTTGTTTAATTAACTTCTCTATCTTACTCTTTTCTTTCTGGAACAAGCTCTTTATTCACTTGGATTCCAGTGCCCACCACAGATTGTTTGGTGGAAAGTGCTTTCCAGGCCAAGCCCTTCCCATGCCTGCACCTTAGACAGACATATTTGACCAGACTACATACAGCACCAGCCAGGGAACGATTTGTTCCTTCAAGCACCAAATACTGTCAATTTTCTTTCTGCTGTTCTCAGCTTCTAGACGGTTTAATTTTCTTTTCCATTTATGTCTGCCCCATGGAGTTGCTGCTGCTTATTGCCTGAATGGGAAGAAGGATTTGTCTATTGGATGGAGTTCCAATTCAGGCAGCTCTTGAAGACTTAAGCATATGCTTCAAATTATATACATGCTTAAATGGTTTGCTGAATCAGGGCATACTGCAAGAAATTAAGAAAAAAGTTCTCTTCCTGGCTGTATTCCTGCCTGACTCACTATGAGAGCTTGGATAAAAACTGGCCTCAATTTTCTCCATCTTTGAAATGGCAGTGATGATTCTGCCCTAGTTCCCAGGGGAAAATGAATCCTAAATATGATTTCGTGTTCTTGGAGGAAAGCTTTTCTATTCTATTGTTTTCCTATTTTGGTTGTGTTTGAGCATGGAATTGGAGTTCAAGCACAGTTCTGATTTGAACTAGAATCCTACCTGTGTTCCATAAAATCTGTTGTGACTGGGCCAGGTGCCACAATCCAGATGATGGGCAATTAGCTAGTTTTAAGGTTGTTTTTAAAAATGAGGGAGATGAGCTCAAAACAAAAGCCTAGACTAGACTTTCCTGGATCTAAATTCTGCAGCTTGGGATCATCTCTGATTAAATCCTATCAGTGAGATTCTCTGAAAATGTTGACTGAGCAAACAGGAGGAAGGAGGATGATCAGAAAAATAAGTAAAGGAAGAAAAAAGCAATAAGCTAGCAAAAAAATATATGAGCAAAGGCAAACTGGAGAGGATTTGCAATCTCCATCTGTGCCAGTCAGTGGGCATGTTTCAAAAAAGACGATGTGGAGCCAGAGATTGTACTTGGATCCATTTTTGAGGAGCGTGAGGATTTTCCTTTAATCCTCATTTTCCTGGCTGCCCAAGCATATTGCAATGCTGCTGGCAGCACTACCCGTGCTTATAGAGTATCTTTCAAAGACACACACATGTTCTGTACGTGACTCCCTGGCTAGGACTTGGGTGAAGGAGACAGAGACTACTGAAATGAATGAGAAAGCAATACTAGATGACACTTGAATTAATTCCAAAGTTGTCAGCTCCTTACACAGCAGGCAGGTTTCCTGGGGGCACATCAGGCAATTCAAGCAGAGGATTCTTCCCCCACCACAGCTGTACAGAGTCTGTATCTCCATGCTCATAACAGGGACGTCTCATAGTGATTAATGCTTCATTGTGAGAGCTAGACGTTAGCTGCTTAGAGATTAACTTGATGGTGCTGCCCCGCAATGGACAGATGATGTAAAATCTGCATTCTGACTCTAGAAAATATTAGGTTACAATTTCTGTAACTGGCCTTTCCAGTAATCATGGATTTGTCTAAGCTGGGAAACCAAATATGAAACTGATGAAACTGATGAAACAAAGGGAATAAGAATATATAACACAGGAACATATCACTGAGGGGACCTCCAGAATCATCAAGTCCAGTCTCCAAGTACCACAGCCAACCATGTGCTATCACGTCGTTCATTAAATGATCAAACTCAGTCTTAAAGCTAATCACGATAGGGGGCAACTCCCTAGGCCTGGTCACAGTACGGTCCCACCCACCTGTCTAGGGCAGTCTGCCAGTTTCGTCTGCCACACCTTGTTGTTAACATACTGGATAATGCAGGAGGCCGCCCATTTAACACCCCAATGCCTAGGGGTATATACATGACTCTGACCTTCCCGTATTGTGTCCCATGCCTCGCAGATGACATCCTTCAGTTGCTCTTTGCTTCAGCTTGTGGCGAGGCCAAACTCAGCCTCTTGCTACGCCTCATGCAGTCATCCTTTTTCACTCAATCCCATCCGGCCTCATTCATACTGTGGGGGCCAAGAAACACCAGCAGAATGGGGCCGCCTATAGAGCAGAACTGGTCGGACGAGAGGTAATACCATATTAAGATAAATGCAAAGTATTAA
Organism: Caiman crocodilus; assembly: GCA_030014935.1. NCBI lineage: Eukaryota > Metazoa > Chordata > Crocodylia > Alligatoridae > Caiman > Caiman crocodilus. The sequence continues at coordinate 34,435,298 of JAGPOW010003364.1, read as the reverse complement.
AATTAAATTGGCTTTTAAAAGGTTCTCTCATTTTTAATTAATGTAATGCACTGATAGTCAAACAAGTTAAAGTTGGTGTTTTTACAACATGACATTTTCAGATTGGTGCCTTTGAAGGCTGGTATTTTAATCTCAAAGTTAAAATATTTATATAAAGGAAAATTATAATTAAACCAAACATAGGGATTTAAAAACATTGAGATTATGAGCTAAAGGAAAGTAGGTGCTGTTCAAATGCCTCACAGATTATAAATGTCCAAATGTAAAATGACACAATGAACATTCACCAAAATCCAACATTCTTAATGTTGCCCTTAAGCCTGCTTTCTCTCAGCCTAGAGACCAAGGGGGAGTTTTACAAGCCTTCTCATGCCCATTTACCCTCTATTGTGCCTGTAATGTGGGCTGCACATTCATGGAAACTACCAATCACCCTTTTTAGCCTAAGAACCATTTTGTGGTCACCTGCCTGTGATGCTAATATCTGACCCCCTCCTCTTTATATCACAGCATCTTTTCACTACGGTTATTCCTTTGAATGAGAAAGTATGCCTCCTAGTGGCATATCTCTATATAACAAATCACAAGGTGCTCTTGCCTGCTTTTGTCATCAGTTTGTTCTGGTTCTGTGCATATGCACATGGAGACCAGGTCACTGCAGTTTCTCTCCCAGGAAGACTAAAGATACCTCAACTCACACAGCGCTTTTGGCATATGTAGTCCAAACCTCAAAGCGTTCCATAGAAATAGATCCTAAAGCCAGAATCTTCAAAACTGCTTTGCCCCAATTTATGCACCAACATACATAGCTCAGACAACCAGTCATGTATTGAGTGCTAAGCTCTTTGGAAAACATGGTCCTTGTTTCCTTAAATGTGAAAGCCTAAAAGCATTGAGGCTGAACACCTAAAAATGTAGGTGTTCAGTTAATCATCCCTATTTACCATCCTGATAAGCCAGAGATACAAGGCTACACACCTGTTCTCACTCAATCCATACGGTACTTCAAGCTTTGTGTACCTCACTCATCACACCTTGCTAATAAATTCATATTTTGCTATGGAGAAGAAAAAGTTGTTGTTGACTGTTCAGCAGCCAACTGGTTCTGCAGATGTTGTATTTGAATCCTGCAGAGCTCAAACATCTTACACAACCAAAACTCCCAGTCATCCAAATCCTGATTCTATGAAAGTTTCACATGCCCTAAAGACATTGTTAAATCAAATTGTGCCTGTATTTTTGTTGACTGATAAAGGTTAGGTTGGTAAACAAGCTGTGATTGCAACTCTTGTCTCACAAAGCATAGTGCATACCCTATCATTTTTGTCACCCTACCTCCTTTGTTCTTAACCTGCACATTTATCTCATCTAGGCTCTGGGACAAGGACTGTCATTTGCTATGTTTATACAAATGCTAACATGATGCCCACTTGCAACCTACATAGTCTATGTTCAACCACAACATGAATGTTGATACTTTGAAATGCTTCAGGTTTTTCTTGTAATATTTTTTCAAATACTGGGAGTTAGACACCAAATGTCCATTTAGATGCATAGAACACAGATGCTCGGGAGTAGAGAGAAACAGATATAAATAACCACAACTCTGATGTCAAAATCAATCTTCTGTCAAGGACCTTGCAAGAAGAAAGTTTTAGCTCTAGATCAATGTGACGGCGCCGGGCCGTCCCTAGGGACCCGAGAGGGACCCCAGGGGGCGAAGGAAGAGGCAGCAGACTCACCGGGGACGGGAGAACTGGACGG
>JAGPOW010003364.1:34390320-34433434 GCA_030014935.1 Caiman crocodilus | reverse complement strand
TTGATATTGTGGAACATCAAAGTCGTGGCGGGCGAGAAGGAGGGGTAAAGGAACGTCTCGGGGACTACCCACGACCCAGGGACCTACAGTGGTCACAATCAAAAACATGACACACTTTGTTTCAGGCTACCCTGTGGTTCCCCACAAACTCATTCCACGCATACAAGGAAACATTAATACATGTTTTTCTTGAAGAACTAAGAATTCTTATGTGCAAAAAAATAATGTGGATGAGCTTGCATGCAATGAGACATCTCTGGAGTTATCAGAATTTGGATCAAAGGTAGTGGTCAGGTATTTTAAATAAATGCTCACAGAGATGAGTTTTTCACCCAGAGGATCCAGGGGAGAAGAAAAATAGAGCTGAGAAGCCCTGTACATGTGAGGGGGGTTTAGTCCTTTGGGTTGCATTCTATGCCCCTAAATTGAAACCTCACCCTTTCAATTTCTATCACTGTATATACATGATTATACTGCTGGCAACAGTAGCCTGCTGAAGGCAGAAGCAGTGAGGGTCCTGGTCCTTTCTTTTTTTCTGAGGAGCCTACCCACTTCTCCCACAGCCAAAAGGCCATTAACCTATGCCATTAATCTTTCAATTTACCCCCCAGCCACAGAAGAGATAGGCAAGCTCTACCAAAGAAAAAAAGATTAGGCCCCTTGCTGCTTCTGCTTTAAAGCAGGCTCCTGCTGCTGAGAGGACACCTGGGAAGGGACTGGCTTGTCTTGGGGCAGCATGGGAAGGTAGCAGTAGGGCAGCTTGGTTTGCTGGAAGCCAGAGAAGGTGGTGGGGATGGTGCACAGGGTGCTGGAAGCCTGGGCAGGCTGCTAGTTGGCCAGGTGCCACACCAGCCTGATTCAGGCCACACCAGCCTGGAGGTGCCTGATTCAATGCTTGCCTGATCCCGCCCAGGCTTCCAGCATCCTGTGTACCCTCACTGCTACCAACACACTCAGCTTACCCCTGGAGCAGCCCAGAGTGGCAGTAGGAGAGTGGCTGGGTGTGTTGGCAGCTGGAAAAAGTGGTGGGGATGGTCACAGGGTGTTGGAAACCCAGGTGGGCTCAGGGAAGTGTTGGGTTGGGCACCTCTGAGTTGGGACAGCACCCAGTGAGCTAGTAGCTTGCTCGGGCTTCCAGTGTCCTGTGCACCATTCCCATCACCTTCTCAGCCTGCCAGCAAACCCAGTTGCCCTCCTGCCACCTTCCCTCACTGCCCCAGTGGCAAGCTGGCCAATTCCCAGGTGGCCTCAGGCATCCTGCAGGCGCCTGCTTTAAAGCAAAAGCAGCAAGAAGCCAGATCCCCTTTTTTCTGCGGAGTCTGCCCTCCTCTCCCACAGCCTGGGGGCAAGCTGGCTAATAGCTGCATTGTTCCAAATTGCACGGTGGGAAACTAAACTATATCGGGATGTAGTTTAGTTTGCAATGATGCATACTCATTTAAATCCCACAAAACTTGGGTACGTTATGTGTGACATCATTAAGCCACACAGAGGGAAATTTCTGTCACTTGTACATCGTGACATGTACAAGCAGTTCTAGAAATGTTGGCTCCTGTTAAGATTTCTGTTGTACAGGGGGGCAGCTACAGAGAAAACAGGCCTTCATTTAGTGGAACAATTGCTTCTCTTTGAAACAGTGCAAGGAAGAGATAACTGCAAGTCACTCCCAGATAACCAGGCCCTTTTTGATGCACAACAGCTGTTCCAGAGACTTGGGGAGCAGCAGGTGCCATCGTTACTGTCTGAATTATCATTCTTTGGCTTCAGCACTGCTGAGGCATGTTCAGGAAGCCTACCTGAACCAAGCAGGACTTGGTGGAGCTTCTTCCATGCAGCTGTTTGCTAGCCAGGCACAGCCAGCCACTGCAAGGAGGGCTTTGGCGCTCTACACACACACACTGAGATGAGGATACAAAGCATCGCAAAGCAGGAGGGCAGCTCAGGGCACAGCCCTCCCTCGGGGGACACAACACCACTACTCCCGACCTATCCCTTCCCTGCCTCGAGCCCTCAACGCCAGCCTGGAAGGCACCGAAAGGTCCCGCCTCCGCCGCGAACCAGCCAATAGCAGGAGAGAGCGCTGCCTGACCCATGACAACGCGCCCCTAATTGGCTGCTGGGAGCACCAGTGGCAGCAGGAGGTGGAGGCCTGGAAACAACGTCAGGTCGGTCTGGTCAGTCTCCGAGGTGCAACCTGTCCTGGTTGCAGCTTTGCGGGGCGCGGGCGCGGGCGCCTCAGACACCAATAGCCCCTTCCCGGCACGGTGCCCCGCGAGGCAGCGGGGCTTGCCCATCCCCTCGGCCCCGCGGCTGCCTGGCTGGGGAGAGCCCCGCCCCGCCTGGGGGACGCGGCTGAGCGTCCGCAGCCCCCGGCCTAGGGCCCGGTGGAGGCTCTGAGCCACGGGCGGGAAGGGCGCAAGGCGCCGCCAGGGGGCAGCCAGCCGGCCGTTCTAGCCGGTGTCTCGGTGATAACAGACGTCATCAGGCGGCGACCCGGTTGCAGCGACGCGAGCGGAGCGGCGGCGGCCGGGAGCGGGGCGCGCGGTCTGCTTAGGTGGGTGCTGCGGGGCCTGCGGCGGCCCCTCGGGGTGCCCGCGCCGGGCTGGCTCTGCCGCGGTCCGCTGCCCACTCCTGACACCTGCCCGAGCGGGGCGGGTTGTGTCGCTGAGGGTCACAGAAGAGGAGGCGGCGGCGGAGCTGCTTCTGCCCTCAGTGTTGCGGAGCCTGGGGCGCGCGTCGGTGTGTGCCGGTCTGGGGCTGCCGCTTGGACCCCGCAACCGGGACACCGGCTCGCTGCCTGGCGGGGGCCGGTGCTGTGGCCGCCCTCTTGACTCTCCTTTCCAAACCGCACGTGTTTTGCTTCCAGAGCGTTCCTCGTCCTGGTGGACCTGCCCGAAGACATGACTACGCAGGTAAAGATGTAACTAACCCAACTCGCCTCTGGCTGGGGGCAGGGGGGCAGCGTTGACCAGTTCTATAACGGATGCTCTTCTTTCCCGTTTCAGTACAGCATTCTCTTCAAGCAAGAGCAAGGTAAGAGAAACCCACAGGTTTTAGACCATCCACTTTTCTTGCATAAAATTCTTATTTCCCTGAGAATTGATGTAACCAAAGAAACTTCTGTGACGTTTCAGGTGATGTTCTTGCCAAGTCTAGATTTTGAGTGGGTTTAAAAAACTCTAGCAGTATTTAAACTGAGATGATGGGATGTGGCTGTAATGATGCAGCATTGGCCTTCGTTTAACTTCAGTGAGTTTATATTTAGCCTCATGGAAACATTTTTCAACCTGCCTTACTCTCTTCTTGCCTGGTTCAGGTACACTTGCAAATCCATGTATTGCCAAGAAAAGTAAAGCCCATCCCATTATCCACTTTTCTGTAATTATAGCGCTCTGTTCTGTGGTGCCTTAACAAGGTATTGTGGAGAAAGATGCTTTCCTGAGCAAGTTCCAACTGCAGAAAACGTCCTACTTCATTCCCTGACAGCTTTTCAGTGATCTTATCGAGCTATTTATACTGGCAGTTTGTCTTGCAAGAACTTGAGAGCCAATAAATAAATAAATACATTGAATTACTTTCTTTACTTCATCTTGAATCTAATTATTTTTAATCTCCTCTTTCTGGGTTTTGTTGCTTTATAAACTGCTTCTAGATGTTGTCTAATATTGTATTAGCAACTTTCCCATCCTTATGTGGCCATAAAATACGTATGTACTTGGCATGCCATAATTTTAGGTTAACTGTGAAGCTACAGTGTCTGTTGTCTGATTCGGGACACTGATATAGGTTTCTACTGCCTGAGGCAGGAAATAAAAACAAGCGGCTATTGTGGGTAAATATATCTGTTAGATTTGAAGAGATAGTTAGGTCTTTTTCCCTAATTGTAATGCTTTATTTCAGCTCATGATGATGCCATCTGGTCAGTTGCATGGGGAAAGAATAAGAAAGATGGTTCTGAAACAGTAATCTCAGGCTCTTTAGATGATTTAGTGAAAGTCTGGAAATGGTAAGTGAGGTGTTCAGTAAGAACTAATTTAAAAATAAAAAAAACAGTGTAGACTACCTTGCCAAACAGTATTTTTCCCCCTCCCTTATTCTCAAGAACACCAGTATTGGTGTACTGCAGGGCAGCTCTATGATGAAACTTAGTACCATTCTGTTATTTGAGCCTGTTTTCAGTGATGCATACTTACTCAGTAACTGACAGCATTCTGATGTATGTTGAGAATTTGATTTTTCTAAAATGCTTAAGAATAAAAATACACTGGGATATTATCCTTCACTAACAGAGGATGAATGATAAATCTTGTTCTTTTAAGAAAGCATTGACAAATACACTTGTCTTTGAAAGTTTAAATAGAAGGAAGACCTAGTGCAAAGGACTGCAAAAATAAAATAACACTTCCATTTAAAGAGCTTCTTACAAGTCATTTATTATTTAGAGAAGTTTTCACTGTGTGAATTAATGCTTCATTGCAGCTAATCTTAAAAAAGAGAATAATTGTTTTGCTAAAATAGTGCTTGGAGGGGATATGCCCCCTTTACCTCCTCCTCACTCCATTGTAGGTTTTGAAAGCAGGTTGTGCTTAGCTGCCTGCATTTTGTCACTTTCAGGAAGGTATAGATTTTAAGTTGAAGGTGTGTTTAGTACCTGAAACTCTTCTTAACTAGTGTTTTATTTCCTTTTTAACAAAAGGAATGATGAAAAATTAGACCTACAGTGGACATTAGAGGGTCATCAACTGGGTGTGGTGTCTGTGGATATCAGCCACACTGGTTCCATTGCAGCATCCAGTTCCCTCGATGCTCATATTCGCCTTTGGGATTTAGAAACTGGCAAACAAATCAAATCAATAGATGCTGGTCCTGGTAAGATCCCCGTGTTCATTTGGTAACCTGTAATTTCTGCAATGCATGTACTGTACATATAGTATACAGTTAGTGCACAATACAGATGATATAGTAGTTCTGTTTATAAAACTGCAGCACCATGTACATTATTCGAGGGCAGCTGCTCTGCTGATTCAAGGTAAACTGATATAGAACTATTTAAAACTGAGTCTGTTCATGAGAGAGTGCACTAATATATCAGTCTTTTTAAAAGCTGATTGTAGTTAAATTATGCTAATTTACACAGGCAGGCAAGGTTTCTATCTAATTTTGTTTGTGTTACTTGCATGCTGCCTCATTGAAAGGTCAGTTAGTGGTAAAGTGACTCATTTAGGGTGTAGACAGAAGTGCAGATCCCCACTGTAACTGAGAATGTTTTGCAGGAAGCGTTCTGAGTTGCAACAGTCCCTTGGAACAAAGAGAAGTTCAGCATGCAGCCAGTTTTCCCCTAGGAACAGCCCCTGTGCCCTGCAAGGCTTGAAAGGTTTCAGAATGGGAGGGGGAGAAGGGGAGTGGAGGGAGCTCATTATAGGAGTTCTCCAGCCAGCACTGGAGGGTGGAGTAGGGGAATTGGAGCCTCACACCTTGTGGGAGGGGGACTCCAATGTACCCACCCCATCCTCCAGCAGGGGCCAAAAACACCTCAGTGTGAATTCCCTGTTTCCTTTCTCCTCTGCCTCCCATTCTGAAAACAGCTTGAGGCTGGCAGGCAGCACAGACAGAAGTTACAGAAGACTGTTTTGAAATGTCTTCATTTGACCCATCATGTGTTGAGGGGGTCACATTTCCATCCCATTGGCCATTTTTTTTTTAAGCTGTCTGTAGCCATGCACTTGTTTGGTTATGGCTAAAGACTGCTTTCTGTGGCCAGATTGGGTGAAAATTGTCACTTCTGTCTGTACCCTTAGTTGAGGATGCATAAAGTGAAGTAAAAGCCAGTTTGCTGTTTCATAGCTGTATTAATCCAAGTGTTGTTAATCAGAATGTGGCAATGGAAGAATGGCCATTTAAACACCGTGATGTACATTAAGACTATTGATGTGCTAGTGTAGTGCATCTTCCTTCTACACATTTGCTCTTACTGAAAACTTGCAATATAACTCTTCTCATTGGGCCAAATACAGTGTGTTTATGTGAATAATCCTACAAAAATAAATATTATTGGCTAAGAAATATAATCAATATATACTGTTTTAAGTATTCTCTTTCTCTCTCAATACAGTTGATGCCTGGTCCTTGGCTTTTTCACCAGACTCCCAATATCTTGCAACAGGAAGTCATGTGGGAAAAGTAAATATTTTTGGTGTTGAGACTGGAAAAAAAGAATATTCCCTGGACACTAGAGGAAAATTCATCCTTAGCATTGCATATGTAAGAGACTTAACTGATATTCTCTTTTATTATAGTATCATCAGTGCGTTCTAGTGTAAATCAAACTTTCAGATACAGTATTAGCCATTTTAACAAGAACTTAAAGACTTCCTACTAAACATTTAATCACTAATTTCTTAAACTGAACATTGCACCTGTATTTGTAACCTTCATTGACCTTTTTTCTATGCATGGTGGTATTTACTATAGTAGATCCTCTGCTGAAATTTATCCAACGTTGTGGAAGTGCTTTATGGAAACATGCAGTTCAGTATACTTGCATTTCCAGCAAAGATGCCAAAATGATTAGATTACCCCTTTAAATCTGAGTCCCCATAAGGTGGTGACCTTACTGATGGTAAAATTGAAATTTCATAAGATAAATGAGTTCTCCAAAGGGACAGAGAGAGAAATCTGAAATTCAAATGAAACACAAGCCCACAGTCTCTTTTTAAAATAAATATTTGCAATAGAAAATCCCTCATTACTATAAGTAGACTGGAATGAATGATGCATCTAGGGTAGGAATAATCATACTTTTAAGAGATTTAATTTCAAGTTGTATGATGTTCTTTAACATCAGGAGAATTAAATGTCTGAAGAATAAAATCACTAATATGCACAAAAGTAAGATCCATTTGAAAAACAGAGTCCACACTGTTAAATATCTTGCCTTCTGGGCTGTCTTGATCTGTTCTCTTCTCCACTCTCTCAATATAAAATGTGAATATGAATATTTGTTAAATGTATAATGTTATTTTGTTACAGAGTCCAGATGGAAAATATTTAGCGAGTGGAGCGATAGATGGCATTATCAATATTTTTGATATTGCAACTGGAAAACTTCTGCACACGCTAGAAGGTAAATACTTTGGAATATTTGTAAGCTGCAAGTTACAGATTCATTCTTGATTTAAGTGTTAGTTATGAAATGCTTGATCACTATGTAATGAACTGAAATGTCAAGCTAATTTATGCCTGTCTTAGTTATTCATGCACAAGGTTACCCCAATAGCTCTGTTTCCAAACCAGTGTCCTTTTATAGATCTATTCTGATTGAAGCACTGTCCCTTTATTTGTAAATGTCACTGTCTGTTCCTAAGGGTTAAAGTGTGCATAAATCCAGTTATTAATCTCAGCATGTGTGTAGGTGACAGAGTAGTTGCCAACTGACTATGCCGATTCTCAATTTCAGGCCATGCAATGCCCATTCGCTCATTGACATTTTCTCCAGATTCCCAGCTACTTGTCACAGCTTCAGATGATGGATATATCAAAATTTATGATGTGTAAGTTATCATTTCACAAGATGCACCTGATGGAAGAATTAATATTCTAAGAATTTTTTTTTGGAACTTCTAACATTTTGGAGGGTCTCTTCTTTTTTAGCTTAGTAGTTACAGACGCATTGTTTTATAATTAATAAAGCATCATGGAGTTAGACTCTTTAAAAGGTGCAATAGTACATGGCAGACGTGGCTTGAAAACTGATGGCTTCTACCTATATTTAGATGTGTGTGTGCACCAGCCTTCCCTTCAGCTTGCTTTTGTCTCGACCCTTGAGTTTCCATTGCACGTTTAAGATGTTCTGTTTCATTCACAATGTTTGCCCTTTATGCTCCAGTGACACTTGGTCTCTTTCATGCTGCACTCTCATTCAGTGATCTTTTGCTCTCCTGACTCATCTTGTCGTCTGGACTCTCTCTTCGTATCTCTCCTCCTAGTGAAATTCCTTTCCAAATCACTATGCTCTGAGTTTATAGTGAAGTCAAGATTTATGCTTTAATCCTCGCTGCCTTTCACTTAGACATCATGATTCTGTCACCTGCAGAAGGAGAGGCTTGGTCTTGAATTACAGTGACCTCAGTCACAGAAATCTGTAGACAATAAGGTACATTCCTTGTACTGTACCTTAACAGATGGGCTGCATATTGAATCAACTTTTGAATAGCTTTTGAATAATTTTATAGAAAAACAGCAAAAGCAAGTATTTAAAATTTACCTGTTCTAACTAAACATTTTTTTCCCAGATCACTCTCTTGTCTAAGTTGCAATCTCTACTAGACTTTAAGAAAATGCACGCACAGCCCCCTGTAGGTATGATGAAAATAAGATGGCATATCGCTCTATAGCATGCTAACAATGGTTGAAGACCAAAGTGCATCAGAGATCTTCTCCAGCAGCCTTATTAATAGTTTTAGACAGAATCCATTGTACACAACCTGTTATTCAATTGAGATGAACAAATGCACAGTCATGAACTCTTGGAAAAAAAATAACACAGCTGTTATAGGCTGCACTGAATGCAATCTTGTAGTTACTTACGCCTCTGGGATTTGCAAACTGAAGTTTAATATACTTTCATTAACTGACTGCTAAATCTAAACTCTTTCTCCCACAGGCAACATGCAAACTTGGCAGGGACTCTAAGTGGTCATGGATCCTGGGTATTAAATGTGGCATTTTGTCCTGATGATACCCATTTTGTTTCCAGGTACTTCTTATTTTTAGATTTTTATAAATGAAAGATTACCTTTCTTTCCCAATGCAGACAGATCACAGAATAAATGTGTTTTAAACAAAAAAATAGAACAACCCCCCCCCCACCACAAAAAAACCCCCATTTGGAATTGAATGTACACTGACTGGAAATGCCATTTTAAATTATTAGAGGGGAGACTGATATTACTTTGACAAATACCTTGTATCATCCCACTGAAGTCAGCAAGAGTTGTTTTTTGTGTGCGTGCGTGCGTGTTTGGGTTTTTTTTAGAGTGAAATACTTCTGAATGTAAGGAAAGATACTGCACTCTTCCTACATTAAACTAGAAAGTAAATAACAAAATCTAGTAGGCTGTAAACATTTTGTGTTTGTTCCAGGATAAACCATTTTATCCCAGGACAAAGTGCAGTTGTTCAAACAAACATCTATGTCTGTTCCAGGATAAATCCTAAAAAGATTCATGGGATAATAAGTACTAACAGTTTATCCTAGGGCATTGCAAAATGTGTTTGATTATTCCAGGATTGTATTATTTAATTAGTGGCAAAAAAGTGGTAGTGCATTCAGTTCCTTGCTAAACCCTGATAAAACCTTAGCCAGGGACATAAAGGCATGAATGCTCAAAGTGCATTGACAAATTAATTTGACAGTTGTAGCCTAATATAATCTGATGCTTTGTGTCATTGTACTATAGTACATTGTAAATCTAAAGAAGACTTAAAAACATTATTCTTCAGAACAAGATGAACAAGAATTTGTTGAATCTGATTGATGCAAGTTGACTAAAAAACTTCAGATTGTGCTTGCTATGCTTAGAATTCTCCTTCATTTACTATGTTCCTATAAAAATAACTTAATATTGGTTTAAGACATGCAATTTCTAGAATTTGGTAAAGATCTGCATTTTATGTTGCTTCTTCCCAACTCTTGTAGTTCTTTATACAGTGGTATGGGATCTTTGGGTTGATTTTTATATTGCAATTATATTGTTAATAATTTACACAGTGATTAACAATATTTTCCAGTTCATCTGACAAAAGTGTAAAAGTTTGGGATGCTGGAACAAGGACCTGTGTTCACACTTTCTTTGACCATCAGGATCAGGTACGTTAAGAGTGAATGATTGTGAATTGTGTGCATTCTTGCCTCAAGCCTTAAATTGTACTAATAGAAGAACTTACACTTTTAGGTTACACGGGTTTGATTTTAGTGGGGATAGGATATTGATTTGGCTTTAAAGGTAGTGCAATGGTATTTTACAACTGAGAATTTATTTACAATATTTGAAAAATTAATATCCTAAAAATATTCACTTTTTTTAGAACTTTGGCTGATCTCTTTCTGTATAATCCTTTGTACAGCCACAACCAAAAGGCAGTTACAAAGGGCAAAATGGATTCTCACCAGTCTATTAAATCAAAAGATCTTTGTACACACTCTTTGTAGTATACAGAGCACATGTCCTTTATGCATTTTTTTTTTTTTTTCCCTCATGCATTAGCAATATTTTACTCTCTTGATATTCCTGAGCTGTTCATTCTCCCAGCTCTCCGGTTAATCATAAAGTTTTGGATGAAGCACAGTAAAATGAGATTTGGATTTCTGAAGATAAAGTAAATTGTTCTGTCTTTGAGAGTCTATAGATCTCTTGTCTTGGGTCTAACATGCACACTAATAACTCCTCTAGGAAGTGGGCGATGAGGAGTAACAGTGCACGTGAAGAAAAATTCCACAAACACAGTTGTAGATAGTCTATTACCCTTTTTGGCAACAAGCTAATGTGCTGTTTTTGTATTTCTTGTACAAAATATTCTCAGTAGTTTGTTCAGACACTTGACCCTGTTAAGTCTCCCAGGTTCATATTGGTTCTGAAGTCCAGTAGATAGACCTCTAGGTTACCTGGTGGTACAGGCAGCCATTCTTGTCTTGTCTGCCTGCACACCTTTAAGCCTTGCATTTTTTAGGTTTTTTCTCTATCCTGAAATGTCTTTCCTTGGAATAAGGTTTAGACTTGCTCGTGTAGCTTTTTACTCCATCCAAATCAAGTCCAGTTGCATTGGATGGTGTACAAGGATGATTATTGGTTTGACAGAATTTGAACTGTAGCCACTGACAAGAATACCAGTGAAAAATGTAAAGATGACTAATGCATAAGACCATATCAGACAAGCAGATGGCAGTGTTCTACTTCAACAGCTAAAGGGTAACATGAGGGGAATTACTTTGCATTAAGAACAGTGGAAAAATGACCTTTAGTAAATGCCATCCACATTTCTTGTGTTCAGTAAACTTATGGCCCACAAAGAATATGAAGAAATCATGTCTGATCTTGTTATCTGCTGTCATGAGCTATTGTTTATATATTTGTATTGGCAGGTCTGGGGCGTGAAATACAATGGAAATGGTTCCAAAATTGTATCTGTTGGAGATGACCAAGAAATCCATATATATGACTGTCCAATTTAAATACCCTGAAGCAATCCTGGTGGCCAACTGTAATCTACAGGTTTCAGAAATACTTATTGCACTTCTTGTGTTGCCACTTAACAAAATAAGAAGCATTTTTTAATGTGATAACATTTTAATAATGCTCTTCTGAATCTTGGACTCTGACATCAATAGAAAAATCCAAATACTCATACCATTTATATGTATTTCTGTCTTAGTTTTGGCATGAAAGTATTTACATTTTTAAATAAATGAAGCAACTATTGTAGCTACAAAATATTTTGTCTCAAGTGCAGACGCTGGAATGGTATGTATTTGGAAATATATACTTGTGTGTAGTATCTGCTCACTTAAGCTACCTCCATATCTTTTTTTCCTCTGAACTATATAAATAGATTTGAGTCTGAAATTGTTGACTAGCTCTGACTAAAGCTAATTTAGGAAACGTTTCTGAATCTTAGCCCACGTACACACGTCAGCCATCACTCCTGCTACTGTTAAATATTTGTCTTTATGTGAACAGGGTCATTAAGTTTTAGCAATTTCGGTAAGGCACGTGGTTCACTAGTTGTGGCCTAATCTCTAAATTTTTCATTTGATTTTTTTTTTTTTTTTTTTCCCTTCCCCAATAAAGTTAATATACTTACTTTTAGTGAAGATGTATATAAACTGCATTTAAAAAAAAAATACTGTTTCTTAGTATGGGTTTGTAATGTAATATGTTACCATGTAGCAGAAAGAAGTTACTTACTGTGAAAAATCCTGCTGAATGCAGGGCAAGAGCTGCTTAATGTCTTAGATGTTTTTTCATAATGAATGCTCTGCTGTGTGCACATGTGCTGCATGCACCTTACCAGCTGTACCCATGTGACGTTAGTATCTCCTGCCACGCCTTGTGCTTCACAAAGGTCATAAAAGAGAGTACTGCACCTTTGGCGTGGACTTACAGATGTGCAGGACCTTGAGGAAGAGTGCTGAAGACTGGGCTGAAAAATGTGCATATGGACAACAGGGTGTGAAGATCTCAAATTACTGAAGAGTAAATAGCTTCACCCTGATGATTTGCCTGTTCCAGTTCATGATCTGTGGGTGACTACAAAGCAGTAAACAGTTATAGGAGAACAGCAGTTAGCATATCACTTTCAATGGAGGCTTCAGTCTGCAGGCTTTAGAAACTTCATTGTACTTTTACCATTATGAGAACAGAGCTCCAGGTGGCTGCTTTTAAAAAATCTGAGTTGTATAAACACTACTGATACTACCTGTGCTAATGTGACAATCGGCATAATGCAGGGCTGCATGCCCAAGATGGAGAGTTGGAATCTAGGTTTTGCCATACTAACAACTGCAGGACCAGGGTGGCTGGTCAGGAACCTGTCTTGAGGCAGGGAGCCAGAGATGTTGTGGTTCTAGTGACCTCAAATATGTCTGCAGGTTTGTTTTCTGGGTATTCACTCTTGGGCCAGAGTTCTAGATTCTAAATCAATATATTGAAAAGCCACAGAAAACTTTCAGACTCATATTTTTTCAGTAGCCTGTCACTTAAATAAAGGTAAGCCAAAACAGTTTTCCCTGATGCGTAGTGCTCTAATTGCAAGTGCATTGGTGGGTTAGTAACCTTAGGTAGTGATTTGACCTATCACTGACAGGTAATTCTTGTGTGGTGTATGATGGGTATGTTGAAATAAGGCAACTTGAAGGCTGTGAGATGCCTGAACTAGTCCCTTAATGCCATGAGTGGGGATAATGGTGGCTAGTATCACCATCCTAAATTCCAGTCTATGTACAGGTAAGCTTCCAGATGCGAAATGAGTTATTGCTGCTTTTTTTTTTTTTTTTCTCTATTAGGGATTGTGTGGTAGCTACTCTATAAACATCTCTGGTACTGATGGGGAATCCCTTCTATGTTAGTGATGAGAAGATCAGTAGGATTTAAATAATAGCTCATGAGAGAACCCTGAAGAGGGATGGGAATGAGGAAGGTGGCTGGGGAACAAGCCCTGGCTGAAACAGTTTAAAGGATTTCACAGCTAGAAATGAAATGTAATAGTCTGTGGGTAACACAGGAGCATCCAGGCCTGAAGTCAGCCTGGTAGTTCCTGAAGGGAAGTAATCAATTCTGGGATTTCACAAGTTGGTTCTAATGAATTACATTTGCCTCTGGCAACACTGTCTTCTCAAAAGCAGCTCACATCATCAGTGGTAGAAGAGAACCTTCCTCACCATGCGATCCAACTTGCAGAGCAGTTGTTCTTTCAGTGTTTGCCTTTAGGTGAACAAATACAAAATAAGGCATTTCACACTGGAATATGCAGGCACAAAGAGCAGTTTCTCTCTTAGTGCTGAACAGTTCCACCTCCCTTAAGGTCAAGTTCTGTGCAGTCAGTCTACATGTTGCCAGAAACCAGATCCTTGCTTTTGGGTAATTCATGCATGCTGCAGCATGGAAAAATGCTCTTTCCATCAAGCAGGAGGCTATAGCGGCTGTGTTTAGGCTGGCTGTTAGGAGTATAAATTGCTCAAAACTGCATTAAAAAAAATCTGTTTCAACAATCTTTAGGACCATCGTAACATTCCAAGTTCCTCAAAAATAAACTGACCATTTTCAAATGGGATTGAAGGGATATCCTAGATGTGGTTCTCTCCATAAACTAAAACAAGGTCAAATTCATTCTGCCCCATGGGCTGGATGAGTTGCATTACCTTGTAAGCCAGATGCAGCATGTGTCCTAAGAGCAGCCAGGGTGGGCACTATGTGCAATACTGCCCTGGTTCCACTATTTTGGGGGTGCAGTGTACATGGCTGTCATGTGCATCACATCTCTAGAACTGCAGTGACCACTCCAGGGTCATCATGCAGCATGTGGCAGCCACTCCATTGGTCCAGGATATGTGCTGGAACAGCTGCTGTATGTGGTATAGTCCCAGAGCGCCGTTGCCTGCACAACCTGTGGGTAGCACTAGAGGCCAGAACTGCCGTTAGTTTGGATAAGGGTCCAGTCACAACCTTGTTCCACACTGGGCACCTATACACGTGCTCTGACATGTTTTGATTAGAACGCATCAGAGCGGACCTGTTAATTAAGTCAGCTTGGAGCATTCTAATCAGAATGCTCCCACATGCTGCAGCATCTCATGTATTCAGCATCCCTACATTTTAAAATGGCAGTGGGAAAGCTTTAACTAAAGCTCATCAAGCAAGTTTTAGTTAAAGCACCCCCATTGCCATCTTGAAACAGGACCCTGAATATGTGAGATGCTGCAGGTGCAACTTCAGAGAGGGAACTGGGCTTATTTAGTCTGCAGAAGAGAAGGCTGAGGTGGGATTTGATAGCAACCTTTAAATACCTGAAGGGTGGTTACAAAGAGGATAGAGTTAGACCAGTGATCACCAACCTTCTTAGGTTCAAGATCATTTTTGGATTTAAAAGGAACTGAGGATCTACCTCTTTCCCCAGCAGGTAAGTCTGTGGGCAGGGAGGTGGTGGGGGAGCAGATTGAGGCCCTAGACCTAGCCCCCACTCCCTCACCGCTGGGGCCTTGCTCTGCCTCCACCCTCCAATGTCAGTGGGGGAGGAAGCACATCTGACATGAGGTGGGGAACAGAGCTGCAAGCGGCTCATCCGAGAGCATGGAGCCCAGGAGGGCATGGCTGGGGGGGCTGTGCCCCTGGATGTGTCTGCAGGGTGGGCTGCAGGCAGGGGGTGCTGCACTGTTCCTGGGCAGGCTGTACTTGGACCAGGTGGTGGTAGCACTGCTGCAAGCAAGGCCATGGAGGGGGGCCATAGCCCAACCCCCACTCCCAGTGCTGCAGCTGTCCACTGGCCTGGCAGGAACAGCCCTCCAGTGTCTCAGCCTGCAGCTGTAGCCCCCAAGCCCTCACCAGCCCCAGGCCCCCATGTCTGTGGGAAAGGGGGAGGGTGTGCAGCACTAGGCTGTTCCACCAGGCCTGGCCCACACTGTGCTGGGGGGGGGGCGCTACAGGCCCTCTCCATGGCCTCATGCAGTGCCACCGTCTCTTGATGCAGTGCTATCAAGAGTTGGCCAGGAGCAGTCTGGAGGGAACAGCCTACAGCCCATCCTGTGGGCAGATCTGGGGGCATGTGCCCCCCATGACCTCCCAGGCTGTGTGCTCCTGCTCCCTGCACCCCCTGGATGAACTGCTCATGGCTATGCCCCCCACTGGCTGTGCAGGACCTGCCCCTGCTCCAGCCCTGCTACCTACCTCAGAGCTGCAGCTGTTGGCACTGCCCCATGTTGGGGGATGTGTGGCAGAGACGGCTCCTGCTACAGGCTGGGCTTTGTATCCTAAACTCTGGTGCATGTGCCTCCCCCACCAGTTGCTGCCCCTTCCCTCCCCCACTGACTGACTTGCTGGGCTGGGGGAGGCATGTACATTCATGCATGCGTGTACTCAGCCCCAACCCAGGATCGGCTTCAAGAGACTCTGGGATTTACCAACTGATAGTGATGGCCCATTTGATGACCACTGAGTTCCTGTTCTCAGTGATTGCAGATGACAGGGCAAGGAGTAATGCTCTTAAGTTGCAGCAAGAGAAGCTTAGGTTGGATATTAGGGAAAACTTCACTAGGAGGGTGATGAAGCACTGGAATGGATTATCTAGAGACATTGGAATCTCCATCCTTGAAGGTAATTTTAAGGCCCAGCTGGACAAAACGCTGGTGGGGATGGTCCTGCTTTGGGCAGGGGATTGGACTAGATCTCCTGAGGTCCCTTCCAACCGCAACTTTCTGATTCTAATTAAAAGGCACCCCACCCCACATCAGAGCATGTGTAAAATGCCCCTTAAAGCATTCTAAGTCTTATCATAGATTCATGCATTCCAGTGTTAGAAGGGACCACAGTGGGCCATCTAGTCAGACTCCCTGCCCCTGGCAGGCAAGAAAAGAGTCACCAAACCTGGTGTCATGTGATCCTAGCCAGGTGCCTGTCCAGTATCCTTTGCTTTTAAGACAGTTTAGAAAAGGAAGAATAGAATAAGTCTCAAATGCCTCTTAGCCCAGATAAAGGGCATCTCTATGGGAGGCAGCTATACCTCTTCCCATGTTTGTTTGCGGACACATGTTCAGCCACAAAGCAGAATGTAGGGTTCTAGGTAACACACACACATGTGCGGACATACGTCAGAGGGACATTACCTGTAGTTTTCTCTCATGGCCACAGCCAGTAAAAAATAATTGAAGAAGTGCAGAACACAGCTGAGCTGAGCCAAGGCATCACTTTTGGAACAAGAGTGCAAGGGTGCTGATAGTTCAGGACTGGTTCCTGGTAGCTAAAACAGATTTGTGTGTACAGACTGATGTTTAAGCCTTTACTTAAAGCACTTTGAAACTTAGGAGAAATTTTCTTACATCTTTTACATTGAAATATAGTACAGCCTTCATTCTCGGCTGACAGTACCCTTACCACTATCAACTAAATTTCACAATATGCTGCTGTCTTGCATGCAATTTGATTTCTGTTCCAGAATGATTGTTTTGCCAAAATTTAATACTACAACTTTGTAAAGTAGGAGAAAATCCTTTTATTTTTCTTTCAACTGGATTACTCTTACCACCACCCCCTACTATTTAAACGCCTGCTTCTAGCCTTAGTGAGTGATGAGGTATAGATTTTTAAAGTGCACCATGTAGAAAGAGTAACTTGTCCACTGGCCCTCATGTCACCTTATCAACTAACATACCAAGATGCCCCAGCCAGTACAGGAATGAGGAATATTTTGATTAACCCACAAAAATCTTGCTTCAGACTGGCAAAAATCAAGAACTTGCAAAAGTAATAACACACACCGAATAATTGTAACATTCCAAGATACTAAAGGTCAATTTTTAATAGAATATCCAAGTTGGAATTTCAAAGTCTTTCTGAGTTGAAACTGGAAAAAGGCCCCTTTTCCTCTGCCGAATCATTGTCCTATTTCCATAGGAAATAGCCTCCCTATCTCTGTTCTATGCTAGACAGGTTACATTTTGTAAAGAGTTGCCTTTTTAGACCAGGCTTGGATATGGTTGAGACTTTTATACAATACAGTCTAGATTTTAGTGCTGCTTGTTCCTTCTCAGGGTCTTGCCAGAATTACTACAATTTGCTATGTAAATTCCATTATACACAGCTGCACATTAAAAAGTGTCACTAGTGAAAATAGCATTTAAATTTAGTTGTAGCCCCTCCCAGTTTATGCATTTTCAAACTATGTACCTGTCTGACAATTACCATGCATGTAGCAAACTATTAGAATTGGAAAAAGTTTATTTGCAGGAAGCATCCACTAGGGCTGTGCACAATGGCAGCGTTCCATTTTGAATTTTGTTTCGACTCAAAGGTTTTGCCATTTCGATGCTGTTCCAATCTTTTGCCCATAGGATATAATGAGAAAGGTCAACACAGCCTATAACTTTGTCATTTCTGGCTTGATTTGGCCAAAACTTGCAGGGATGGGAGCCCCTTCTGAGGGCATGAAGCCTGCCAGATTTCCCCAACCCCCCTGAACCTAGGTCTTGAAAGCAAAACTTCTGTCACATGTATGTGTTATGCCACAGCAGGGTCAAAACTGCAGGCATGCTAGCCCCTGCTGAGGCCACAAAGCCTGCCAAGTTTCAAGGAGATACATGTGGGAGGTTTGGGGGAAATTGCACCTCAAGCTGTGGACAGGCAAAAACTTGTGACATGGGTGCTTGTATAAGTGACTGTGTCTGCCTTGGGGTAGAGGGGGGGTGAAAAACTACAGGCCTGTTAAGTCTTGCTGCAGCTATGATGTTGGTTATAAAAGGACCAACATGTAGGATTCATCATAAAATTCTAGTTTATTAGATGCAAAAGTCAGATCATAAACCTTGGCACTGATCTGCTTAAACACACACACACACGCTAGCTATGAATACTAAGCACCAGTGTCAAGATATACCTATCCCCAAGCACTAGAGTCTGCTATTGATGGCCAACGCTTCTTTCAGTGCAATGTTGCCTCAGAAGGGGGGTCACCAGCTGGTCCTTCTGGGCAGGCAGGGTGCTGGTCAGGTCAAAGAGGGTGCCATTGAGGGTGTTTCACTGCCTTTTATCTCTCTCCAGCAGACTTTGGTGACTCCCCAATTCTTGGGCCTACTCAATCCAGGGTTCATTAACCTCCTGTGATGTCCTCTTTGGTGGCTGCTAGATAGCAGCCATCAGCTCCAGGGGTCACATCTGCAAGTACATGCAGTCTTGAGAGTCCATTAATGGATTTTGATTAATTCATTGCTGTAATGAATAGGGTTTTGGGAACAGTTGATCAGCAGGTATTCAAGAGTCAGTCTCCAGCATTGGTTAGTTCATACCGGGGCTTCTGTACCTTCAACAGTGAAGTTTCAAGGAGTTCCCAGCTCTGTACAGATTTTTTTTCCTCCTTAGTTTGTGGCTTCCTAGGTGTTAATCCTTACACATTATGATAGCTAGCTACTGTGTTACACAATCAATCATGATTCACTCAGGGACCAGCTCAATACATGGAGGCAGCAGTTGGATTCCTGCCCTTGCTAACATAGTGATGTTTAAGTTGTACCATGTAAGAGTACATTTCTTGGAAAGCGTAAAATAGTGAAATGCCATGGCACATGTAACAAATAGACCAAATACAAGGAGGGTGACACATTCCTATGCAGAATACTATTTTACACCCATAAAAGCACCTACAAAATATATTTTTATTACAAGTATACCTTAACTTTATAACAAATGTACTTTATGTTTAAAAGTTGTATCATATAACATTAGTAAGGGGATGAATTGAACCACTGTATCCCTGTATTGAGCTGGTCCCCTAGTGAATCATGTTTGTGTAATAGTAGCTAGCTATGATAACAAGTTAATGAGCCATCATTAACACCTAGGAAACCACAGACTAAGAGGAGGAAAGAATCAATATTGAACAGGGAAGTCCTTGAAGCTTCACTGTTGAAAGGTACAGAAACCTTCTGAACTAGAGACCAACTCTTGAATACCTCCTATGGTAAATAAAAGGTGACCAGATGCCAGCAAGCTGTGCTCGCGGTGTGGGGGAAGCAGCAGGTGCAGCCTGATAGCCACATGATGATTGCATGTAGCAAAATCTCCGGTTCATGCAGCTCATTCAGTATGCAAAAGACGACCCAATCCCCTTGGCTATTAGGGCAACATAAAAGCAAAGCCTGGGAAAAGGAAGGTGGGACCCACACATCGGAGAGGCTTGATCACCCTCACTGAGGGTCCTGCATCCATGGCTCCCTTTCCCCCCAGATGCCCCCATCTTGGATAATTGCATTAGTTGGATGCATGAAGAGCTCTTGAGTTCCCTATGGTTTGTCTCAGAGTTATTGTAAGGCAAACTGCCAGCACGGAAGTGCAAACAAAGCATTTATGTGCTTCACAGTGTAACTTTGCATAGAGTAGGCATGCAAGTCTCTGTACTGCAGTTTGTAAGTAAAGCATTTACTTGCTATATTGCCTCAGATTCTTCTTGAACCAGAAAACTAGAGAAAAAAGGAAATAGAGTTCCATAACCCTTTTGTCCCTGGCCTGCTCAGATTTAGGGGTTAATTACCCCCCCCACCCCATTTTCTTACCACACCTCCCAATCAACCCTTCCCAGAGCCCTCTTCATCACAGCAGTGAATTAATCAAAATTTATCAATGGACTCCTGAGACTGCACATACTCACAGACATTGACTCCTGGGGCTGATGTCTGCCATCCAGCAGCCACCAAGAGGGATGTCCCATGAGGTCCATGACCCCTCAATTGGGTAAGCCTGAGACTTGGGGAGTCACTAAAGTCTGCCAGAGGGATAAAAGGCAGTGAAGAATGACCCCTAGTGGCATCCTCTTTGACTTAACCAGCAACCTGCCTGTCCAGCCAGAAGGACCAGCTAGCAACCCCCTTCTGAAGCATCGTGCTGAAAGAAGCCTCCACAGCACACTCCAGCACTTAGGGATAGGTATATCTTGACACCAGTGCTTAGTATTCTGTGTGCGTGTCCCCCAAGGTTTAAGATCCAACTTTCACATCTATCTAATAAAACTAGAATTTTATGATGATCCTGCAAGTCAGTCCTTTGTAGTCAACATTGTGGCTGAAGTAGGCCTCTAGTTTTCATCCCCCTCTGCCCCAAGATAGGCACAGTTGCACAAGCACCTATGACACCAGTTTTGCCCGTCAGCAGCTAAAGGTGCAGGGCCCCGGAACCCATAAGCCCCTGCACCCATCCCCTTGAAAGCTGTCATGCTCCATGGCCTCAGCAAGGGCTAGTAGGCCTACAGCCTTCACCCTACTGTGACTTAACACATACATGCAACATGAGTTTTGCTTTCAAGACTTAGATGCAGGGGGTTTGAGGAAACTGCACCCTAATCTCCTTGAAACTTTGTAGGCTTCATACCCTTAAGTGTACAGGAATAGTAGTAGCCCCTTCTAATCCAAAAAAATTAGGACAAAAATAAAGTTGTAGGCTGTTTCAACCTTCCACATTATAGCCTGTGGGTGAATGTCAAAACAGTAGAACATTTTGACTTGCCTTGTTGTTGAAACAGCCTTGAAACAAAACATGTTTAGTTTCAATTTTGTTGCTTCAACCTCAGAACAAGCTGAAGCAACATCAAAATTTTGCACAGCCCTAGCATCCATTATTCTTTTACTGTGAATCCCTCTTCCCTCACCAATTCAACCAAGTGTTACTGTGTAACACCATGGTGCACTCAAGGTACTACATGTTCAGAGAGGTAGGTTTTTCTTAGAAGCCTACAACTACAAATAGAAATTATTTTATCCTAGTATAGCCAAAAACTATCTGAAATTTATAGAACCTAGTTCTGAATTATGGTTGCTTTGAGGCAAGATTTCCTCTTAAGACATAACAATCCCCATTTTGATTTAGTGCCTCACAGTAAACTTTGAAGCCTAGCTTTCAAACTTCTTGAAGTTTGAAGTGAAAAAGGACACAGAATTTGTAATAAGCAACCTCCAACAGCAGAAGCTGAAAGAAACAGAGTAAGATTCACAGGTTGTGGAAGAGCTTGTTAAAGCGTCACACTGAAATAAGAAACCTGGGAGCATATTACTGCAGTTAGAGTACTTTCCCCTGTTAAGGAACAGAAAGGATAAGCAAGCCTGTGAGTTAAGCACAAATGGCAAAACAAGTTTGAGTGTAAGTTCACAGGCTATCAAGAGCAAAGCTTCCCAATTAAGTAGCTAAACTCCCTTGGGGAAGTAATTTAAAGAAGCTGGTAGACCTGGTATTTCCAAATCTATGCCTAGTACCAGAAACACTGGAGTTGCAAGGAAAAGGTTTGAATATTTTTTTTTCCCCCTCCCACCAAAGGTAAAAGTGCAGCAGCTGTTAGTTTGGACTGCTGAGACAAGTGATAGGATTTGTTAAGCTCTCATTTAAAAAACTTAAATTACAAAAAGCAACCAGCTACTGAATTTCAAGGGTCAGGAAGTATTGCCATGGGAAGCTCATTACTCCATAAGATCAATGAAGTTACAGATGTAATGCATGATTTGCCTATTAAGAACTTACTAGAACCAAAACAAAGAAGTTCCCCAAAAAGTAAGGTGGAATCTCTTTGTGCATGTTTGTGCTTCCTGTAAAGCAAAGCATTTCACAACTGCTCCAAGTATTACATTAAATAGGGGGTTTGTTTTTTTTAAACACATTGCTGTGTGAAGTTTGATGCATCTGAACCTTAAGACTGCTGCACCCAGGAGCTTTCTACAGCTCTTCCCATCTAGAAGAGAAAAGTTTCCCAGTTTACTTACTGATCCATAAATTAAGAAGTTGCTTTTGCCCTCTGCACAGAATAGGGGTGGCCAATGTAGCTTCTGAAGAACTGAAGACATTCTTTTGCTCTGTTCCTTATTTTGTTTAGTTTCCTTCAGCTGTTATCCTTGGAGTCTTTACTGCTGCTCGAGAATGGAACAGCTTTCAAGTAGCATGCATCTTGCAGCTAAATGGGTTAGGAAGTCTGCCATCCCAGTACAGAACATGGCACAGCTATACCTCCAAATGTGAAACTGCATTGTGCCATTTAAATGGCAGTATGAAAATAGCACTTTATGAAACAAAAACAAGGTACAGAGCCCAACTGTCCTTTGGAAATGTGTCTAAGTTCTACCTCAAGTTTAAGTCTGTTCCAGAACACGAGAAAAAAAAAACAGGGGCATAGGAGAAGAATATTCATCTTAAAAACAGATGTACTGTAAAATTGGTAAAAACAAAAACAGCGCATTTCAAAATCTAAAACAAATGGATGGAAATAAGGGCATTCCACACTATGGTTTGGTTGTCAAGGATTAGATATGTATTAAAAAAAAAAAAAAAAGACGCATTGTACGAAAGCAGATATGAGAACTTATCCAAGACTTACAATAAATTCATACCTTAGCCTGTACCCAGTATATCTTAAGAACCTGACTCTGCTGCTTGCTACAATAAAAAGTGAGTACATTTTTTGGTTTAGCTTGTAATTTTGGAAAGGAGTAAGCTAAAATAGGCCATTTATCAGAATGATGTGTTATCTGACTTATCTTCCTCTATGGACATGTCTCAGGTAGATAGAGCATTACTGAAGAACTTAAATACAGGTACTATAAAATTAAATGACAAACTCCTATTTTACACAGCAAGACAACCAAATCATTCTGTTGCTTTAGTGAATAATTAATGCAACTATGTGCAACAGTATCTGTTCAATCCATTCTTCAATTTTACCATGCAGTCTTATGCAAATTGTTAATTAAGTAAAGGCGGTGGACAGTTCAAACTAAACATCTGATTAATTTGAGAAGGGCTGGAATTATTTGAGTGACTGATGGATAGACCAACTGACTTCAGTACATCTCATGGTTCTGGGCTAGCACAGAATAAAGCAGGTATTTATAGACCTCCATAAATGTCAAGTATGGACAACATCAGAGTCAGAAAGTGTGCTTGAAATTAATTTTTATTCTACAAAATTAACTTTACAGTATGAAAAAATATTTACACAAGATGCTAAGTTAGCCTGAACTGGTATTCAGACAGAGTCTTACATAAATACAGTAAATGAAGTCACTTTGCTTTGAGTGGCAATTCAGTATCTTGCAGTTGCTTATAAAGGTTCACAAATGTCTAACAAGTCCCTCTGTTCTCATCTGCATAACCTGGAAGTGTTTAAGTTACATATGAAAACTACATAGTATCATATCATAGTATCTAGGGTCAGAAGGGGCCTAGAGCAGGCCATCTAGTCTGACCCCCTGCTAATGGAACACACTTAAATAAAAACATGAACACACTTAAATAAAAACCTGGATTATATAAAAGTGATGGCGCAGCAACTCAATTTACTGAACGCAAGGAAAAAGAAACAAGAAAAATCAATGGCCATTTAAGCCATGTAGTTTTTCATTATGAAAAATGTACACCCATTTTATATCACTTCAAGATGTCTGGCACTGCACTCCTGTTCTAGGTCCTTCCTCCTCATCTTCATATGCTTCTCTACGATTACGGTAGGTTTGCTCTCTTGGGTCAAAGTCTACAAGATCTACCTGATCCATGTCATCTGTAATCATGACTTCTTTTCGTGGAGGAAGCAGACCTTCCAGCATACGCAACTTCTCCCTTGGAAGCCAGTGGTGCTCTGGAAATTGGACCTACAGAATAACATTTATTTATTGCAAGTAATTATTTCTTAGCTGTAGTGCTACATAAGGCATGAAGGAGAATAAAGACAATAAGCTTACCAAGAACTGTACAATTAGACAACCTCTGTCCAATGGAGATTTGTAAATGGGCATCCCTTCATTGTTGATACATTTTAAGTCACCATGCTTTATCACTTCTCCTGTCCAGAGAGAGGTATTAGTTTAAGCCTGAAAACTGGTACCTTTACATTGACTTTATAGCCCAACAGTTTTTATTAAACGGAAACATTCCCATTTACATTCCAATCTGAAGAGCATCTCTCCATTTTGTGAAAATCCAGGGAGACATCAATGTGATGGGAGAAGCTATTTCTAACAGTAGATGAAAAAACCCTAACTTAAAAGAATGTTATCAATTCTCCTTTGAGATAAAAATCAAAAAAATACATCTGCTATGTATGGATTTACTAAATTCCTAGTCATTTGGTCCCAATGTCTAGCTTCTCAGAAGCTTGAGATCAAACTTTAGAGAACATGTGTACCCACAGACAACACCATTGCGCTAGACAACCTCATGAATTAAGGACCAACTCAACTTCTGAAGAACATCAACAAATTTTTTTTTTTTTTTTTGCTTTCAAAATACAAAAATGGAAGGAGGGGTTTTGATTAAAGCCATACACAGAGCTCAGTTGCCAGCAATTTAACTGCTGTAACAAATTCAGAACCAGTGGCACCTTCAATAGAAGCAACTGCATCAATGGTTAAAACCTACCTGGTCCAGTAGATATAATAAGGATCCTATTATCCAGTGTTTCAATAGTCTTTCTGAAGCCACATAAAGCCTCACAGAGTTGGAGTCTCATTTTCATAATTAAATCATGTCCCCGTCTCTGAAAGACACTGTGATCCCTTTGATCAAGCACAATAATAACATCACCAGGTTCCAGGTCAGGTTCTTGATCACCTTCTCCATGAAATACTATTTTTTGCCCATCTTTCATGCCTAAAAAGAAAAAACAAAGTTACAAATTGGTAAAAAAAAAAACAACCCAAAAACCCAAAAACAAACCCCCAAATACTTTACAATCTATTTAGAGTCCCTAAAAGTTTTACAACTCAGTTCAAGTTAAGAAACAAACTAATTGCAAGGTTTTCAGGGTAGACTTGCTTAATTCTTACCTTTATCAATATGAACTTCTATGATCTTTTTCTCTCTAACAACTTTACATCCATTGCAGTTTCCACATCTATCTTTTGGATTTATTCTTTCACCTTGGCCTTTGCATTCTGAACACACAGTTTGAATTTGCTGCACCATGCCAGGTCCAATCTGTTGAACAATAACTTGCATTCCTCTTCCTTTACACATGGGACACTTTTCTATGGCTCCTCTCTTTCCACCATACCCTTGATAGAGAAATAAAAAAGAATTCACCTGAAGCAAAGTTTTAAAGGAAAGCTAGTCACTAAGCCACACCAGACTGAAATTTCCTATGAAGTCTCTAACTCTTTGCCTCTAAGGGAGGGAGTACATTTAGGATAGGCTGGATCCACTGGAAATTCTGTAAAAACCTATGTATTTCTCTCACAGTTATTAAAATCCCCATCAATAAACCAGATTTTAGGTATACTACCATATTGCTCACACTGTCAGCTTTATCCTTCCTTTCACTTCAGCAAGTGGTCATAAAATCTTTAACATGATTACAGCTTTTTGAAACCATGTCAGTTGCTACATTTCTTTAAGCCTAGGTTGTTAGTATTTGCATATAATCCAACTTGTTCTTCCAGAGGTAAAGAGCCACATTAAGTGGTCATGTGACATTTTCCATATGCCAAGACAACAAATCTCAAACTTTTACCTAATGCAAGTCAATAAAAGGCAGCTTGAAGAACACTCCTAGCTGTTGAATATTCTATAGCTCTTAAATTGATTCTTGTCTGTAAAGATCTTGAACTCTAGTTTCTATTAATATGCAAGTAAGATAACTGCTTCATCACAGCTTTTTAATTAGTGACCGAGTACCACAGCAATTACTCAGTAGAGGTTCATATAAACCACTTTAGGAATTAGTTTGTACTTTAAAAGAAGTGAGGATTTTCTCTTTGTTGTTAAAATGCTTACCTTCACACTTTGCACAAATCACATTCTTCTGTAGTGCCAGCTTCCTTGTGACTCCATTATACAAGTCTTCAAGAGATATGCTTAACTGATGCACAACATTCTTCCCTTTAAGGAAAATAATTTTAAATAGGTCAACACTGGGACAATTATAATTATCCATGACTTCTCCATGACTTCTTATAAGGTTTCCAAGCAGACTGCTTGTTAGTGCAAGAAAGTAGCATAAGAAAGACTGAGTATATTACAGACAACAAATAGTAGAGGGCTACATTCAGCCCTCTCAAATATGCACAACTTAACAGCTGTCACTGTTTCACTTGCACAGGACTATAATTTGACTTAAAAAAAAATAATTAAAAAAAAAAAAAAGCAAATATCATTTAACCAAGTTGGCAAATGGGATTAGTCAGCAAGAATAAGAGCACTATCAACTTGATATTTGATCTTAAAAAGTACTTTAATTAGACCCATCTTCAGATTTTTCAAGCAGTGGTACAAGCGGGGTTTTCCTGGGTAAACCTTTCTGGAGTGTAAGGAAGGGGCTTAGATTCCAAGAGCAGGCGTCCTCTCCGCACTTCCATCTCCAGCCCCATGTGTTCTGCTTACCCCCTAGCCCATGCTCTTAAAAAGAACAGCAGCATGGTGCCTGTGTATCAGCTGCTACAGCTACAAGAACATCACTGGGGCAGCTCTTACTGCTGGGGTGCAGACTCTATAGGGATGAGGGATAATTTTGGCACCTTTTAAGCCAGTGCCAAACATTATAGTTTTCATGCCACTGCCACAGCATTAGTAATAAGAAAAAGAATTTTTCTGAAACCATGTACTAAACTAGCAAACGGTGGTGAAACAGTGACAGTGCTACCAAAAGCAAGACATGAGCTTAAGTAAAATTTCAATGAAGTCATTTGTAGTAACCCCAAATATTACCATCTTATGACAGTAGACACATATAGCAAGTGATTTTTCAAGTCGATGGTGCCCTTTGAGGCTATCTGCCTGAAGTACATCAGTAAGTCAGGGATTTGACTTGTAAGTATTACCCACAAGTCTTAACTCCCATTCCTCTGTTCTGACAGCCTCTCTACCTAGTACCTTTCTTCTCTGGATTTCCATGTCCCACTTAAGAAAAGAAATAAAGTTAGCAACATGTCTTAATCATATTATATATATTGTTAGACTCTAGTTTCTATAGAAAATGGATCAGTTCATGCCTTGCAAAAGTTGCTGTTACAACAGGTAACATCTACACTATGTTTTTTTTAGTAATTGTACTAAAAACACACTTGCTTCTTATTATGCACTAGTGTGTGGTTAAGTTCTAGAATTTGTGTAGAACTATGTACCTCTTCTCTCTCTATTCATTCGGCCTCCACCACCAAAGAACATGTCAAAGATGTCCATGGGTGAAGAGAAGTTGCCGCCACTCAAGCCTCCTTCTTTAATAGCTTGTTCCCCACCCTGGTCATAAAGGTCCCTTTTCTTTGGGTCCGACAGAACTTCATATGCCTGAGATATGAGCTTAAACTAAAAAAAGAGAAAGAGAAGCTCTGAGCAACTATGACCAAAAGCATGAATAACCCATCCAGTTATGCAAGTTAACCACCTCAGCATTTCAACTGGAACAAAAAACGAAACAAAACACTCTTGTAGCACTTGCAATTTATTTATAGAAAGCTTTTTAAACAGTTTGTAAATATATGCAAGAAAGACTAGCAAGATATTTTGTTCCATGGGTGCATACTCCCCCCTCCCCTCCATATAACCAGCTCCCTCAGCGTTAAACTCTAGTGAGCAGAATGTTGTTTGCAACCTTTACACCATTTTATGCCCCTGAAGGCCTAGTAGAATATTGTAACTAAACCTTAGATAAAAAAAATCCAGTACTCTGGGGGAGGAGGTTGGGTCCCAAAGAATCCTAAAGCTGTTCACCTAGCTAACTGCAGCAATCCCTAGTAGTACATAGCAACATAAACAGCAACAAAGGAGTCTATGGCCATTAGAACTACGGAGAAGTTTAAATGACCTCAACCAGGAAGTTCATCTTTTCCCAACTAGAAAACCCGTTGTAAGTGCTTCTATTACATTAAGCAGTCTGTATCAATTATGTCTTGCCCTCCCCAAATCAAAGAATATATAAAGCCTATCTTAAAAGTGATTTTATGAATCCAGACTGCTACATTTCTTATCATGAAACATGTTCAAAGCAAAATAGAAAGATGCATTCAAAATTATACACATTAAAGAGCTACAAAACCAACAAGCATGAATCAGACTGTTCTTTCACTGTATTCCACAGAAAGCCTATCAATTCTATTATCTACTCAGTTTTTCTTCTGACCCAGACTCTACTGCGTAGCAATTCCATTTCTAAAAATCAATAGCTCAATTTCCTTTAATAAATTATCTGCACATCAGAAAAGAATTCCCTACAGTCTCCAAAAAGCATTCTTCCCACCCCTCTGTGGAGCAGAGCATATGAAGCAAACACTGGTATACACAATTAGAATCCTCTAGTTTCATCCTAGTGAAAGCTTCAATGAATTGTACTATTTGTACGCTAGACCCATTTAGTACGCATCCTGTGCACTCACTGATGAAGCTGGTTTAGAATTACTTGGAAGCAGTTTCCAGAAACTTCACCAAGTTTGTGAGCCCATCACTCAAACTAAGATTAACTTTCACAGCTTTTTTATTATACTGCCCTTTTCTCAGGTGATGCATGAAAAAAGGAATTCTCTTTTATTACTAGCTATTAAAGGTTAGCAAAACCTTTATAAATCTAAAGGCACCTAAAATGGCTCCCTCTGGAGTTACCTTGCCCATCAACACTAGCCTTTTCCATGCAAATGTTCTGAAGGACAGCTCCACCACTTCAAAGCAAAGGGATCCAAATAAATACTAGGGACAGCTGCCAGTCCTTTTTATACATGATGACTTTTTACTAAAGTTCATACCATCCAATCTTAGGCCTTCTCTTCAGTATGGCTTGGAAATTCTAGGAACTGAAACAAGTTTAAGGGGGGGGGGGGAAGGAAGAGAAGAGAGGAAGAAGGAATAAGTACCATAATTAGGCCAGATCATAATAGCCAGCTCAGACAGCCTACTTCTTCCACAAGTTAACTCCCCTAAATTAGCTTTAGTTTGACAGCTGAATTAGCAATGCTCCCTTTAAGTCTAGCAAAGCAGAACAAGCTGCAAAAGGAAAGTTTCACTTAAATACTTATTTCCTTAAGGCCTAGAAGATTCATTATACTTAGTGATGAATGTACCACAGTGCACTTGAAGGCCACTGTATTCAGCTACTAAATATAGGACAGAATTAAGGAGAGAACACCACGGGCTACCTAACACCATACTTTATACTTGTATAAAGCATCTAATACTTGGACAGGCTGTAATCACCCGTGTGCAAGCAGCTAAATAAAGTTCCTAGCTTCTCACCACCAAGCTTAACACCCGGGGCTCCTGGGATCTTATTTTGATAACAATGCTGTTTCCATAGGCACAGCGTCACTGCCCCGCAGGCCCCGGCACAGCTGCGGCCGCGGGTCCGGAGAGCAAACAAGGTCTCCGCGCACAGCCGGGAAGAGGCTGCACGGACCCCCGGAGGCCGCGCCGCTGGGGACAACGCGCCGGCTCCGCCCAGCACGGAGCGGGCCCCGGTTACCAGAGCGCTGCGCCGCCGCCGGCTGCCCGGCCTCTCCACG
Organism: Caiman crocodilus; assembly: GCA_030014935.1. Classification (NCBI taxonomy): domain Eukaryota; kingdom Metazoa; phylum Chordata; order Crocodylia; family Alligatoridae; genus Caiman; species Caiman crocodilus. Next base: position 34,403,727 of record JAGPOW010003364.1, on the reverse strand, counting down.
GAGCAGGTGTAAAGAGCTGCCCTCCCAGCGCAGCGCTCCGGAGGATCCCCGCCGCCCCGCACCTACCCGCTCGCCCTCGCTCGGGTTCTTGTCGGGGTGGTACTTAAGCGCCAGCTTGCGATAGGCGCGCTTGATCTCGTCCGAGCTGGCGCTGGGCTTCACCTGCAGGATGTCGTAGTAGCCGGTCTCCTTCACCATGGTGCCTGCGGTGCGGTGCGGTGCGGTGCGGTGCGGCGGTGCGGTGCGGTGCGGTGCGGCCGTTGGCGCGTCAACAACCAGAACAGAACAGACCCCTACCTGCGAGCTCCGCCCGCCTCAGACACCGCCCCCACTCTCCTCGCGCGCCTCCCCTGCCCGCCGCTTTTATAGCAGCAGCGCCGAAACTTCTGGAATGACGCCGCCCTACGCCACAGGCTGTGGAACGGTCTAGAATGCCCGCGCGTGACGTCACGGCCCCCACCCCGGAAGAGGAACCGGGGCGGGCGGGGCTCCACTTGAGTTTTCAGTGTGGGTGGGTGTTATCTTCCAGCCTCGTAGGTTTTTTGCCTGTAGGGGCGCCCCCTCACCCTCCGCGCTTCTCACCCTGCTCTCCTGCTGCTCCTTGAATTGTAGGAAGTCAGGTTGGAAGGGACCTCAGGAGGTCATCTAGACCAGTGGGACATGAAAGTCACGTAGGTGGGACTTCAACTCTAAATATTAATTATTACTGTCAATTTTCAAATAATACTAAGATGTATGTAACTGTGAAAATACACTTTTTGGGAGAAGCGGGGTTTTGTTTGTATTGTGGTGGGGACCAGGGTTTTCTGATGAAATGGTTGGTGGGAGGTAAGGTGCCGAAAGTTGAGAACCTGAGATAATCCAACATTTTGCTCAAAGCAGGGCGGTTCCCCAACTAATCCCAGACAAAGCTTTGCCTAGCCAGGGCTTACAAACCTCTAATGATGGAGAGTCCACAACCTCCCTGGGTAACCTGTCCCAGTGCTTTACTACCTTCCTAGTGAGAGCATTCTTCCTTAAGCATCTAGCAGGGCCCCACCCCATCCTTACACATGATCACTGCTGCTCCCTATACTCCCTCTGCAGCCCCAGCCATCCTCAGAAAACTGGGACCCAAAGACTCCCTCTGGCTCCTTGGCTCTCCTCCAGCCAAACAAAACAAATCCTATTAAGGTGCTCCCTGCTCAGCCACCCCCAGCAAGTACCTGAGGTACCTTTCTTTCCTGGTTTCCCCATCGTCAGTGTCCACACATTCTGTCTTGGTGCCCCTGTTGCAAGGACAAATTTTAAGGGGGGTGAACCTCAAAACATGACCTTGCTGAGGTAGGTGCTTGGGTGGTTTCTCCAGGAGGTTGAATCACGCTGTTTAACAGTGCAGATCTATGCTGTCAAGTGGGATTCCGTGCCTGACTTGAGTTGATAATGGAATAACATGGGAGCAGTGTTGAAAGGTGCAAACACAGGACTTTTTAGGGAGAACAGGTAACAAAGGGAAAAGGGGAATTTTAATGAAGCGAAGGGGAGAATGAACACTAACAACAGGCAACCAATATACTTTCCACTGTCATCTGTTAGTTTGGTAAAAGAGCACCCCAGTATCAGCAAATGTAATTTGTGAACAGCAAGGGTGGCAACCTAATGACAAATCCAGTAAGTGCTCCCTCCAAAGGTCAAAATCCAATATAGTTGCCAGGAAAGTCTCTCAAGGGACTGGGCTTCTGAGCCATGGTCTCACTAAGACCCCAGCCAAACCTCACGTGCTAACAAACGCATGCAATTTGAACACCTCTTAATAAACCAACTTCCACACATACGCATGCACTGCCAGGACCACATTCTCCACATACAACAGCTCCAAGCTGCAGGTTTTAAAGGCCTCGGTTACATCGCTTTCATCGACCAGTCATCTGAGGTAAAGGATCTGTCAATCAATACCAACCAAGCAGCATCCAACCATTTCATCAATTCACTTTTGCACTATATACATTCACCTGTCAATCACAGCAATCTCCCATCTATATCCCAGAACATATACTTCACAATCCTGCCAAGCACTCTCTCAACTGCGCAGGCACAACTCTAATAACTTGGGCAGCAGTTCAAAAGGTCAACTTCTTCTGGAACTTCAGAAGGCAACACTTTCTGCATGGGGTCAGTAATGTCAACTTTAACTTTTAGGAACTGAATCAAAACTCTCTTGCTACACCCGCAGATTTTTAGTGCTTCTTGAAGCTTCATTGGCCTTCTGTGCCACCCATCCTACCCGAACAGCAAATTAACTGCTGTCATGACACACCTTGTACACCACTGTGAAGCTACCTCCCACACAACAAAGACACACTGAAGGAATACCTCAAGAAAAAGAAAAAGAGCTGGAAGAAGCTGGCTGCCAACCAACTCCAATTGTATCACAACCTCTGGCAAGTGGCAGTGTGTTTCCAGGTAAAGCATCTTGCCCTCAAAGCAGAAAAGCGAGAACAGAGGAAGGAAAAGGAAAGAAATAGCCTGCATCATAAACTCTCCCCTGCGGAAAGACCTGCAACTTCTGCAGGCGGGTCCATGGCTCAAGGATCAGACACATAAGTTACCTTAAGGCCCATCAACGAGCCATAGTGGAGATCATCCTCAAATCAAGGGACTACTGACAACCACAGCCTCCAAAACGGTACCCCTTATGTTATACTATTCCTTGTCGATCCATTTATCTCACCATTTTAACTGAGCTACCACATCTTTTATTCCTTTAGCAGGCATTACTCCCAGTTCCGCCACACTTCTGTGCCTCAGTTTCCTCAATTGTTGTGTGACTAACTTCCTCTTTACAGCCAATGCCTATGTAATGGGCCACACACTTTTCACATGTGAATCATGACAAGCAACAATAAGCCCTGCTAATATTATTTGGAGAGAGAAAAATAGTGCTGAAGAGGAAGCTATTTCCAATTCAGTTTTCTACCATTTAGCAGTGTTCCTTCACTTGTTCCTTAGCTAGCAAGAAGTATTAATAAAAGAAGTGAGCATGCAAAAAAGAAATTAGGAGAGTAGAAGGAAGTTATTTCCTTAACATATTTTTAACATTGTACACAAAGATTTTGAATGAAGAATCAAATGGCCAAAAAAAAAAAGGTTAAATTGATGGTTTACTAAAACATGCAACACACACTAAAAATTTCACTCACCTGCTAATATTTCCAACGTGGACTTATACAAGACAAGACATCCTAGGGCTATTACGGAAAGGTGACTTATTTTAGGCCTGCTGGAGGCCAGTTAAGCATCTGGTACAGGCTAAAATGAGCCCTGGGTTCTGATAGTTGGGTAACAGCCAGGGTGTGGGTCAACCTGAGTTCTGCCCACTTCTGCTTCCCTCTTTTCAGCCTAATCTTTAACCACTTCTGATCTGCTCTAAAATGTTCCCCAAGGTTTGAATTACACTTTGACTGTTGTGGGGGTCTGCAAAAGAAAATTGGGCTGACCATCACAATGCCCTAATAAAATCCCTTAGAATTCTGACCTCTCCCCCCTCAGGTTATGATTGTCAAACCTTACAGGGGGGGTCTCATCTCTTATGGGGGGATCAGCCCCCCCCGGGCTCCCATATATTTGAACCCTGATGTTCCCTGTACCACAGGCTTATGTGGTAATGGCACAGATCTGGTTGGGATTATCTCAGGGGTGGGCAGTTATTTCAGCTGGAGGGCCGAAGGCCATATCCATCTCTCCCCTTCTCCCTCTCCCTCTTCTTTTTTCTTCTCTTCTCCCCAGCCAGAGGTATAGTTTGCCCTGATCTCTGAAACACAGCTATGGACCCAGATAGGGACTTCTGTCTTGGCAAGTGGGTGGTAGTGTCAGCTGTAGGCACAGCCAGCAGGTTCTGGAAGCCCGATGTGGAACTTGTCAGCGTTGTCACAGCTGACACTGATGCCTACCTGGCATGGCAGAAACTCCTTCGTGGGTCCACAGCTGACATTGCCAGCAGGTTCTGGGTCAGGGCTCTGGGTGGGAGCTTCAGTGGGCAGTGGCGTCAGCTGTGGACCCCACTGGTAGTTTCCATGTCAGGACTCTGGAACTAGCTGGCTGCACCCACAGCTGATGCCGCCACCCACCTGCTGCAGTGGAAGTCCCTGTCTGGGTCTGCTGTTAATGCCATTGCACCAAAGGCTGATGCTGCTGGATGGAAGCGGTCCTATCCTCCCACTGACCTGGCACCACACAGTGGCCAGAGCTACCAGCCACCCTTGGGACAGGTTCAGTGAGTTGGTAGCCATCCACCCACAAACTGGATCAAATCTATTGGTGGGTCGAAGCTGGCCTGTGGGCCATATTTTGCTTACCCCTGGATTATCTTGTGTCAGTTTGTTCCCTAGTGAGGCTATAAAGTTGTACAACAGCAGCAAATCAGGTCCCTATCAACACATTCTGCTCTCAGATTAGCAATCTCTCTCATCCAAAGAGATTCCACTGAAGTCAGTGGAACAGAGAAGAGTTTTGCCCTAGTGTGTATAAAGCATTAAAAAAAAGTCACAGTTATTCTGTTGATTGATACTCATTAATACAGGATTGTGGATTTTCTAGCATAGATAAAAAAAAAAATCCATGGAAAATTGTTAACATACTCAAACTAAAAAAACTACTTCTGGGACATATGCTTAACCAGCTCAGGCATATTAAACCATATACGGGTAATTTACATGCCCAGGCAAAATTAAGCAATGGAGCTTGAATTTTTGATACAAGACCTGGCAACAAGCCACTAATTTGCTACAGAGTAATTACTCATAGACTTCAGCAGTACATGATTCTAGGTAAGATCTGTAGAAAACCAAAACCTCACAAATAATTCATAAAGAGGAAAAAACAACCTTTATAAAATTATTCACTACAAATAAGCCACAGCACTAATCTTATAATAGATATATAATACATCTTGTAAACTGTTGTTTCTCAGTAGTAAGGTACAATCTTGAATCTAAAGGCAGTCATGCAATATCACTGAATACAGTAGAATCATAAATATCCGCAGTTTTTGGCCTAAGAATATGGTGAACATTTTGAAAGTTGTCTGGAAAAGTTGTGAGAGCTAAAGATATATTATGAAAAACAGTTCCTTGGAACGCATGCTGGAAAGAGAGATCCTGAAGGGGCAAATGTGTAAATCAGGGCACTGTGCACCTAGCAAATAAAAGCCTGATGAAAAAGCAGTTCACTCACCACAGGCTAGTGAAGGTTACAGGAAGTCTACAGTAGCATGCATTAAATAAAAGCAGAGAGTATCTATAGCAGTGACAGAAAATCCGATACTGTGCTTTGGTAATGGCAGTGGTGTGCACTGCCTCATCTGTGGTATTTCCTTGTTGGGTGTTCAAGTCCTATTGTGGACTGCTTATAGATTCCATGGTAACTCTTGTATCCCTATTTTTTATGCCATCTCATATTTGTAGTCTGTTACATAAGATGTTAAAACTTGGTCACACCAATGGTCTTCTGTGTTTTACTTTATTTCCTAATGATTCTCTAGTTTGATCAGGACAGTCCTTGGACACTTCCTTGTAGGTGATGGCTGTTTGCATGAAGCAGTTGTTAGCAGGCCTACTTGAGAACCATTCTGGTTAAAGCACAAGATTGAGAATCAGGAAAACTAGGCATGTCTGCATGAGATGCTGTGAGCTACTGCACCATAACATTGGTGGGAACAAATTGTGACAGTGATGGTACTGTGCAGTAGTAATGAGCTACTGTGCAATATCTTAAAAAAAGCACCCATGCGGGGACAGTACTGTGCAGTAATGCTGGTTATGGTGAATTCACTTAGTACTTGGCCAAGCAAGTACTAAATGACTGCACAATAACAACTGTGTAGTCCTCCACTCATGTAGACATGGCCACTGGGTTTTAGTTCTGATTTTGCCACAGAATTGACTTTGAGCCAGTAACTTCAGCTCTCCATACCTAAGGTTTTCCAACTGTAAAATTTTGAATAATATTATCCACCTTACCTTGCTTGGCAGTCCCCCTCAAGCTACTGCTGCCTTCTGCCCATCCTCCCAGTGTGAGAGGAGCGCATGGGGTAGGGCCACACCTCAGCCTGGGGCCAGCACACTGAGCCAGAGAAGGAGTTTTAAACTCCCTTCCTGGCCCCGGACCCCAGCCAGGGTTTGCCTGGGTGGGAGAGTCTATCTCAGGCTTTTTGCGCCCCCACCCGTTGCCTAGCCCCTGGCCCCTCTGCTCCAGCAGCAAGCAAGAAATAGCTTGGCAGGGGCTGCCTTGCCCCTGCCAAGGAGACCCTGGTTGAGGTCCCATGCCTGTGGGAGATGGGGTTTAAACCCCATTCCCTCCCCTCTACCTGATCCTGCCAGTGCACACCCCTACCCTCTCCAGTCCAGTGGGGACAAGTCTGGCAGGGGCCCCCCCCCAGGCAGACCCAGCTGTGGTCCCAGCTGGGTTTCCCACCCCTACGGCCTTGTCAGCCAGCCCTCACTGCTCTGGCTACAGAGCAGAGGGGTAGAGCCATCCCAGGCTGTGGCCTGGAGCTTTGAAATGCAGACTAATACCCAGAAAAAGAGTCTGAAGGAGTTGAAGCTCCAAATTGCAGCTGGAGGGATGAGGGGAAGGGCTTAGAAGGGTTTGGGGCCCAAATGGTGGCTGGACATGTGAGAGTTACACAGGACCCGCTCAGGTTAGGGCATGAGGATGGGAGGACAAGAGTATGGGATTCCCCATCAGGTTAGGCAGCCTTATAATGAGCCAGGCTGTTCAAGGCACTGAAAGCTAGACTCCGATTCTCTGAAGGCAGCTTCACAAATACTTTAACTTTGACATCAAGGTGTGTCAGGTGAGAGTGAGGCCAGGTTGGGGAAGCTGGAGTAGAAGAATGGGCATAGTGTGGTCCCAAGGGGGTGCAGCTGTTCTGGAAGCAGAGCCCATTAGTGAGGTATTTCAGAGCCTTGTTACACCTTGTGCTGTGAGCTGCACAAATGTTCATCTGTGTTAGTGGTAGCTCAAGTTTGGAGCAGTTGCACTTCGGGCCAGCAGAGATCTGGGGGACTGAAAAGTAAGATCGCCTGTGCCCACTCCGTCCTCCCCTTGTCCTGGGTTCCCCAAGTTCCATGCTCCGCTCCTGCCCCTTGGGGTTCCCTCCTGCCTTCACATGCCCCCAGGGCATTACTTACTTGTGGGGGCCTGGCTAGGTTATTTGTTCCTGGGGAGCAGGCACAGAAGGGTTAAACTACCTGCCCAGCCACCTGCTCCCTTGGGACAGAAACAGCACAAGCAGTGACAAGTAAGTGGGGCAGGAGGGATGGGATCTAGGGTGCTGGGAGGGCAAGTGGAGGCCTGATCTGGGTCACCAGGGCTGGGGGTGGAGTGAGGGAGGAGGGATGGGATCTAGGGTGCTGGGAGGGCAAGTGGAGGCCTGATCTGGGTCACCAGGGCTGGGGGTGGTGCGTGAGATGTTTACACTAAGGTGTGGCCTACAGTTGCTATGCTTGTAACATGAGCTGGGTAGCACTGATCAGAGAAAATCCTACCTTGGAGTGGTATAACTTTGAGACATATAACAAGTGCTTAAAAATAGTTTTAGGTGTTAATGCTTGAACACTCCAGGGGTTAAGAGCTCCAGGAGCAGCCTAAAATTACCGTGTAATAAAGTCCTAAGCTTAAATATGGTCATACTGGTACATGCAATGCAATACACTCCAGGGGAAGTGGTGTTGGCTCTTACTCTGGAAGTCTTTAAGAAGCGGCTCAACGCCTACCTAGCTGGGGTCACTTGAGCCCAGTTTCCCTCCTGCCTAGGTAGGGGGCCGGACTTGAAGATCTACAACGTCCCTTCTGACCCTACTTCTATGATTCTATGACTGGGAGCAAAAGGAAGGTGCAGGATAGCATAGGACCCCTACAGGACAAACTAGGACAATTGATGACAGAGGCAGGGGGCAAAGCTGAGATCTTCAGTGAGTTCTTTGCATCTGTCTTCCTAGCCACAGACCAAGACAAATCTCCCAGTTTGATCATAGATAAGCACAGGAGGAACACCAGCCCATCAACTGTTAGCACAGACTTACTGATGGGGCACCTGGAGGGTCCTGGATGTGTTCTAATCAGTGGGCTTGGATAAATTTTATCTAAGGGTGCTGCAGAAATTGGCCAGTGTCATAACAGAGCTGCTGGCACAGCTATTCGAGCACTCATGGTGCTCCAGTCAGGTCTCAGAGGGCTGGAAAAGTGCCAATGTGGTCCCTATTTTCAAGAAAGGGAGGAGGGAGGAACTGGGAAACTATAGGTCAGTTGGTCTCACCTCTATCCTTGGGAAAACTCTGGAAAAATCCTTAAGGATCACATTTGTGGGATCTACCGGTTCTATTCATTGTCTTCATCAGTGACTTGGATGAGGGCCTGGAGAGCACCCTGTCCAAGTTTGCAGATGATACCAACTTATGGGGCAAAGTTAACATACTAGAGGGTAGGGAATGGATTCAGGTGGATCTGGTCAGGTTGGAAAAATGTGAAGAATGAAATAGGATGCAGTTCAACAAAGACAAGTGCAAGGTACTAGACCTGGGCAAAAAGAACCATCAACAGTCCTTGGGCCTGCACTGTTCAATTTCTTTATTAGCGACTTGGATGATGGGGTGGAAAGCACCCTGTTTAAATTCGCAGATGACACCAAGATTTGGGGTGAGGTGGGCACTCTAGAAGGAAAGGACAGATTACAGCAGGACCTGAACAGATTACAGGGGTGGGCAAATGAAAATAGGATGGGATTCAATACTGACAAGTGCAGAGTGCTGCACATAGGCAGTAGGAACCAGCAGCATACCTGTAGGCTGGGGAACTCCCTTCTCGAAAGCACGGTGTCAGAAAGAGATCTTGGAGTCATTTTTGACTCCAAAATGAACATGGGCTGACAATGCGAGGACACTGTACCTTGTCGTGCATCTATAGATGCATCACAAGCGGGGCCAAGGAAGTGATCCTCCCCTCTATGTGGCACTGATCAGGCCACAACTGAAGTACTGCATCCAGTTCTGGGCACCACGCTTCAGGAGGGATGTGGACAGCATTGAGAGGGTCCAAAGAAGGGCCACCCGCATGATCTAGGGACAGCAGGGCAGACCCTACAAGGAGAGGTTACAGGACCTTAATCTGTTCAGCCTTCACAAGAGAAGGCTGAGGGGGGACCTCGTGGCCATCTATAAACTACTAGGGGAGACCAGTGGGGATTGGGAGAGACCTTGTTCCCCTGAGCGCCTCCTGGAGTAACAAGGAATAACAGCCATAAGTTGTTAGAGGGTAGGTTTAGACTAGACATTAGAAGGCACTACTTTACAGTCAGGGTGGCTAGGATCTGGAACCAACTTTCAAGGGAAGTGGTGCTGGCTCCTACCTTGGGGGTCTTTAAGAGGAGGCTTGACGTTTACCTAGCTGGGGCCATTTGAGCCCAGGTTTCTGTCCTGTGCAGGGCAGAGGGTCAGACTAGAAGATCTACAAGGTCCCTTCTGACCCTATGTCTATGAATCTATGAACACACAGGCTGGGAGATGACCTTCTTAGCAGCACAGCAGCAGAAAGGAATCTTGGAGTCATAGCTGACTCCAAGATGAACATGAGCTGTCAGTGTGATGAAGTGATCAACAAGGCTAACCGTACTTTATCATGCATTAGCAGATGCATGATGAACATGTCCAGGGAGGTGATGCTTCCCCTCTATGCGGCACTGGTCAAGCCACAGTTGGGATACTGCATCCAGTTTTGGGTGCTGCACTTCAAGAGGGATGCAGAGAATCCTGGGAGGGTTCAGAGAAGGGCCATTTGTATGGACAGAGGCCTGTAGGCAGGGTCCTATAAGGAGAGACGGAGGGACCTAGATCCTTTTAGCCTTCGCAAGAGAAAGCTGAGAGGCGATCTTGTGGCTGCCTATAAATTCATTGGGAGGGGCGCAGGGAATAGGAGATGCTCTATTTACTAAGGCACCCCCTGGAGTAACTAGGAACAATGGCCACAAATTGACAGAGAGCAGATTTAGGTTGGACATTAGAAATAACTTTTTCATAGTAAGGGCTGCCAGAATCTGGAATGGGCTTCCAAGGGAGAAGGTGCTTTCCCTTACCTTGGGGGTCTTCAAGAGGAGACTGGACAAGCATCTAACTGGGGTCATCTGACTTGAGCACTCTTTCCTGCCTAGGGCAGGGGGTTGGACTTGATGACCTACTGAGGTCCCTTCCAACCATAACATCTATGAATCTATGTCGTGAGTTTTGCTTGTCAACAGTTTGAGGTGCAGTTTCCCAAACATCCTACACCTATCTCCTTGAAACCTGGCAGGCTTCATAGCCTCAGTGGGGGCTACCATCCCTGCAGTTTTCATCCTGCTCTGCCTTCACACCCACACATCATGAGTTTTGCTTTGAACAGTTTGAGGTGTAGTTTCCCAGAAACTGCTGCACCTATCTCCTTGAAACTTGGCAGGTGTCATGGCCTCAAAAGGAGCTAGCACTCCTGTACGCTACACCCAAATCAGGCAAGAAATGACAAAGTTATAGGCAGTTTTGTAATTGCCCAGCATAGCCTATGGCTGAAACATCATTGAAATTCCGAAACAGTTTTGGCCAAAATGAAATGGGACAGTGATTCAAAACACCAAAACTAATCGTTCAGAAATGCTGAATTCAAAACAAGGTGTAACACAGCATTTCGGACAGCCCTCCGGAACACCGAAACAAACACTGTCTTTCTGAAATGCTGAATCCAAAACCGAAATGAAACACAGGCCTTTTGCACAGCCCTATTCATATGAAGAATGATACCTATATTGTAGTGGTGATAGTGGTGGTCAGTATTCCCTCTAAGGTGTGGTGGTCCATGAGTGCAGTGCTTCAGTCCGTGAGCAGCTTAGAGGAACACTGATGCCTGCTGTGTTTGCTGGAGGTCCTAGAGCTAGGCATGTCCAGGAAGAAAGGCTGTCTAGGAAGCTGGCTACTGGGCTTCTCCTAAGGGATGGGACTTACAGCTCTGGGTCCTGGCTGCATGCACTGTTGCTGCCTTCCAGTCACCTTGATGCTCCTTTCCTGGGCTCGTGGGATCAGGTGCAGGGAGAAGGAGGAGGAAAGCACCCTGGGAAGCTGGGGAACCTTTTGTCTGGCTACTGCCCATGCTCAGGCAGGTTTCTCTGTCTCCAGCACAGCATCAGAGGGAAAGTGGGAGAGAGAGTGTTGGGGTACTCACATACCTCCTGCCTGTGTCTCACGTAGCCCCAAGGGTACACGTACCACAGGTTGAGAAACTATGCAATACACCAAATCATCCTAACATCCTTGCCTCTCACATAATTTATGGACCATCACAGTTACATCACTCTTAAACTACTACCACGTTACTAATAAAGAGAATTGGGAATAGGAAGTAACTAGTAGCTACTAAGTTTATTTTCAGGGACTCTGTTTTCAGGTATTGTATCTGTTATAGTTAACAAAGTCATGAAATGCCCTCTCACTCAGGCTCTGAAACAACCAACATTTTCTTTATATTCCCCACTACTTCAAAAATTCTTACTGTTTGGGGTTTCTCTCCTTTCCCCTAAGTGACATATAGACCTCAATCCCTTTAAATTTCTGGATTGCTTGGATGATTAGTTGAATGCTGATTTGGGGAACTTCCATCAGCAGCACCTGTGTTAGACTGGGTGGCTTAGATTAAGAGGTGGGACCAAATCGCGACCCATGGTGACTTGGAACCTGAATCTGCAGTCAGTTAAACTGACTTCACGTAAACTCGTCTCCAGTGGTTGTTTCATAGCAAGTAAAGTGAAATCAGAATCAAGGCTCTGGAACCTGCCCTGCTGTATGACTGGGTGTTTCTGCAGCCCAAAGCTGAACTGGTGTAAAACTTATTCTGGTATTCTGAGGAGGGTGATAAAGACAGTTTATGTTGTTTTCCATCTATGATAGGTATTAGCCTCAATTTAAGGAGGCTTAATGAGACTCTATAATGAGAAATACTTGACAGCTTCAAGTGATAGAAGCTGTAACTATATACCATATTTACTTGAATCCAAGACAGAGGTTTCCCTGCACCCCTCCATGTAACAGTGGGGAAGGGGAAAGTCTCTTATTTTGGATTCGAGTATAGCAGGGTACAGGCAGCTGCTGTGGCTCCGGCTCTGGCCCTGATCTGGGGTTGGGGCTGAAGGTACAGCTGCTGCCTGTCCCCCATGCAGCATCTGTCCCACATCTGCAGCCCCAGGCCCCCTTGCCCCCACACTGCCTCTCTACCCTTCACTGCTTACCTGGGGCTGATATTGGGGCCAGGGCCAGAGCTACCACACAGCTAGGGCTGCATCTGGGGCTGGAGGAAGCATGCACTTCATGCCTTAGGCTACAGTGGGGCCAGAGCCTGTTGGAATAAGAGCAAAGAGGGAGCTGGGGGGGAAGGAAGCAGGGGGATGAGGTGTAGAGGTCAAGTTGCTTTTCTTTCCACTTACCCCACTACCATTGCTTTCCTTGGTGGTTGGGGGAGGGTATGAATTTAAGCTGACCCTCCAGTTAATTAGATTCTATACACAGAAAAACTATAACAGGCTTATACCTTTTACGTGTACAGAATCTAATTATTGGGGGGGATCATCTTGGATTGGGAAAATATGGTACCCTTAGTGTTACTGTAAGACAGCTATTTCCTCAGGAAAAAGTTTTATCAAGGCAGCTCTTAGAATAACTTTTTCCTTATAGTGAGAAGCTACAGAACTTGAAGGAAAAGCCAAAAATAAAATTTTGACAAGAATCAAAAAATGCCATTTGATCACCTAGTGCATATGACATACATATTTAAACCTGCTTTTGTGCAGTTTTTATGGAAACATGTATCTTCAATAATGCATTAAAGTGAATTAAAAACTATAGGGGAAAAAATCTTATCTGCCTTCACAAAGTGATTTCCAGGGATCCTGGTTTTCTCTGTTTAAAAATCACAACTTCTCTGATAAAAAACCTCCAAAATCTGTGTTTTTCCACAATTAAAATGAAACATCACATATATACAATTGTAAATATATCAATAAAACATTGTGTTTAACTGATTTTATATATATATATATTAGGGGTGCACCAATAAAGATTTGAGGGGGAGGCCGTACTGATACCTGATATTTAAGGAGGCATATCAGCTGATACCCATCCACTTTCCGATACAGCTGCCTCCAGCTGGTAAGTCTGATGTGGTGAAAGGGGAGCGAGGAGGGAAGTGGTGTTGGGGGGCAGATCAATGCCCCTCACAGTGAGGGAGGGGGCAGGAGCAGGTGCTGCCCAGGCTGGGGGGGGGGGGGGGGCTGGTTCCATTGCTCGTGGAGGGGGAGGTGGCTACTGATGTTGCTTTCACCCTGGGAGGGCACAGGGGGGCATGTGCCCCCATGAT
>JAGPOW010003364.1:34368284-34390220 GCA_030014935.1 Caiman crocodilus | reverse complement strand
TAGGACCAATGGTCGCAAGTTACTGGAGAGCAGGTTTAGGTTGGACATTAGGAGGCACTACTTCACAGTTAGGGTGGCTAGGATGTGGAACCAGCTTCCATGGGAAGTTGTTCTTGCTCCTACCTTGGGCATCTTTAAGAGTCGATTAGATAAGTACTTGGCTGGGGTCCTGTGACTCTGGCACTCATTCCTGCCATTGACAGGGGGTCAGACTAGGTGGCCTGCTCTAGGCCCCTTCTGACCCTAGATACTACGATATCTCCTTGGATTCTGGTTTGGTGGAGCAGCTGGTGTTCCTGAAGGTGAGTGTTGCAGCGCACCTCGGCTGCACCGCTCCTTGTGAGAGGAAAACTGCTGAGGAAAAGCCCCAGCAGAGATAATGAGCTCAGCTGAGAGTTGCTAGGACAACTAATGAGAGGCAGCTGACCCTAAGGGGCAGGGCTGGGCTCCTATAAAGCCCAGAGCCAGAGTCAGGCTGGCAGTTCTCTGCCAGCAGCTGAAGGGGCAGGAGCTCTGAGAGACCAGGGATGTGAGTGCAGCTCACGAGTGCTCCAGGGGCTGGAGCAATGATGCTAAGTAGGAGCCAGGAGGCCTGATGTTTAAGTTATGCCAGAGACTTGTGTTTTGGTTGTTGTTTACACCTATGGTTTGGGCAAGGCTGTAGGGGAAAGAGGAGGCCTCATAGGGACCCACAGGATTTGGGGCCCTGGCACCCGAGAGGGCTCGATTCAGCGCCAGAGAGGGCGCAGCAATATGGGGTGCGGAGACCCCAGGCCCTAGAAGGGGCAGTATTTTTAAGGAGCCCATGAGTGGCAGTATTATTGAGAAGCCCAGAAGAGGGGCACTATTGGAGAAGCCTATGAGGGGCAACGAGTGAGAAGCCCAAGAGGGGGACTATTAGAGAAGCCCAAGAAGGGGCAACAATTGAGAGGCCCGAGGAGGGGCAGCACTGAGGAGCCCAGGACGGGCAGGTTGAACCGGCAAGAGGCTAGCGCGGCATCAAACCCCGGCTAGAGGCTGGCTGCTGCGGTGGACCCCAAGAGAGACATGGGTTAGCAGCAGAGCATCTCCTGGATAAGGGCAAGTGCTGTGGTGGTCCCCAATCTCACAGAGGGATAGCAGCACAGTATCCCGGCCTTATTAGAGGGCCTTATTAGAGGGTAGCTGTGTGGTGGGCCTAAGAGACTGGAGGGAGAAGGCCCAGAGCAGGCGAGTATATAGAGGAGGCCCAGAGTGTACACTGAGAGCCCCTAGGTGGGGGCAGCACACAAGACTGAGAACCCTAGAGAGTGGGGGCAAGCGTACATTTGACACACCAATGTCCGGTACATCAGCGAGGCTTGGGACGTGGTATCAGGTTGGTACGAGCCATGTTTGGCCCTAAGGCCAGGGTGTCTGGAGGGCAACCATCATACGGTAGGGAACATCCCGGTGGGTCCGGGAGATCACAGGGACAGAGGTCCCGGTACGCCGTGCCCAAGGCAGTATAAAGGCAGCCTCCCATCTTATACTTATTAAGATCAAGTCATGGCAGGTGAGAATTGAGGGTGCCTTGGGCCGGACTTGGTGCAGACGGAGGGTCTTCAGGAGATCACAGCCCTCCTGTAGGACCCTGCCGTGACAGTGAGCCTCCTACTGTTTGGGTTCCCCAAGCTCCACATACAGACAAAGTGAGTTCCACCCTCCTCACTCCGCACCTATTTCCTTTTTTAGTTGCTTTCACAACCATGTAATGCCCCACTCTCAGAGCTGCAGGGGGCAGTTTAGTTTTTCACCAGCCAGCAGGAGAAGAACATCTACCTGATGAGCTCCCATGCCAGGACAAATTTGGAGATATTACCTGTGGGGAAGTAGGAAGCCCCAGGTCCTGGGCATGACCTAAACCTGCACCCTGCCATGGTAGGGAGGCCTGTTGGGACTGCTGGTGTTGGAGCAGCCCCAGAAAATGCCAGGACCACTAACCTCCCTGGTGAAAGGCAGGTAGGGGTGCCTGATAACCTCTAGCTACCACATGTACACACAGTCCTGGGTGGGGAAAGCCATCTGCGAGGTATGGGCCTCAGTGTAGGGAAGGTATGGAGCTACAGAACTGATGTTACTCCTAGACATCAGGGGCCTAAATTGGCAGCCTTCCACCTGGCTAACATCTGAATCAGTTTTCCATCAAGGTGTGGCAGGAGAAAGGAGCAGGCGGTTGACCCAGAAACAGGTGGGCAGGCCGAGATTTAACTGGCACTGTGAAGGTCCCCTGTTATAGGTTACTATCCCTGATGCATTCATCCCACTCTGCCTTAACACATGCAAGGTAGACAAGGTTCTTTGGGTCAATATGATATCTTTTATTAGACCAGCAGAATAGTTGGAGAAATATATCTTAGCAAGCTTTGAGGTTTAAAAACTCTTTGTCAGGCTGAGGAAGCATCTGCAGTTGGTGTGTGCACTCTTTCTCGATAGAATGAATAGTAAAGAAGCCAGAGGCTGGGCTGCAGGCAAGAAAGCCAGTCAGTGAAAATGTAAATTGAGGCATCAGAGGGTGAGGGGAAAGGGGGATGTAGCAGCTAGGTAAAAGTGGAGAAGGAATACCTGAGGAATCAGATGTCAGGCTGATTATAGTGTGTCATAAATCCAATGTCTATATTGAGTCCAGGAGTTTTTATATCCAGTAGATATATGAAGTGAAGTTTGTAGGCTTGTGTACAAAAGGTGTTTGCAAATTCCCTTTGAGGATCAGGACTGAGAGATTGGAGAGACAGTGGTTTTCTTGTGAGAAATGTGCCCCCACTGGTAACTGGGTGTTCTTGTCTTTAATAAATGTCCAGTGTGCATTCATTCTGGTGCATGGTTATTTGGTCTCTCCTACATAATTTCCATCAGGGCATTTGGTGCACTGGATGAGATCTATAATGTTTCTGGAGGTGTTCCTGTAAGATCCAGGAGTGGTGATGGTTCTGTTGTGGGGTATAGTAATTGTGGAGGTACTGAAGATATGTTGGCAGGTTTTGCATTTCTTGGCATGGCATGGCCTGGATCCATTTGGTGTATTTTTAGCTGTAGGGAGTTCTGTTGTTGAGGTTAGTGAGGTTCGGTGCTTGTTTGAATTTACAAAACACCTTTTGTAGACAAGCTTACAAAATTCACTTCATAATTCTACTGGATATAAAAACTCATGGACTTAATATAGATATTGGATTGATCACACACTATAACTTGCCTGACATCTGACTCCCCAGGTACCTCTCCACTTTTACCTGGCTGCTACATCCTCCTTCTCCCCCTGCTTGTCTCTCACCCCCTGATGCCTCAATTTACATTTCCACTGACTGGCTGTCTTACCTGCAGCCCAGCCTTTGGCTTCTTTACTATTCATTCCATCCAGAAAGAGCACACACCAACTGCAGATGCTCCCTTAGCTCAACGATGGGTTTTTAAACCCAAAAGCTTGCTAAAATATATTTATTCAACTGTTCAGTTGATACAATAAAAGATATCAGGTTGACCCAAAGAACCTTGTCTGCCTATGTCCTTAGACCAACACAGCTACAACCTACAACCTAGGGGTGCGTAAAGTGGGCCGTATTAGATTCAGATTCAGATTTGGCCTGCTTCAGGGGACAATGATTCTGTTTGTGAATTCAGATCACTGTCCCAATTCGATTCAGCCAAATCCAAATCTGAAGACACAGACACAGCTTTAAATGTTTTTTCTACGTACCTCAAGGTACCAGGTTTGTGAACGCTGAGATGGTGGGGCAGATGGAGCATCCCACAGGAGCACGGGGCCCTCCCTTGTGTTAGGCGGTGGACCACCCCTGCGCTCTCCTGGCTCAGCAATTGGCCATGGGGGGACCCCAGGTACCCACCCCCCCCCCGACCCAGGAGGCACCAGTTGCTGAGCCAGTGGGATGGGGGGGTCAACCACGCTCCATAGAGGACCCAGAAGTGCTTCTGGTCCTCTTCCGGGTCTGTTGCTGAGTGTGCTGGGGACCCGCCAATGCTTCTGTGGGATGCTTCATCTGCACCACTATCTCAGCATTCACAAATTGCACTTGGTACCTTGAGGTATTTAGAAAAAAACATATAAAGATATGTCTATGTTCTGAATCATTGAATCTCTCCAAATAGATTTGGAGGGTTCCGATTCAATTCAGAGAGATTAAAGGGTCTCCTGATTTGATTTGGATTCAGAGATTTGGCCACCAAATTGGGCTGAATCTCTGCTGAATTGAATCAGCGACCAAAGCTTTGTACAGTCCTACTATACCCCTTAACACACACGAGTGATACAAGTTTTGCTTTCAACCACTTGAGTGCCACTTCCACAGAGACCCCTGCACCTAGCTCCTTGAAACTTGGCAGGCTTCATGCCCTCAGAAGGGGCTACCCCCCCTTCTGTTTTTATCCAAACTGGCAAAAAAATGACAAAGTTATAGTTATTTTAGTGATTCCCCATTATGTTCTATGGCTGAATCTCCAAATCTGATTCAACTGAATAGAATCAGGATAGTGACTTGAATCACCGAATCGAATCACTGTCCCACTGAATCGGCCAAATCCGAATGTGAATCAAATACTTGCTGCTTCATGTAAACCTAGTATGTAGGTAACAGGAGGAAAACCAGTGGAAGCGTGGGAACACTGCTCAGTGCATCTGGACATCTGATCACTGACACCAAGGAGAAAACTCAACTTCTGAACACATACTTCACATCTGTATTCCACCAGTCTAAGAGTGATAGCCTGCTGAATGCAAATATGACACAGAATAGTCACAGTAGGGATGACCACCTATCAACAGTCAATGTTAGCACCATGACCAAAATGGTCCTGCGGGGATTCATAATTGACCATAAAATGAATGAGCCACCAGTATGATGCTTCAGTTAGCCAAGCAAACAATACGCTGACATGCATCAACCAATGCAGCTCAAACAAAACTAAGGAAGTTATTTTCTTGCTCTACTCAGCATAGGAGAGGCTG
This sequence comes from Caiman crocodilus, assembly GCA_030014935.1. Taxonomy (NCBI): domain Eukaryota; kingdom Metazoa; phylum Chordata; order Crocodylia; family Alligatoridae; genus Caiman; species Caiman crocodilus. The sequence goes on along the minus strand of JAGPOW010003364.1, from coordinate 34,385,242 downwards.
CAGCTGGAGTACTGCATTCAGTTCTGGGCCCCACACTTCAAGAAGGATGTGGAGAAGCTCGAGAGAGCCCAGAGAACAGACACTCAAATGATTGCAGGCCTGAAGAGCAAGACATACGAGGAAAGGATGACAGATATGGGGGACTGTTCAGCCTAGAAAAGAGAAGAATTTGGGATTTGGTGCCAGCTTACAAATATATCAGGGGTGAGCATCAAGGGCTAGGTGAACAACTATTCACCAAGGCACCCCTGGGGAAAACCAGGAGCAATAGTCATAAACTCCTAGAAGGTTTCAGACTGGATATAAGGAAAAACTTCTTCATGGTTTGTGTGACCAGACTCTGGAATAGATTCCCAGTGGGGTGGTGCAGGCACCTGTCCTGGAGGTCTTCAAAAGAAGACTGGACACATGCCTTTCTGGGGTTATTTGACCCCAGCAATCTTCCCTGCCAAGAGCAGGGGGCCTGAACCTGATGTTCTCACCAGTTCCCTTCCAGCCCTAAACTTCTGTGAATCTGTAAGAAGTAGTGTGATGTGTATTCCTCACAGTCAGGTCTCTTAATAAGCTAACCACCCAGAGATGAAGAGAAGCACCCATTTGGTTTGTGATGGCTTCCTATTTTGTTGTATTTTAAAATGATATTTTTGTCTCTGAGCTGAAACCAGCCACAAAACATTTCAGCCTAGATTATATGTTTTTTCTTTGTTATGTTTCTGGAAAACTATTGTAATCCTGGGCGTGACACTACCCACACCCTCACCTGAATAGTGGGATCCTGGGGTACCCGGTAACCAGTGGCCCTGCCCAGCTGCCTGGGTAGCTACTGCAGGCTTTGCAAGCGGAGAGCCTCCCCTTACAATCAACCAACCTTACAGACAGTTATAAAACTATTTACAGAATCAAATTATTTACAAGGTAACATAAAACCAATGCAATAGAACAAATGTTACACCAGATGACCTGGTGATGGTAGCTTAAGAGTTAATGCTTCTTGGATACATTTTACAATAGGGGAAGGTATGCAAATTACCCATGATACATAAGGAACCAATACATAAATACATTGGTATTCCAACTAATAAACCATCAAGAATGTATGTACACAGTCTATAACTCATACACTGTATACTGAGGACCCTGTGTGCACTGCCTCTGGTGGGGCCTCAGGGACCAGGACTGCGTTTGTGTCCCTGCACTGGATCTGTGCCCTGGTGCTGGCATCCCTTGCATGATCTCCAGGGGTCTGGGTGCAGCAGGTGGGACCCCGGTGCTCTTTCCTGCCAAGGCAGGGGGTCGGACTAGATGATCTGCCCAGGTCCCTTCCGACTCTAGACACTATGAAACTATGAAACTATAAGTGTCTGGGTTGCAGGTTGTAACAGTTTCCCCTGCCCAGCACAGTCTCACAGCACCCAGCAAATGCAGCCCCTCCCCGGTGCCTTCTCACTCACAGGGAAAAAATCAGGGCAGTCTCCAGGCTTTTCCCCTGGCCCTGCGTCCAGCTCCCCTGCTGTGCTCAGCCAGCCAAACTGGTGCTTGCAGAAGGGTCTTCCCAAGTTTGGAGTCTCCTCAGAGGCAGCTCCTCTCTTGTCCTGCCCGGCAGGGCTCTGAGGGGAAGGGAGGAAGTAGCACTCTGCCCTGCTGCCTCTCCCTGCCACTTCTGCAGGGCTCTGCCAGGGGCTCTTGGAGGGATGGCTGTGGGGAGATCCTTTCCCTGGTCTCCAGCCTGTCTCTCACCCCCTCTTTCTCTCTTCTATTCTCCACCCTAGGAAAACTACTCCTCTCTTTTAACCGAGCCTCTCAGCCAATCCCAGGCCAGGGTTCTTCCCCGGCTTTTGCTAAGGTCTCATTCAACCCCTGTTAGGGTTATATTGCCCTTCCCATTTCCAAGAGGGCTACTGCCGAAGCAGCTTTACTCACCCTCAGGGCTAACAGTGTCCCTACTGGAACAAGTTCTCTCTTAGCACTCTGTCCCTCTAAAGGGCAGCCTTTCCTATTCCTTCAGGTGGGTCCATTTTTAATGCTGCTACATCATTATGCTCAAGTGGTCTCTCTAGGTCTAGGAGCTTGTCAAGTGCTTGTAAAAAATCTGTTACCAAGCTTAAGAGAGAAGTTGGGAGATTTGATTCTGATGGAATTAAGGCACTGCTGACAAAGACAGGTCTTGGTCCCATAAAAAACATGCTTCTTTTCACTGTGAAATGCTGCATACTGCACTATCACATACTTTCCAACAAATTTCTGAATGTGGGGTGGAGAAGCCTCCTGGGACCCACCTCCAAGGCTCTCTTCCTTCCTTTAATTTAAAATTGCAAATGATAGAATCAATCTTACTGAATCCTGTGCTACACTGTCAGTGTACTCAGGATATATTTCAGAAATTAAATACAATATAATTATTTTTAGCAAATAGGATAATATGAGTTTAGGAAAAGGTTAGGAAAACAAATATATTTGTTTATGAAATGGCCACTACAGCTTTCTTAAGTTTTGACAGTTAGTTTACCAATTAGTAGAATCATCTTCAATATGTATAAGCCTGTTTCTGTGAGCTGAAGTCAGTGGGTAAATCAGCATTCAACTTCTGTAGAAAACACTAAGCCAGCTGCAATATTGGGTTGCATATGTGCCATTGGCTTAATTATTATATAATTGCTCTACATTTAAAAAAAAAAAATAGCTTACTTTGGATGCTCTCTTTTGAACTAGAGATAATAAAATCAGTTGTTTTGATTTGTTTAAACGTTAAACTGATTGGTTGTGTATCCTACAAAAGAAAAGATTTGCATTTAAAAGTGCAGTGGTCTCATTAAAATTCTTCTCAGGGATAATTAAAGAAAAGTTCTAGCAATAAGCAGCTCAAAGTCACTGAGACATTTCAAGCATGCTAAAATCAGAGAAACCAGTAGTTTTTTTGAATCTTTAGTCTCCTCCTCTTTCATTATGTCTTTATTTGAACAAACACCCAATTATTGTTGGTTTCTTCATTGATCCAGTCAGCTTATTTATGCCTGGCCCACACAGATCTTTAAGGTATTTGTGACCAGACGTAGAGCTTGTCAGCATGCCTGACAGTGAAGAGACCCTCAAGAAAAAGTCACAAGATGAGAATGCAATGAATATTACAGAAAGCTATAAAAACAGGTACTGTAACTTGAGAATTTATACTAACAAACTATATCTCCAGTTTAGTGTTTTTCAGGATTGAAGTCCTGATGAACTCCTATCAAACCTGTATTTATCTAATGCTGACTCTACTATTTGGTACAAAATATACAGTCCTTTGTACAACATAAAAAGAAAACATTTTAAAAATTTTAAAATTTTTAAAAAATGTGACAGTGAACATATATTTCCATAATTTCTTTTGCCAACCCATAGATTGGTTGAATGTTAAACTGGATAGCATTATTCAATGCAGATGTTCTGTTATTCGCATCCTGATTGTTCTCATGCAACACAGTTTGTTCAAGAAGTAACACAGACTGTCATCTTGTTGCTGTTCTCTTCCTATAAGAAATGGCCATTATGCACATTTGCCTTTATTATTTTTATTTTTTTAAATTCATGTATCTAATAGTAGCATTCACTAGATAGCATGGGGACTAATTGTAGAAATTAATGCATTAGAAATTTGAATAACAATGGTGACCTGAACATGGAATGAAGATTTGTAGTTTTGAAACAACAACCAAAAAATCTTGAAAAAATGGGCATGAAGTTGAAAAAAGAATTGAAAATGAATCTAGCTTCTGGGAGATAGCAACTCCTCATTATATTGTGATTTTTTTTCAGTATATATACTTGTGAAACAAGGCAAATGGTACTATAAAACTTGTAGCTGTAATCATAGTGCTAAGAGCCAGTGTGATTTACATTTAGAACTCCTGTAACAATATTCTTCAGCATATAAGGAATCTTTGTTTCCATTGGGCACTTTATTCTAAACTCACATGAACAAATCATTTTCTGCACCTAAAGATTTTGTGTTTAGATATGATTTCTTTCTTAATACTTTTCACTATCTTATATTCTTGCTTATGTTTTATTCTGATAATTGGGCTGCTAAAATATTTGAAGTGGTGTTAGGAGTATTGCTGAAGCTGTAATGTAACAGGAAATATGTGAGAAGCAAAGTTTCTTTGATAATATATTTTATTGGGCCAACTGTATAGTTGGAAGAGATCTTAGGCAAGATGTGAGGAAGGGCATTTTGTGCCTAAAATGTCCAAGATAAAAAGATGTGAAGTGCTATACTAGGACAGACCAATGGTCCATCAAGCTCAGTATCCTGTTTCCGACAGCAGCTGAAGTGGATGCTATAGAGGGAGAGTGGTGAACTGAACATATTTTGAGTGATCTGTCTCTTATTCAGTATACTTCCTGGCATCCACCATTATTAGTTTAGAGATGCCAGCAGCCAGAGGAAACATCTCCAACCGTTCTGTTCAATAGCTGTTTATAGGTCTGTAGTCTCAAAACTTTGAATTTTGGGAAAATAAAACTCTGTTATTCCTTTCAGGTAATGGAAGGAAATCAGAATAACATTAAATATGGGGTAGAGTTTCACCAAGAACAAACCACAGACTGGAGTGCCCAGGGGGAGGCAGGCAGAAGAAACACCTGGATAAATCTCAGAAAAAGACAAGGGGATGTCGAGATATCACCATGTGTGGGCATGGGCCTTTGCGTCCCATTGACATTCACTGGCCGCCTTCTTTCCCAATGGCAACGCCAGTCAGTACAGTTGGATCGGTCTTCCTCACTGTTATTTTTCCTGCCATGACTTTGATGACTTGGTTAATTGGGGAGGGGTGATGACTCGTTGACCCAGAGCTGACCATCAATTGCCCCAGTGCCAGACATGGTACACATAAAGCAAAAAAACCCCTCTCTTTGCAAAGGGAAAAAAAAGTGAAACTTGTTGTCTGTTCAGTGGTCCTCCCTTCACTGCAGGAAATTCTAATGCTGCCTCTCTTCCCCTTGTCTTCAGTCAACACGTGCTTAATCACCAGAGCCATGATCAAGCAGGTTTCTTGGGGTTTTTTTCCTCTTTGAGTAATTAATGTCCTGCTGGCTCAATTGACTACCCTTGGCAGCCAATTAATGCAGAACTGTTTTTTTTCCCTCTGAGCTCCTCTGAGCTCTGAAGACCTTGTGGGTCTATTGGCCCATTCCCAGGGACTGGGTTCTAGGCAGCAGACAGGCATTTACCCTCTCTGCCTGCCCCTTCTCTTCCCTCTACCATCTTTCCTCACTCCGGCTCCTGGAGCCAGAAGTAACCCACAGCAGCTTAATTAACCCAATCCACTTCACCTGGCAAGATGATAAAGCAGGCTTGTCCAACATATGGCCTGCAGGCCGCCATGCGGGCCACCAAGCCATTTTATCTGGCCCGCGGAGGTGGCGGTGCCACGGAGTGCAGAGCCGCCACAGCAGCAGCGGCATGGAGCTGGCAGTGAAGGCGAGGCGGGCAGGGAGCATGGAGCCGTAGCGGCAAGGCAGGTTGAGAGCACGGAGGGAATGTGGCAAGGCGGGCAGGGAGTGCCGCGGCAGAGGGGCTGACAGAGAGCAGAGAGGGAGCATGGTGAGGCAGGCAGGAAGCGCTGTGGGGCATGGAGCTGCGGCAGCAAGGTGGGCAGAGAACGTGGAGGGAGCATGGCGAGGTGGGCAGGGAGTGCTGAGGCAACAGGGCTGGCAGAGAGCAGGGAGGGAGCTCAGCGAGGCAGGCAGGGAGCGCTGTGGGGTGCAGAGTCGTGGCGGCGAGGCGGGCAGAGAGCGTGGAAGGAGCGTGGCAAGGCAGGGAGCACTGCGTAGTCCGGAGCTGCGGCGGCAGGGCTGTGGTGAGGTGGGCAAGGTGGGCCCATGCGCCCCAGCTGGCAGCAAGGGGAGGGGAGGTGCTTATCCCTGCGGGGCCTGGAGGAGCAGCCCCACGCGGGAGGCCAAGCAGCGGCCGCTGGCAATGCTGGCCCACACTTGCCTCACCACCCCGCTTCAAGCCAGCTCAGCTGCCTTGCCCCACAGCAAGGTGGTGCCTGCTCCCCCAGAGCAGTGGCTCCACTGTGGCTCTCTGGGCCCGGCCACTGACTCCTCTTCTTCATAGCATCTCAAAAAAAATTTAGCAATCGTATTAGTTTTCCCTGGCTTATACACAATATTAGAGTGAAAAGGCTGCAAAGTCAAAGCCCATTGGGTGATGTGCGCAATGTCCATCTGTTTAGTTTTAAGCCACCTCAGCAGGGCATGGTCGGTTATCAGGGTGAACTCGTGCCCTAGCAAGTAATATCGAAAATAGTCAACATCCCATTGTATTGCTAAACATTCATGTTTGACCATTGCATACCTTCTCTCCTGTGGATTCAGCTTCCGGCCGGCATAGGCTACAGGCCGGGATATTCCATCAGCTTCCTTCAAAACAACAGCGCCTAATGCTCTATCAGAGGCATCCATCTGTAGGATAAAAGGTGATTCAAAGTCTGGAGTTTCCAACACTGAGTCCTGACATAGGGCCCTCTTTGTCTTTGCGAATGCCTGCCCATCCCATGTAAGGGGGCCCTTACTCTTTCCTTGCAACAAATCAGTTAAGGGTGCTGTTATTTCTGTGAATCATTGATAATACCCCACAAGGCCTAAGAACGCCCTAAGTTGTTTGTGGCTCCGGGCTGGAGTATAATGATGCAAGGCTTCTGCCCTGTCAGTCAATAAACGAATGTGTGCCTGACCCACCATAAACCCTAGGTACTTTACCTTGGCCTTACCCAGGACAGTTTTCAGGTTGGCTGTAAGCCCGGCTTGACATAATTATTGTAGCAATACCGCAACTGCTTCTAAGTGCTCCTCCCAACCCTATGTATATATCATCTATGTAGGTGGCAGCGTATTGCTGATGCGGGGCCAACACCCATTTGATTAACCTTTGAAAGGTAGCCACTGCCCCGTGTAACACAAAAGGCATCTGCCTAACTTTGTATAAGCCCCATGGAGTGCCAGACACAGTTTTGGTCATATCATCCCTCCTCAATGGCACCTGTCCATACCCTTTTGCTAAATCCAGGGTTGAGATAAACCTGGCCTGTCCCACATTGTCCAACAGCTCACTAATCTGGTATGGGAGGTATGGGAAAGGCATCAAAGCGTGATATGGCATTTACTTTCCTGAAGTCCACACATAGCCACAGTGACCCATTGGGCTTAGTCACCACCACAGTTGGGCTGTGACATGGACTTCCAGACTCCTGAATGATGCCTTGTTCTAGCATTTCAGTAATTTGCGTATGAACGGGCCTCATATCTATGATGTGGGATCCTCCTCCATTTTTCTCTGATGGTCTGCCCCACAGGGGTTGTTATCTGATGGATTATCCTTGTAGCGCACCCTGGAGTCTCACTAAAAGCACCATTTTGTCAGGATATCACCATGTGTGGGTGTGGGCCTTTGCGTTCCATTGACATTCACTGGCCGCCTTCTTTCCCAGCACCGGCGCCAGTCAATACAATTGGGTCAGTCTTCCTCACTGTTATCTCACCTGCCACGACTCTGATGACTTGATTAATTGAGGAGGGGTGATGACTCCCTGACCCAGAGCTGACTGTTGGTTGCCCCAGTGCCAGACCTGGTACACATAAAGCAAACAAAAAATCCTCTTTGCAAAGGGGGAAAAAAAATGAAACGTCCATTCAGTGGTCCTTCCCTCACTGCAGGAAACTCTGATGCTGCCTCTCTTCCCCTTGTCTTCAATCAACACATGCTTAATTGCCAGCGCCTCAGTCAAGCTGATTTTTGGGGGGATATTTTTTTCCCTCTTCCAGTAGTTAATTCCCTGCCGGCTCAATTGACTATCCGCAGCAGCCAATTAACACAGAACTGTTTTGTTTTTTTCCTCTGAGCTCCTCCAATCTCTGAAGATCTTGTGGGTCTATTGCCCCATTCTATGGGACTTAGTTCTGGGTGGCAGACAGACATTTACCCTCTCTGCCTATTCCTTCTCTTTCCTTTACCGTCTTTCCTTGTCCTGGCTCCCAGAGTCGAAAATAACTCCCAGCAGCTTAATTAACCCAATCTGCTTCACCTGGCAAGATGATAAAGCTTTGCCAGGGTGGATTGGGAGATCCCGTCTGAGCGTGGCCATGCCACTGTGGCTGGATGGACTCCCCTGGCCAGGGGTCTTCTCCAGGTATGTACTCTTGATCTTTTTACATACCTTTCCCTTTAACTCACCGTTAGATGGATCCTCTTTTGGAACCAGTGGGGACGACATAGGCAGGGAAGGTGCTTTGGGTAGATGACTGTGATATCTTTTATTAGGCTAGAGGTTTTCAACCTTTTTGGATCAGTGTACCTCCAGTGGTTGGACACAGAGCAGTGTATCCCCGGCAGCTGGACATGGAGCATGTGGGGGGTGCATGCAGCCAGATGTAAAGTGGCATGAAAGCTTCCCCTGCATCCAGATAGGCAGGCAGCGCCTGTGTGACCATGCATGATGGTGCACGGTGATGATCTGTCCCTGCCTGCCCACATATACCCCTTAGGGCCTTCTCAAGTACCCCCAGTTGACAACTGCTATATTAGACCAACTGAGTAGTTGGAAAAATGTTCTTAGCAAGCTTTCAGGTGCCTGAAAGCTTGCTAAGAACTTTTTTCCAACTATTCAGTTGGTCTAATAAAAGATATCACATCTACCCAAAGAACCTTGCCTGCCTGTTGTCTAACTGAGGTATTCTGGAGATGGCTGTCCTACCAAACATGAAAGCTGTGATCATTTTAGCTGGGATAGTTGGCAGAGCCCTCTCAGTGCAGCATATTTTTCAGGAGTGAGAGACGTCAGTAAATTTTGCACTAAACTATCTGTTTTCAAAATGTAAGTGGGATTTAGTGGAGAAGGGAAGTGGCTAGTGCTAGAATGCATTGCTGCATTAGCTACTCAAAATTCTAAGAAAGGGTGGGTTAAGATTATTAAAGCTAGAGAGTGGGAGTCTAAGATATTAAGATACTATTGTCATCTGAAACCTTAAAAGCTCAGTCCCAAAATATTATACAGAAAATGGGATCTGTCTTGTACAGAGGGTTGTAAATATACAAAGATAAGCTTAAGAAAATATGATTCAGTTAATACAGGAAAAGAGTCATTTTTAGGACACATTGGTCACCCTCTAGAATGAGAAAGTCAGGTATATCAACTGTCCAGAAGGGATTTTTTTTATATGCTGTGCAAATGATCACTTCTCTTGAAAAGTTTAAAAAGCAGTATGAGCTATACAGTACTTCATCTTGGTAGAATTAAGCAGTGGGATATAAAAGGTGTATTTGATTAAAAAGTTCTGCTATGGATAAAAATGGTATGTTTCCCAATTTATCTTTAAATTGCACACACACATGCGCAGATATCCCCTGAAGGCCACAAGTAGTGGGAGTTAGTTTGTAGGATCAGGCTACAAGACAAGGCAAGAGAAAACAAGCAACTAGACACTGCAGAATAAATAAGTTGAGGTAAGGGTTTAAAGGGGTTATAACAAAGAGAAAAAGCTCATTGAAACGTAGCATCCTGCAATAAAAAGTGTACTGCCCTTTTGAATGTGTAAAAAGTTGGATAAAAAGTTAGAAAAGTTGGATGTACAGAGAAACTGGTCAGAACTGCAGAGTGAATGAGGGTGATTTTGTGGATCAGATGTAGATAAAATCCAACTGAATTTTCCTGAGGTACGTCTGAATGAAGAATCAACTGCCGCCCCAGAAGGAGCTAAAATAATTGCTTATGGAAGAAACATGAGTGATGATAAGACTTTTACACTAAGGAAAGAGAAAAGGACTTTTTGGTGATATCTTTTATTGAACCAACCTCATGTTTGGGAAAGATGTTGGACCAGCTTTTGGGCAGAGCCTGGGAATTGGGAAGGTACATTATTCTTCAGAGTAATATAATTGAACAGAGATGTAACTAGAAATTTTGCACCCTGGGCAGACATATTGGAGAGCCGAATGGGTATAGTTCCAACTGTAGAAGAGCCAAAGGGGTGCTGAGTGCCAGAAAACCTTTATACCTGATTCCAGGTATCCTCCACTCCCTGGCTGCTGCTAGTATAGTGCAGACAGTCCCTCTAAATCAGCACCAAGGCTGGTGAGCTGTTTGCCCATCACTGGTTGCATATTGTAATTTAATACAACAACAAAAACACTTCTATGGTAGTGTAAAGATAAGGCTACCATATCTGATTTCAGTAAAAGTCTGTAACTAATTGGGGTAAAATTAAAAGTGAGAATATGCAATTGTTGTGATTGATCCTGCAACCTCAGCTATGCTTGTCAGATATACAGTGGATGTTTTTAAATTTAGGCTTTACAATAATTTCTGTTTCTCCAGTTTTATATATGCATGTAACATTGTCAACACAACATGACTGTAGCACAGTAAGAAAAGGTGAAATTCATTCAGGCTGCACATACTGTAGATAATATGCAGGGGCAAAAATGTATGAGTGGAAAAGCTTTAGCAAGGAAGGAAGTGTAAACTTCACATTTGTGATGGGATGTGGACTTGGCTTTGGATCCAGACAGGTAGGTACAGAAGCTGGCATTGACTGGAACTCAAAATAGATACCACTGGTTAATGTATAACCAACTCTTAAACTATTGTAACTTGGTATAGCTCTTACAAACTTGTAAAAAGAGCAGGGTATGGGCTGAGGAAGGGAAGAGTGGAGAAGGAGTGGAGTGGCCTTAATTACAATTTTCAGCATTCAAATTAGGTGCTTAGCAACTTGCTGTACTCCCAGATCTCACTATAGTTTGACAGTGATGTAGCACTGTTCGTATTAATGCCTGGCTGGATTTCCTGGAATTCTCTTGTACTTATTATGCATACATCTCTGCAACTGCTCTATACAAGTATGAATCCAAAATAATTAGCCTAATTTTTAATAGTAAAATTTAAAAAGATTTCAGTAATGTACTGTAGTGCATCCTATAGGAGTTTTTAAATTACAGTATATCTATAAATACTTACGGATGTTTGTAGAAATGTATTTAACTTTGCCAGTGGCTTAATTTATATAGTTATTTTTTAGTTTATTTCTACTTATATTTTTTAGTTTATTTCTACAATGAAAGGGTTACAGTTTTGTCTGACAGCATTAGATTACAGCTGTTTTGCTTGACCTGGTAAAACAGACCTCCTTAGAAATCTCAAATACAGAGATCATACTAGGAGAAACTAATATTGACCTTCTGGCTCATTGGACCAACATTATCAATCAATAATAGTAATAATGAAATAATTTAGGTCTTCATTACACTTACCAAAGTGCTGTTCTGTTCTAAAATTCTAATATTATAAAAGCCTAAGTCTGTCTGTCTGTCCATAATGCTTTATTCATGCTCTGATTGGCTGACAGACAGCCAATCAGAGCGTGAAGAAGTGCTCTGACAGAAGGCAGCTTGTTGTCATGATGGTGGGGACACGGGGGATGCAGCAGGGTGTGGGGCGAGGCCAGCAGAGCTGGCCCGGCCCCCCTTCCTCCTCCCCCCTGCTCCCTGGATGCAGCTGCAACAGAGCGGACAGAAGGGAGGGGCAAGGCCAGGGGGGAGTGGACTTGGGCCCAATGTGGGTGGGGGGCCTGCTTCTTTCCCCCCACTGCATCAGCCCCAAGCCTGCTCCTTCAGTCCCCGAGTGGGCTTGATGCGGCCAGGGGGTTGGGGGAGGAGCAGGTGCACCATGGCATCAGTGGTGATGGTGAGGCCAGGGGAAGACTAGGCATGGGCTCAATGTGGTGAGGGGAGGGAGCCAAGCCCCAGCTGAGGGAAAAGCCAGCCCACTGTGGCAGTTGGGGGAGGCGGGGAACAGCAGGCCTGGCCTGGCCCAGCCCAACATGGCGGCTGTGGGGGGAGGCAAGGAGTGACTTGGGCCCAGGCCCACTCCTCTCCCACCCCCGCTCCCTGCATTGTCACCAAGCCCACTCTTCCTGTCCTCCCGCCACTGTCGGGTCAGCCCGGGCCTGCTATCTCCCCTCCCCCCCGCCATGGTGGCCTGGGTTCTCCGCACCCTCATGCCGGGTCCTCCCCCACACTGGGCCAGGGCCTGCTCCTCCCTGCTCTCTGCTGCTGCAGCGGGGAGTGGGGGAGCGATCCCAGACCCCAAGCAGCAGGAGGGAAGGGGAAGTGGGCCCAGATGAGGGGGGCCTGGGGATCCATCCTCACCTGCTTCCCCCCCAAAGATTCTTGATGGGCAACTGCCTAGTAACTCTATAAAATGGGATTGGGGTGTTCACTTTGTTTGAACTGATTCTACCGAGAATGCTCAAGTTATAAATTAAAGAAAATAAAAACTTATGAAGATCTGTTGCTTGTTCTCCTTAATTGGACCATCACCATTAACAAAGGTTCCTGAGTCTCAGTCAGGCCATTGTTAACGCCACTGCAATTCCATTATCTTATTACATCCTCAGCATCCCATGTGCAAATCGAGTGGTTTCACTGTGTTTGCAAAGATGGAGCCAATTAAAACAAGCTAGGTGTAAGCAGGTAGGGTTAACTGAAATTATTTCTATTTGATTAAAGTAGCTATTCCACAAAGCAGTTGTATTACTAGCTGATGACTTTGTGCTAACTCATCAGGCTTTATCCTACAACACTTGATGGGCCAATCATTATGAATTAAAAGTACCACTACACTTGAATTAAAGATCTTTGTGTGTAGACTGAACCTGACTTAGCAGACTGAAGGTGTAACTTGAATAATTTCTATAGTGAAGTCAGGTTATGTTACCAATTAATCATGTCCAAACAGTCTGACCTCCATCTACCTCTGTAGTGTCTGAGTTCTAATTGATTGGTATTATGTGACATAAATGCACAACAGCTTGTTCTGACTGCTTCATGCCAGAGACCAAGATGAAGTTCCTTATATCTCTATTCCCCAGCCAAACATATTAATCATAACTAATCAATATTATCATAATACATAATTTAACATACACACTAAGACCCTACCAATTAACAATATTCAGTTAGTCTCTAAAGTGCTTTGCACTGTCACACAAACTTATTATGTCAGGTGGCAGTAAATCTCTTAACCTTGGTTGTTTTATGTTTCAGCTATGTCAACAGATTGCATCAAACCTCTTAAGGCAAAATGGCCACCTCAGCAACCTGTATCTCCCACTCTTGGAATATAGAAAAGATCTTGTGTATTACTTTGCACTATTATGTGTCTCTCTGGTCAAATTTAGATGACTAAACTATCTCTAGTGATACCATGCACTGCAGTTTCTAACTATTGTTTTAATTGTAAATATATGTAGCTTCACTTTAATTAATTGACAGGTGCTAAGATCTCCAATAATACTAAGTTATATTAGGTTTGCTTTATCTGTTTCTGTATACAGCCATAGATCACCACTGGAACTGTAGACCCCAGTGACTGAAATACATTTTTGTTTTCAGCTGAACAAGTTGTCAGCAGTAATAACTTATTTTTCACCAGTGTCATCATGCAATTTGTCACTGATAAAGAGACAAGAGTCCAGCTCCACAGTCTTCAATACTTTAGCACTTTTTTCCACCAACCTATTGGATTGGGGCTATTGGGGAACTGTTGTTAACATGCATTAAAGCAGTATTTCACTATAACTGCTTACATTCATAGTCATTAAACTGTGGTCCATTGTCAGGTATTACTATATCAAGTATTAATGTCTGGCAAAAATGGATTCGATTTGCACAATCATTTTTTAAACTGTGGTATCTTCTAACCAGGCTGTCTCATAAGTATAATAATCTAGGGCAGAATTGCTGAACCTCACCCTGCAGGCCCGCTCCAGCTCCCAGCACTATGTTATCCAGCCCACAGGTTCATGAACTCCACGTGTCATGGCCCTGCATGCTAAATTTGGTATACAGGGTGGCATGGGGCCCTGATCTTAGTGTGTAGGGCCAAAAGCTTGAGCACCACTGATCTCAGTCATGGGAATTAACTAGTTAATTAATTAGTTAAAAAGTTAAAGAAATGGCCAGCTTTAACTTTAGTTAAATTTTTCAGCTGTCAGCTTTTATTAACTAGTTAAAGAAAAAGGTCAACTTGAACTTTCTTAAAGTGTAAGTTAAAAGTTTAAAAAATTGAAATCCGGCTTTCCCAGAGTTTTTCCTGACGCAATCACTCACTAGGACTTACATGGAACAATATTTCTTCATTGAAACTCTAGGACTTCTTGTTTGAGAGACAGAGAGAAGTGTGCCTTCCTATGAGATATGGTCTCTTAAGAACTACAAGTCCCAGAGTTCTTTAGTTCATGCTGGCATTTTCTGTGCATTTACAAAAAAGAGCAGGGCTGCCAGTTTGCTGCAGGAGAGGGAACAAGCAGAAGCAAGCAGAGACATTGATTCCAGTAAGAAGAGTGGGAGCAAGTAATGAGGGTGAAGCAGATAATGACTTTTTTAAATTTTAATGAAGATCTGAGCCAGCAGCCCAGGGCCCAAGAAATTGAGCATTACTTCTCATCTATGAGAAACTTGCCTGAGATGTCACCTATTGTGAAAAAACTATTCATCCGTTATAACACAAGCATTCCCTCATCTGCCGATGTAGAGCGATTGTTCAGAAGTGGGGTCTTAGTTTTGCAAGAGAGAAGAGGAAAATTGTCAGATGTAAATTTTGAAGCTTTTGCTGAAGTTCAATAAGCATGTTTAGACAGTTTCTGCTATGCAACTGAACATTCTTTTTCTCATTTCAGTCTAATTTTGCTTTTCAGACACTTTCAATATTTTTAATTCAGATGTATTTTAATTCAGATGCATTTCTAATTCAGATGTATTTTATACCTTTTTGTTACATTTTGAGCAGAACATTGTAACAACAGAGATTTTCTGTGGAAACAGCTTTTATTTGTCACCAGGCTATGAATATCTCCTTTCTGTTATTTTTGTATGAAATATATGATACATTGACTTTTATAAAGTACTTCACATGGAAAGGGTGAGAAGGATTTAACATTACATTGGTATTGGTAAATTGTTATTCTGAAAACTTTATGACAAGTATAACATTGTTTTCAGGTAAAGCAGGGTGAGTTCCAAGTAAATTAGTGTGCTTCTGTGGGCTTCTGGAAAAGAAACCCACTTATTGTATTTGACAATGAAAAATGATGCTAAGAGGCAATTCACTGTTTCACACATTTCTCAGGAATCAACTTAACTTTTAACTGGTTACTCTCTTTTTAACTTACCTTTTAACTAATTGAAAGTGGAAATATTTAACTTTTAACTTAAATCAAGTTAATATTAAAGGCTGCTAACTTTTAACTTGAACTAGTTATGTTTTTCATAAACTTTCCCCTTGACTGACTAATCTGGAATAAGCACATATGAACAAATCTATGCCACCTTTTTGCCAGAGGGTTAATTTATCCTGCACTATTCTCTCTCTCTTTTTTTAAAAATGTTTTATGTATCTGGCAAAGCTTAATAGCTTTTCTGACACTTCTCACAGACTTTTCAATTCTTATGTGACCTTCTTGTATTCTGTTTTACATGTGTTTATAACACCTTTGGCATCACAATCCTGGTGCTTTTTAAGAAAAGTCAGCCTAGTACCGAGAGCTCCCTTTTGTATTGCAAATAAGGGATGAGAATACAGGCCATGTACAGGCATTCAGTTTTTCCTGGGAGAGTCAGTGCCCTCTTAGGAGAAGCCATCAGTGTACAGACGTTCAGGATTTTTCTCCAAGATAATAATAAGGAGGATAATAACCTGGGAACAACCAGAGTTAAATCATTCCCAAAAGAATGTTCTTTTTCCTGGGAGAGTGAATGTCTATCCACATTCATAGCTTCCTGGCCATCTACAGCTAATAGCCTTAATTAATGTAGGCATCATCTAATCCTCACTAGTAGCTCAGTAGTCCACACACATGGAGAGTTTCAATTCTGGTGGGGTTTTTAAGAGCTTCATTCTTTGATACGGGTTATTTAATTTTTTGGGCTTTCATCTTATTACCATATGTTTCATAAGCAGTCGGAGACAAGGACTCTAACAGGAGTCTGTTTCATTTTCCGTGTCTAAATTTAAATTGATCATCTTTGTAAAACCTGGACCTCTGCATAATACCACAACTTGATAAAAATTATTTTAGAGCAGTTTAGAAATGCATACAAACATCAGCTGATATGACTAAATATATATGAGTAATTGAGTAAAAAAGCTTTTTTTTTAAATGTTTTGCTTCTCAGAGTAGAAAAACACTCAAACTCTTAGGGAATATGCTTTTTAAATACATTGAACTACTCACTTTAGCACTAATATGATTCCTACAGGCATATAGCTCACACAGAGATAACAGATATTTGCATGTTGAAGTAGTATAGTGTGGATCTTTGAGTTGGATTATCTATCACTTGTTGCGTTCCATTTTTAATTTAATGGGATCATTTAGAAAAAATACTATAAATCTAGGCCATATCTTGTATCATGAAGACACAGGTAGGAATAAAGACAAAAAAAGCTCCTGAAACACAGGTCTTTCCACACTAAAAATTCACTGAGGACAATGGATGGTGAGAATTCATAGTATCATAGTATCTAGGGTCAGAAGGGGCCTAGAGCAGGCCATCTAGTCCATTCCTGTCTGCCCACTCCTGCAGTCAGCCCAAATCCTGCTGCAGCTTCTCCCTCTCTTCTGGTGTCCCCACCTCAGCCCACAGTTTGGTGTCATCACCAGACTTGGACAGCTTGCTTTCCACCCCCTCGTCCAAGTCAGCGACGAAGATGTTGAACAGCGCAGGCCCAAGGACTGAGCCTTGGGGAACCCCGCTACTAACATCTCTCCAGGTCAAGTACGACCCGTCCACCACCACTCTCTGGGAGCGCCTCGTTAGCCAGTTTCTGACCCACTCAACCGTGTAGGGGTCAGTGCCACAGCTCCCCATCTTTTTAATGAGGATGGGGTGAGAGACCGTGTCAAACGCCTTCCTG
>JAGPOW010003364.1:34332185-34368184 GCA_030014935.1 Caiman crocodilus | reverse complement strand
CAGTTTCTGACCCACTCAACCGTGTAGGGGTCAGTGCCACAGCTCCCCATCTTTTTAATGAGGATGGGGTGAGAGACCGTGTCAAACGCCTTCCTGAAGGTGTTCTAGGTAGAGTTAAAAAACAAGACCTTGAATTTCATGTACAATGTGGGTTTTTTGGCTACAATGCAAGGCTGTTCCAGTGTCAGCCCACAAGCCATGTGAAGACCATGAAGGAGTTAAGTTGCAGCTCCTGTGCTCTCACCCAGCCACAACTCCCCACATTGCTCTAGCTGGAACAGCAGGCAGAGTTTCCACACTCCCCCTCTCTTCTTCAGGTTTGTGTTCTGCCCCCACCCCAGGGGGTGATGCAGAGAAGCACTGCATGGTACATGGTACAGCTATGTGATGTACAGTACAGTTGTGGGGGTGGCACCCATGGGCATGTGTAGTACAGTGTTAGGGAGGTAGGAAAGGGTCCACACAGGATCATTGCAGCAGCGGAGGGAGCATCCACATGAGCACATACTGCACCAGGTGGGGGTGCATCCATGCAGCATGACCCATATTGATGAGGTTCATGGAGTGTGTGGACCCTGCTAATGCAGCCTAGTAGAGTGTGTGGGCTGTGGCCACTTAGAAGTTGGACAGCTGTGTTCCTGTATTAAGTGGAAAGCTGCTGGTTAACACCTACATCCAGAAACTCTTGAGCTAAGGCAGGAGTTGAATTCTTTGCTGGTCCATGAACAGTAACAGTGATTTAGATATACATATCTACAATGTGCAATATTACCTGGTGCCTGTGGACCTAGACTCAAGAAGCTTATTGATATTTTAATATCTATTGCTTTGATATTAATATTAAGTTTTAGAAAAGACTCCTTTTTGGCATTGTGAATGTTTGAAATACCAGCTTGAACAAAATGCAGCTGAAAGAAATAAGTGTACTAAGAAGGCAATTTACAACATGATCATTCCTCAAATTTTGTTTGGAAATATAAAGAAAAGTACAAGATCTATAGGCCTGGGAGCTATTTGAACTTCTTAATTCCTAATGAACTTCCTGATTCTTAATTTCGAAGCTAATTTGCATTGACATGGAATTTTTGAGGTACTTCTTATCACATCAGCAGCTTTCTGAATATTCTTTCTTTTTACATGTACACAACAGTGACATTCAGTTACCTTTTTTATTAAGATTGTTTTTGTCTTAGTTTAATGAAAATAGATCAAAAAGTCTGGCCATTCAAAATATATTGAAAGATGGATGAAAAATGTTATAGAGCAACACACTTTTAAACATCAAATGTAATTTATTTAAATGTTCCAATAAAAACATTATGAAACTAGTAGCAACACATTTTATCCTGAGGTTATGGTAAAATACATATATTTATAATTTGTTTTTAGCTGGTAACTAGTGTATTGACTCTAATCCAATATGAGTTTTTTTCCCCCCACAATCAGCAAGGTGGGGAAAAAAATCTTGGATTCAAGTACTGGCCCAAGACAAGCTGTGGCTCAGTGCCAGCTTCAGCTCCAGGTTCAGGGCCAAAACTGGAGCTGAGCTGCTGCTTGCCCCAGAATGGGATGGTTTGTTATGCAGGGGAATGGGTGACTGGTGGAGGAGCAGGGGAAGAGAACAAGGTGGGGGTGGAATAGGGGAGACCTACATGTGTGGGAACATGGAGGAGACCATGCAGACAGCCTCCCTCCCAGCTACCCACCCCTCCCCCCATAACAATGCAGGCAGGGCCCTTCCCAGTCAGCTGCTACATGACAGCCCAGCCCAGCAGCACAGAAGGGGGCTGGCTGGGGAGCAGCTTCCTGGGCCAGCTTGGAGGTGCCAGCAGGCCCGGAGCCCAGCAGCCGCTGCTGCACCCTCTGTCCTGTGCAGCACCCAGGGCTGCAGCTGCACAACCAGCAGCAGGCTGGCCAGGGCCAGGGGGGCTGTTCTGCCCCCTTCGCCTGCCACTGTCACAGCTGTACCACACTGCACCATGCCACAACGCTCTGGGGGAGGCAAGGGTGGGAAGCTTCAGCCCCGTGACTTCTGCCCAGTACGTGCAGGGGGCTGCAGCCAGAGTTTCACGCACTCGGCAGAAGCCAGGCCTGGCAGGGCTGTTTTCTCCCCGCATCTCCAGCTGCAGCTCCCGCTCCTGTCACACTGTGTAGTACCGCTCATGGCAGCAGGCTGAAGGAAGATCCCCACAGCCCAAGCAGTGTTGTGTGATGAAACAGGAGCGGGAGCCACAGCTGGAGGTGAGGGGAGAAAAACAGCTCTGCCCCAGGCCTGGTAGCTTCTGCCCAATGCATAGAGCTGGCCTGGGAAGCCTACTCCTCAGCCAGCCCCTGCCTATGCTGCCAGGCCAGGCTGCTTCCCAGCTGCAAGCTGGGAAGGCGCTGCCCCCATGCACTGGCCCGTAGGGCCCTTCCCAGCCAGTTGGGGCTCTATGACAGCCCCACCCAGCTTGGGCATGGGGAGCTGGGAGCAATCTGGCTGAGCAGCCCTCATACCCCCAGCCTGGCTTCCCCTCTGCCTCTGCCCTCAGCAGCACCCACAGGCCAGCTGGGCTCAGATTCACAGCCCAGCCCTGGGTGGGTAGCAGGGCCATGCCAGCCAGCTCTAGCCAGGCCAGAGCAAGAGCAGAAAGAAAATCTGGGGAGATCCTGACTGGGGTCCCATGCCTGCCAGGAGACAGGGGATTTTAATCCCTACCCCTTGTCCCCTTTTGCCTGAGGCATTGCCCTGGCCTGTGTCTAGCCTCAGGGACAAGCCTGGCAAGAGCTGCTTCCCCCTTACCCCTCCAGGCACAGCTTGGCTGGGGTCCCTATGGGCCAGGGTGGGGATTTAAAGCCCTCTACAATCATACTAAGTGCTTGCAGGGGCCTGGCAATGCCCCCTAAATCAGCTTCCCTGAAGCCTTCCAGCTGCTGCAGAGGGAAGGGAGGGCTACTCTAGCACCCCCAGCTTCCAGCCTGAGCCACTGCAGGCATGTGCCTGCATTTCCAGAATTAACAGTAAATAGCTGTGTACTTGCAAATCAGTTCAGTGTTTGCAGGTTACACTAACCTGCAATGATTGAATCAATTCAGGTTCCACCTTTTTGAACGTCTGTCCCTAGCCAAGAACATAAGAATTGCTTTACTGGGTCAGATTATAGATCCATCTTACATGTGTCACAGTGGTAGAGAATGGATACTGAAAGGGAGAGTGATGAGGGTATGACTGGAGTCCGTTTGGGAGGTCTGGGAAATTCTGATTTGGAGGCTGCATGCCTAACTCCCATGCTCAATAGCTACTGATGCCCCTTTTCTCCAATAATTTGTTCAATCCCTTTTTTGAACCTATCTAAGTTGTCAGCTTCCACAACATCTTGTGGTAATGAGTTCCACACTTTAATCATATGCTGTGTGAAAAACGTTATTTTCTTAGTTTTAAATGTGCTACCTACTAGTTTTATTTTATGACCCCTAGTTCTTATATTGTGAGAGATTTAGTAAATAATAAGTCCCTGTATACTACCTCTTTGCCATTTAGTATTTTGTAACCCCTTATGTCCCCTTTTAAGCATCTTTTTTCTAAACTGAATGAGCTAAGCCTCTTTAGTCTTTCCTCATATGGAAGCCACTCCATACAGGGGACTTAGTAGTTATCCTCGTTGCCCTTTGTACCTTCTCTAGTTCTTCTGCATCCTTTTTTGAGATGTGGGGACCAAAACAGGGCACAGTATTCAAGGTGTGGATGCATGATGGATTTATAAAAGGACAGAATGATACTTTCTGTTTTGTTAACAATCCCCTTCTTAATTCCTAACATTTTGTTTGCCTTCTTGACAACTGCTTTGCACTGAGTTTGATTCTTTTAACAAACAGTCTACAATGATTCCCAGTTCTGTTTTCTATGTGGTAACAACTATTGTAGAGCCCATCCTAGTGTAAGTATAGTGTGGGTTATTTTTGCCCATGTGTCTCACTTTATCTTATTTGCATTGAGTTCTTTCTACCATTTGGTTGCCCCTTTGTTTAACAAGATCCTTCTGTAGTTCCTCACAGTTGCAACAAGGACCCCCGGGGCGGGGGGGTTGCCATTCTAGTGCTCCCTCTAAATTGGCACTTGGATCTAGTGGTATGCTTACCCACCCCCAGTTATGCTTCCACTACAACAAACACACCTATTTTTTTTGAGTGGGAAGACTGAAAAAAGGAGAAAAAAGTTCCTTTGTGGATTTGACTCAGTCTTCCCACTCTTTCCCTTCTTCTAAATTCTTAGAACTCGTATCTGTTATGGTATATAAAATTCTTGGTAAGACATTCTTGGTATTGTCTAGGGACAAGGTGAACTATGATCATCACTACTGACTGGCATAGGATTGCACACAACTAATTATATTTCTTAGCTTTTGTTAAGAACTATATTTGTTAACACTTTATCCTGGTTTATTTTGTTCTTATCTATTAAGTCTTGCCTTTTGGATTCTATGCTTGTCAGGGTAAGATCTGTCATCTTATTCACATACTTTCCTTCATAAATAGGACACAGCTCATTTTGGGAAGGCAGAATAAAGGAAAAAAATTCCTTTGAACCACCCTGTTAGAATCAGTTTCTTCAGTTAAGTCACACACCCCAATTTTCAATCAGTACTTTTTGGGGAAAAGGTAAGTGTGATTTGTGAGTAAATAAATCAGGTCTGTACAAAGTGAAGGCTTTTATTTAATACCTCATTGTGAATGGTAAGTAGATATAATGTTTTCCAAGACTGGCATACACTCATTCATTTTTCGATGTATTACAGTTGTCAGTATAAGAAACAAATAGTTGCTGATATTGCTAGTGAATAATAGAACCAAATACTGGGTCTGAGTTATATGAGGATATTTGACATAATGGTATATCCTACTTATGAATATTTTGTTTGTTTTTTATGTACTTGACTTAGGATGAAATGAGTCCACTGTGGGGAAAGAAAGACACTTTTTTGGCCCAATGCAGTGGTGGAGGTGCTGAGATGTTATAGTGCTTTCTCTGATTCTGTGGGGTAGATTCTTGTTTATTCCTTCATAAAACTGCATTGATTTCTGTGCTATCTTGTTGGATCTGCCTAATAGGGGTGAGGCTGTAATAATACTAAAACTTGAATGTACTTTTCTCAACAGATGTTTCATAGGGGTATGCAAAACAGGCCCTACTCAATTCAGATTGGGATTTGGATTCAGCCCAAATTGGGGACAGTGATTCGATTAATTGATTTGGATCACTGTCCCCAGTTAGATTTGGCCAAATCCAAATCTGAAGATTTGATGCTGATTCAGAAAGCATAGACACAGCTTTATACCTTGAGGTACCAGGCACAGCTCATGAATGCTGCGATGGTGGGGTGGATGGAGCATCCCACAGGAGCATGGGAGGACCCTCCATGTGCTCAGCGTGTACTGGAAGTACTTCTGTTCCACTTCTGGGTCTGCCAGGGAGTGTGCTGGAGGCCCCCCCCCACCCTCCTTGCTTAGCGATCAGCCATGGGGGTCCTTGGGTGCCCTCCCGGACCCAGGGGGCACCAGTCATTGAGCCAGGAAGGTACCGGGGGCCCTCCCAGTGTGCTCTCCAGCAAACCCAGAAGTGGACCGGATGTACGCTGGTCTACTTCTGGGTCTGCTGCCAAGAGCACTGGGGAGCCCCCTGCACTCCTGTGGGATACTCCATGCACCTCAGCATCTCAACATTCACAAGACGCCTACTACCTAGAGGTATGCAGAAAAAACATTTAAAGCTGTGTCTATGTCCGAATTGCTGAATCTTTCAGAATCTCTCTAAATCAATTCAGAGGGTTCTGATTTGATTTGGAGAGATTGAAGCGTCCTCTGATTCCAGGGGCCATATGTAGGGGGTGCACGCGGGTGCACGAGCACCCCTTAGCATGGTGGTGCACCTCCTGCAAAAAGGCACCGCCAACACCCCACCGCTGACACCACCGGTGGAGTTGACGGGTGGTCCACGTCTGATTCGATTCAGATTTGGAGATGTGGCCACCAAATCAGGCTGAATCTCTGCCAAATCGAGTCAGGGACTAAAGCTTCACACAGCCGTAGTGCTTCATGGAAAATCTGGAACTGAGAGAGATAATAATGCCATTAATGATACTAAGTTTGACTTAAAACTGTTCTAGTAATATTTATAAAGCAATACAAGAACCAAATCTTCTGGTTGACTTAGGGTTGACCTCTGACTACTTAGGGTAGTCTTCCCTTTTTCTAAATATAAATTAAAGCACTATTAGCAGGTACTTCCTGGACTACTATAACGAGCAGTATCTAAGAAATATACAGGGGCTCTAAATACATCAAAGTCACCTATTTAATCTTATTTTGGGGTCCACTGTTTTGTGGGTGTGCAGAATAGACTCTTTATATTGCTGTAATAAACTTTTGCCAAAGGAGTGAATTTCAGCCGTATGATGATGCTGTTTATGTTGCTTTGACAAAGTGCTATGTGGTTTGTGATTCATTTTCAGATTACTAGTACTCCCCCCTATGCTTTTTGTATCCCTTCAACAGTATCATAAAGACACCAGCAGTTAAAGTTTCCACATAGTCTCACACTAATCAACTGTCAGCTTGATAAAGGCCAAACAGATAATTCATTCTTTATGATCATACAGTTTTTTGCTTTTCTCTCAAAACTGGCAACAGTACACAAATTAGTGCCCAGTGTGATAGCTGGTGTGATGCTAATTTTGTTTGGTAGGTTTAAGACTGGACTTCATTCCCTTATTTTATATAGCATAGCCCATTGGCAGCAGATAGGAAATGCTTTCAGTTAGGAACTTGTTTTACTGGAACTGGAGCAAGAAGTTAAAGACGCTTTGTTTCTGTGAACCATATATTCCCTCCAATTTGTATTAATTTGTGCTTCTCAACTGGATTTGTGAAAGCATGGTGTAGATTGACTAATACTTACTAACAACGTATAATAACTTTTAACAACTGTATCTTTTGTTTTAGAACATTCACAGATGCACAGAACATCTCAGAAGAGTTGCCAATTAATTCTGGAAAGATCCCAGACAAGGATCCCATAGGTCAGTATATGAATTAAGGTCTTTGCTTGAAAACTTGGATTATTACATCCTTGTTTCAGATGTTCCAATCACAAAAAGTAATGGGAGAACTCCATGACTTTCTTCATATTTATTGTGTAGGGAAAAGGAGCAGAATTGAGAGAGAAATTTGCATTAGAAAGTGAAAATTTTTGTTCCATATCTAAAGCTGAAGCTAGTTTTACATTACTCTTTCAAAGAGATCCTTTTCTAATAATCTCATAATAATTTCTTAATATGGCCTTTGCATATATTTTTTTGCAAATTATACTGAATGTTTTAAGGATGAATAGGCAAAGGGTGGCAGTTGGGTGTGGAAGGGTGAAAATAAAACTCAAAAAGAAGTGAATCAAGACAGCTAAAACTGCTGTTTGTGTAAATTCAAATGAGCTTTAGAGTTTTCTATACTTATGTTTGAGAGGCTTGCTAGATAAAAGTGAAAATAATGTATCTAATCCTAGATAAATTATTTAAGTAACTGTTAGTTTTGTCTATACAACCTATTTACATTTATTTTTTAATATTTGAAAGTGTGTAACTCCAGTATGGTATAGAGGTATTCAGACTGGATTCTGAATATCAGACACATTCACTAATGCCTCATAGTTACTGTACATTAAGTTTAGTGCTTGCATAATGTTTCCCTCTATAATAAATATACAAGGGGCTTCCATATGCTGAAGTCTTTTAGTGTTTTAGAGTCTAATTGGAAATGGTTTCTGCTGTTAGTTAAATCTCTTTTTTTTCAGAGGTTAGAAAACCTTCTCTACAGTATTCCCAGCTCCAGGGTTACAGTGGGGAGCTGGTAAGATAGCAATACAGGCCAAAGGGAATGTGCAAGGACATGAAGAAAGGGAAGAATAGAGTCTGGTGTGTAGAAAACAGAGTATTATTTCATGGGTCACAATTAGGCTTTGTCAGACTATTAAGCCTCATGCTTTGTAGTGGGTTTCCTGGTTTTGTTAATCAGACCATTTAGAGGCAGAATGATGGTAACTTGTTGGTTAAACCCCAGTT
Source organism: Caiman crocodilus (assembly GCA_030014935.1). Classification (NCBI taxonomy): domain Eukaryota; kingdom Metazoa; phylum Chordata; order Crocodylia; family Alligatoridae; genus Caiman; species Caiman crocodilus. Next base: position 34,360,094 of record JAGPOW010003364.1, on the reverse strand, counting down.
CTAAATGTAACAAGAGTTCAGTTATAATGGCAGCTCTGTCTCAGACACCCTGTGTGAACTTGGGCCAGTCCCATAGTTCCCAGTCCTGCTTCCATTCAAGTTGATAATAAAGCTCATATTTACTTCAAGAATCCTATTTTCATTGCATGCCTCATTTTTCCTATCAGTAACATAGTTTGATACTGACCATATCTGAATGCTGAGTCTAATTTAAATATTAATTAACATGTATTGAAGTCCTTGGATGTTAGCTGTTATAGACAAACAAATACTAATTGTATTTCATCAGTGCTCAGCATCATCAGAGCATTTCATAAGTAGTTATAAATATGCACAGTGATGAAGCATTTGTGTGCATGTGCTGGTATCTGTGTATGTGTATTCATGCATGTGCTCTCTGTCGCAGAAGACCACCTCTGTCTCTCCCCAAAAACTCTGCTTTGTGACAATTTGGTTAATATGGGCCCTGCAGAGGGCTGACATCTTTTAAGTAACCTGAGTTGGATACATTTCTGAGGGAGGGGGAAAACCCCCTTCCTCTGCCTACATGACTGGCATCACATACCTGGGTGAGGGGTTTATAGTCCCTATTATTCTAAGCAATGCCAACCTGACTGGGGGAGTGGGGGCTAGAGACCCTGCCTGTCTGTCTGGCAACCAGTGATGCATTTCAAATTGGTTGACTGGCAGCCAACAGGTGCTCCATTCGACCAGTCAAATGAAGTCATAAGATCTATATAAGTTAAGGATTGCCCAGGAGGGGGAGCAGTAGCCATGAGAGCTGGACCATCTGAAACTTGCTCTCTCTTTTGAAACTCTTGATCAATGAACTGCCTGCCTCCAGAGAGAATCTCTACCTGCCTCTGGATGATACTTGTAAGCTACCTGAGTGAGATCTAACTAGATATATAGCTTGCAGTAAACCAGATGCATGATCAAAGGCTACCCAGCCATGCTAGTTTGCTCTATGGGAGTTCTCTGATATTGCTCTACTCTGTACCCTATTCCAAACCTACTCCTTGTAACCAATAAAGTTCTCCTTTGTACCTAGCATGGGAGACTTATTGGGAGTGGGTCTAGATTATACCTTGGGGTCCCCTTGGTTCAGCTGACTAAGGGAGACCACTATTCGTGCTTCAGTCTGAAGGAAGCCTCCAAGTTATTGAAGTGGGTCAAGTACCCTCGAGGGCCACTAGGCCTGTGTCTCCCAGGGGTCACAGTGCCAGGATCAGGCCAGACCCTGGGTGTTGGCAGTACTACCCCCAGGCTAGTGGGTGTGCTCCAGGAATGGAGTCAGTCAGACATGAGGCACCCCCAGGGAGGTACTCGGAGCCTGGAAGGTGGTCAGGCGCAGTGAGGTGAGTGGCTCAGTACAGGAGCACCCCCTACTGGCCTACCACACTCTCCAAAGGCATCTATTTCTGGAATCAATGAAGAGAATAAACATGCATGAAAATGTCTCACTTTTATTCCTTTTTAACTACATTTGTTATTTCTGAATTTATTTAAACTCAAAGGTCCAATTATCATTTCCATTATTCCATACAATTGGAAGTTTGAAGCAAAGGTTGCTTCAAAATCAATCCAAGTTTAACCTTGGAAGAAGCAGTATTAAGTTGGAGCAGTTTCACTACATTTGTATTTTTCCCTGTTTGTCCACAAGTAACAATTAGAATCTAATATGTTGAAATGTTCCCCTTCTGAGACAGCTTCAAATGCACATATGTCCATAACCGTATAGACAGAGCACACAGAGCTTTCTACACTACAGCACCCCCCAACTCAAATAAACCCAGGGGAAGATACTGATTCCTCTGCTTTGAACAAACAGCAGATTCTGAAAAAGGATAAACTTCTGATTCTACTCTGGGAGAATATGATCATAGGGAAGTAGGACTGGAAGGGACTTCACAAGGTTATTTAGTCCAGCCACTGCTCAAGGCAGGATCATCTCTGACTAGACCATTCCAGCCAACTATCTATTTAACCTGCTCTTGAAAATGTACAAGGATGGTGTTCTGCAATTTCTCTAGGTAGTCTGTTCCAATGCTTCACCACCTTCAGGCCACTGCTACATCTTAGCTATATTACATATTGAACTGGTTAATTGAGCAGTAAATTTAGACTGGCCACGTTTGTAAAGTAAGATCAGCCACATGTACAAAGTATTTATCACACCATAAAAATGACTATCCAACTATAAAAAAGCCAACCAACTACAAAGTTAGTGGTTGAAAATGTGTAACAGCTCTGTAGCTGGTTTCCAGCTTTAATTTGAATGTGTAGCAAGGTCCTCATAGTCAGAAACTTCCTCCTAATTTCTAATGTAAATTTCCCTTGCTGAAGCTTGAGGCTATTACTCCTAAACCTGTACCTTAGAACTACAGAGAAAAAACAATCTCCAACCTCTCTGTAATCAGCTTTTGGGTATTTGAAATCTGTTATCAAATCCCACCTCAGTCTTCCTTTCTCCAGACTAAATATCCCAAATCTTTCAGATTTTCATCATAAGTCTTGTCTTCCAAGCCCCTAATAATTTTTGTTGCTCTTAACTGGGTTCTGAGCATTGTTGGTGAAGTTCAACAACTTATAAGAATGTTGGCAGGGCTTCAGCTGAATTTAATTTAATTCAGTTAAATTATTAGAAAAGTGATGAAAGAGGAATAGCTATTTAAAAATATGTATTCAATTCCTGATTGAAGCAAAACAAAAATTCACCAGCCAGTAAACCAGAGTTTCTAGCCAGTTTTTAAAAATATTAATGTATGTTATAGAATGTCATATTTACATACATAATCGTTATAAGAAATGCCATTTACTAGGTCAGACCACAGGTTTATCTAACCTAGAATCCAGTCTTGCATGGTAGCAAAGTGAATGCTGAAAGAGAGGTAAATAGAGCATGTCCAGAATTTTCCCACTCTGTTCTTCTCTCATTGCATATTATTATTATATTCACAGTGGAAATAAAAATGTATAAGACTTGTATATTATGTCAAGAAGGGTTTCTCCAGGTGTGTCAGTAGCAAGAGGAGGATCAGGGAAAATATGGGTCCCTGACTGAATGGGGGAGGCAACCTTGTGACAGAGGATGCAGAAGAGGCTGAAGTGATGAATGCCTTCTTCGCCTCAGTCTTCAGAGGCGAGGTTAACTTCCAGATGGCTGCACTAGGCAGCACAATTTGGAGAGGAGGTGAACAGCCCTCAGTGGTGAAAGAACATGTTAAGCCCTATGTAGAAAAGTTGGATGTATACAAGCCCATGGGACTGGATGGGGTGCACCCAAGGGTGTTGGGGGAGTTGGCTGATATGATTGCAGAGCCATTGGCCATCATCTTTAAAACTCATAGTGATCAGAAGAAGTCCTGGATGATTGGAAAAGGGCAGACATAGTGTCCATATTTAAGAAAGGGAAAAAGGATCCAGGGAACTGTACACCAGTCAGCCTCACCTCAGTCCCTGGAAAAATCATGGAGCAGATCCTCAAAGAATCCATTTCTAAGCACTTGAAAGAAAAAAAAAAAATTATAAACAGTCAGTGTGGATTCATCAAGGGCAAGTCATGCCTGACCAACCTGATTGCCTTCTGTGATGAGGTGACTGGCTCTGTGGATTCAGGGAGACCAGCAGATGTGATATATCTTGATTTTAGTAAGGCTTTTTATTTGGTCTCCCACAACATTTTTGCAGGCAAGCTAAGGAAGTACAGGCTGGATGAATGGACTGTATAGATCACTGGCGGAAGCATTAGCCTTAGAGGTTAGCAGTCAATGGCTCGATGTCTAGTTGGCAGCCAGTATTAAATGGAGTGCCCCATGGTTTGGTCCGGGGCCAATTTTGTTCAATATCTTCATCAGCGACCTGGAAGATGGAATGGAGTGCACCCTCAGCAAGTCTGCAGATGACACCAAGCCAGAGGGAATGGTAAATGCACAGGATGGTAGGGCTAGGATTCAGTGTCCTAGACAAATCAAAAGATTATTCAGAAAGAAATCTCATGAGGTTCAACAAGGACACATGCAGAGTCCTGCACTTGGGATGGAACAATCCCATGCACCAGTACAGGCTGGGGGCTGACTGGCTTGGGAAGCAGCTCTGCAGAAAAGGACCTGGGGGTTACAGTGGACAATAAGCTGAATATGAACCAACAGTGTGCCCTTGTTGTTAAGAAGGCTAACGACATACTCAGTTGTATTGGTAGGTTTGTTGCCAGCAGGTCAAGGGAAGTGATTATTCCCCTCAGTTCAGCACTGGTGAGGCCACATTTGTAGTACTGTGTTCAGTTTTGGACACCCCCTCTCCCCCCACTACAGAAGGAACGTGGACAGATTGGAGAGGGTCCAGCGGAAGGCAACTAAAATGACAAGGGGGCTGGGGGACATGACTTTTGAGGAAAGACTGAGGGCTTATTTAGTCTAGAGAAGATAAGACTGAGTGGGGATTTAATAGCAGCCTTCAACTACCTGAAGGGAGGTTCGGAAGAGGATGGAGCTAGGCTTCTCAGTGATGGCAGATGACAGAACAAGGAGCAATGGTCTCAAGTTGCAGCAAGAGAAGTTTAGGTTAGATATTAGGAAGAATTTTCTCACTAAGAAGGTAGTAAAACACTGGAACAGGTGACCCAGAGAGGTGGTGGAATCTCTATCCTTGGAGGTTTTCAAAAGCTGGCTAGACAAAGCTTTAGCTGGAATGATCTAATTGGTGATGGGCCTGCTTTGAGCAGAGTGCTGGACTAGATGACCTCCTGTAGCAGGGCACTAAGGTGCCTGCTACTTGTAGAGCCAGAGTAACTATGCAGGTGCTGGTTGCTAAGGTAACCGGAGGGAACTAGTGACTTGCCACCTGCCTGGTCAGCTGACCAGAAGGGCAGGGCCTGGCTTCTATATAAGCCACAGGTCAGAGGCTAGGAGGCAGTTCCCTGCTGGCAGCCAAGGGGGAAGGAGCCCTGCTGGAATGAGCCAAAGAGAAGGGGCCAGACCCCAGCCCCAGAAAGGGGGCAGCATTGGAGAAGCCCCAGAGAGAAGGACTGCGTTGAGAAGCCCCAGATAGAGGGGCAGCATTGGAGAAGCCCCAGAGGAAGGGGCTGTGTTGGGAAGCCCCAGAGGGAGGGGCAGCGTTGAGAAGCCCCAGAGAGGGGGCAGCGTTGTGAAGTCCCAGGGAGGGTGCAGTTCCAGACAGGGCCATGGAAAGCCCGAGCACCAGTGATGGCACAGGGTGAGTCAGGGCCACGGAGGGCCCAGTGAGGACGAGGGGGCTGGATTACAACAAGGCCTGGACAACAATGGTGGTACCATCGGCGAGGCATGAGCTGCGGTGTAGAGGAGGAAATGGAGCCACAGATAGCGCCCCCTGGCATCAGGGCAGAAAAAGGGCAGCCTCCTGCTAATTAACATCAATCAATCAATTAACAACAGGGCATGGCAGGCGATAAGGTAGGCGGTTGCCCCAGGAACAGGTGTGCGGGCCACGTTTAGATTGGCCCAGAGCGGACACCTGTTACACCTCCCGAGATTCCTTCCAGTCCTAACTTTTTATGATTCTTTGATTCTTGTCACTTCCTGTCTCACAATACATGGAATCATATGTGAACTGTGCATGCACTATAGAACAATACAGTCACAGCTTTTAATCATTGCCTGCATCCCTCTCCTCCTAGACATCAACAACCATGGGGCATTTCCCTGAAAAGGGCAGGTTGGCTTGCTGGCAACCAGAGACAAATATGGTATGAAAATAGTGAGAGCAAGCAGTAAGTGGAAGAATTTATCCTACTAGCTACTGTACATGTGCTGAGGTGTTCCATGTACTGGCAATCTTCCAAATCCCAGCATTTGTCAGTTAATCCATTCATTTTTCCCCTAATGTTCAATATTATTCTGTGAAGCAGTTTTGTGAAAAGGCTCTAAGTTTAATAGCAGCTCATGCTGGCTAGTTTAAGATTTTGCTTTCTACTTTGTTTTCTACAAACCAACCAGACTCCAAATGCATTAAATCTCTCTCATGTGCAAAGAGCTTATTTTGTTAATTTTTTGTTTCTTAATCTTTATAAGATAAATCACTGCGTGTTAAGATTTATAACAATTCATGCCAAAAGATAATCTGTTATTCAGGTTTAATCCAGTGCTAGGAAGAGTGTAATCTTGCTTACACAGTCTCCATTTTCTTGGGTAGTACAGTTGTTTCCGACTTAAGAGCACTTGCTTTAAGAAGCAAGCAACTCTTCCGTAGATGGAAATAGCTGCTGGAAACAGTATGCCCAAGAAATGAATGAAAAAATTACTTATTACTATATTTATGTCATGATGCACGTGCATCAGCATATGATATGAACTGAATAAATGAGAGAAAAACAATAGGCAAATAAGATATAATAATAAATTAACTGACAAACTAAATTAACACAATAATCTTATATAAAGTACAAGAGGCAGCAGCAGCTCCAAGATGTAATTATGAATATAAGAGCATAATTCTAGATAAGTACATCTGTTAACAGAATGGTTTTTAACATAGCAAGTCTACACATGTTAAAATGCAGCAACAACTCTAGATTAATTATGAGTACAAGTGGGCAAGTTACGATTGCAGGTTAAAAAATCATTGGTACCCTAAAGGTAGTTTTTTTATAATGAGATTTCTGTTTCTGTAGGTCAGTAGTTCTCAACCTTGTTAAGCTTAAAACACTCCTGGTTAGATTTAAGGCTGCCTTTATTAAATATCTCTCTCAGAAAATGCCATCTCTTAGTTTTCACTTTTTTTTATAACAGAAAAATAGAGCAATTCTTCTGTTGCAGAAAACTCATCTGCTTAGCAGCAGGAGCAGTTCTGGGGCTCCCCCTGTACCTGGGTCAGCCAGTGGCAGAAGGGGAGTGCAACCACACCACTTCACCCTCTAGGTCTGCCTAAGCTGGGAAAATGATGGCATCATGTACTGGGCAGGGAGGAATGGGCAGGGGCCAAGGGAAGGGTTGGTGTAGGAGAGGAGCTGGCAATGGAGAGGGGAGATAAGGACAGAAGAGAAACAGGAGGAGCTATGAGGGAGACAAGGAGAGTATCTGTAAGCAGTAGAACATACTCTCTTCCACATCCTGGATGAACCCATTAGTCTTTAGTTTGAACACGTCTTTGATTTTCCACCAAATGCCTGTGAAAACCATTTGCAGTTTGTGTCTCAGTCCTCCCACTTGTTTCAGGTACACATACAGTTGTCTACTTCCACTCTTACCTCAATTAGTAGAGGGCTCTGCAGTGTACCTAATGATTCTGCATCCTGTGAATGACTCATGAGGATCAACAATATGGCTTTACCTAGTGACATTTTTTCTTCAGTTCTTAAGTTTTTTAACAAAAATAAGCACATAAGACTATCTAAGGTTTCGAAGTCTAGCACTCAAAACTTTCTGTGTGATCTTATTTCATTTGCCTTCTTCATGTGCATTAAGATACAGTCTTTGTATGACCAGATGCTATTTTTTACTCTGATGTAGTATTGTATCTTAATCATAATGCTTTACCTTTCAGAATCATTATGGACTACATATGCCAATGGTGTGGTCAAACTAAGAATAGATCCATCCTGTTCACAAACTCCACTAACAGTTCATCAAATGTTCAAAGAGTCCATGGAAAAATATGGGCCTCTCAATGCTTTGGTCAGCAGAAAGAATGGAAAATGGGAAAAGATCACATTTTCAGAGTATTACAGTCTTTCTCGGAAAGCAGCTAAAAGCTTCCTGAAGGTAAGAGTAAACATATTAAAACAACAAATGCCTCAGGAGGAACAATCACTTATAATAGGTTAAAGGCAAGGCAGGATGGCCTTAGAGACTAACTCATTCAGAAAGGCATAAGTTTTCATAGGCAATAGCCTTCTTCATTAAATGCTAGCCTATTAATGGACTAATAAAGTTGGCTGTCATGTACAAAAGCTTACATCTTTCTGAATAAATTGGTCTCTAAGGTGCCACCCTGCCCTGCTTTCTGCCTGACTTCTGCCTGACTTACCTACTTTGTGATAATTGAATATTTATCACAGCAATTCACATACATTATCCTGTCTAGGCACAGCCTTCTTAGATTAGCAACTGTACAATTCAACCACCAGAGAGAACTTTTCAGACTATTACAGAAAGGCTTTTATCCTGAAATGTCTCATTTTATTTACTTCCTTGTAAAAGAGGTACATCTGATGACCCTAATTACCTTAATGTCCCAATATTTCTAAATTGCATAGCAACTTCAATTTCTATGGTTGACCAAACCAGTAAGAAGCAACTCAGAAATATTTAAAAATTATACTTTTTAGTTGTACACATGATAGCTATTTTTATTATTATTTTTAATGGTAGCTGATGGTACTGATAACTGTGGTTACAAAGATGTTAGGAGAAAAAAGTTACAAAGGCAGTAGGCAAGAAACCAGCTGGGAACTTAGTTACAGCTGGTAAAACAAGGAAGTTATTCACAGAGAAGGGATGCTAGAGTCCATGTAAAGTTCTTTCTGGAATCTATACCACAGATTGGTGGCATGGGCTTTAGATTTTTTTCAGGTACTGAAATGTAATGTAGGTTAGTTTTTAAAATAGGATAGAATTTAGTACACACTTTTCAGAAAAGTCCAAAGAAGAATAAATCCAGCAATGTTTGGCACAGGTAGCATCAGGTTGGCTGTGTATAATACCAGGGAAAGTTGCTTTAGTTCCTCCCTTCCATTCTATTCTTTCAGGGCCAAAGGGCAGGGTGGAGAGTGGACATGGAACTTTTTCTCTTCGAAGGCCCTTACATAGAGACAGGGCACAACCTCAGACATTTTGCTCTTGAGCATAAAGAGCACTCAATTTTACCATCCTTGAGAATACAAATTAAAACATCAGTGAGGGCTTTAATTCCAATGCCAGGTCTTCCCAAATCTATGCCAGCCCAATGGGTAGGTTGAGTGAGCAGAGGGAACATATTTCATCATTCCAAAGAAACTGTTCAGGGAACACACTTCACTCTGTTCCTCAGAGATCCTGAAGTACAATTCTTTCAAGAACAATATCAGGCCTATGTAACTCTGTCACCATCGTCCCTCAGGGTAACATACAAAATCCAGGTAAATCTGATCCCAAGGAAAAAGAAATATATAAGGATTTGGGAAACATTATAAGTACGAGATGATCTAATATTAATTGTACTTCTAGTTCATGTTACAAAATCCTATTTTTCAATATTTTTTTCCTAGAATCATATAAAATTAGGATTGGAAGGAACCTCAGGAGTTCATCTAGTCCAACCCCCTGCTCAAAGCAGGACCATTCCCAACTAGATCATCCCAGCCAAAGCTTTTCAAGCTGGGCATTAAAAACCTCCAAGGATAGAGATTCCACCACCTCTTTAGGTAACCATTCCTGTGCTTCACAGTCCTCCTAGTGAGAGAGTTTTTCCTAATATCCAACCTAAATGTTGGATTTGAACAAATGTTTTTGTTCAGATCTTCCAAGGAACAAGATTGAGCAAATGGGTAAGGAGTTCAGGGGTATGGGGGAACTGCAGACATTGTTTTCACTGGTATTGCATACATGTTCTATTATATTTTACAAAGATGCCTAGAACTATGGGCAGACACTTTTAAAATTTGTAGATAATGAATAGATCAATTTTTTCCTCTGCATATATTTGGGTGTGGGGTTGTGCATGTGTACAGACAGGTGCACTGAATCTTTCTCTCCCATATGCTTGCATTAACTATCCCAGTGTTTACTGTTTCATTTTAAGCTTGGTCTTGAACGATTCCACAGTGTAGCAATTCTTGGATTTAACTCTCCAGAATGGTTCATTTCAGCAGTTGGAACTGTTTTTGCTGGGTAAGTTTTGGACTTGTTCTGGGTTAGGAATGAATGTGTCCCAAGGCAATGTTTGATTCTGTGGTGTGACTACAAGGATAGAAACATTGTGGATTACAGTGCCCAAAGGTCTGAGTTAGTGGCCCCAAAAGTTGTCTTACAGTATTGCCTCATTTTGAAATGTAATCATGATGTAAATTATTCTAGATCCTATTGTGTAGACAGTCACATCATGGAACCCTATTTGTTTCTCTCTATACTGTGTAAAGTAACCCAAAACCTGACCACATTAACTTATTTAATATAGGTTCAATTATGGTAGTCACACAGAACATTTAGTATAATACAGTCTCTCATCGCTAGTCCTAGAGAGATGGGGACCAGAGCCTGCCACTTCTGTCAGCGCAGTGGAACCTGGTCATATGCTGGCTTTTGGCTTAATGCCACAGCAGAATATGACATGACTGAAATGACAAAGGAAGCACAGACAAACCTACATTTATTTTCTCTGGTGTCTGTCTGTATAATCCCAATAACTGATGTTTTTCAACTTAGTTTCTCTTGGATTGTGCCTACATCAGCAAAATTCAGACAGGCATTTCACATTCAGTGGAGCCCTATCAATAGCAGAAAGTAGCAGAGACTGTAGTATAAAGAGAATGTAACCCTTTTTACTGCATGGCCTAACCATGCTCTCAATTATGTGGTAGGTAAAATATTGAGCTTTCCACCATTGCCTCTGCTGTTGTTGCATCAATGTTTTTAATTTAGGCAAACTGGACACCTCAGACAGCCACACTGCCAGTGATGGTGGTTTTTTTTTTGCTAAGTGCTCCATTCTACTTGGCTGTTGATATTCATGTGTAAAATACCAAAGTAAATAAATAAATAACATCTAACAGCCATGACTGCGCTACACCACTGTGCTCACAAGTGGTTTTCATACAGTCTCCAATTTCTCCTCCCTTTTGAACATGTATAGTATCAAGGGTAAAGTGCATCACATGCTTAGTATTTCCTTGCTTATCCCCCAAGTTTTCTTTGTTACAGAGGAATTGTCACAGGAATTTATACGACTAACTCACCAGAGGCTTGTCACCACATTGCTCATGACAGCAAAGCCAATATCATTGTGGTAGACAGTCAAAAACAACTGGACAAAATAATGCAGGTATGAAGAGGTTGCTATTGTAACTTGTGTTGTAGTTCGACATACAAACATCAGAATTGCCGTTTACTGGAACAGATCATAATCTGTCTTGCCCAGTATCCTATGTCATACAGTGTCAGAGAGTGGAGGCAGAAAGGGAGAATGAACAGGGTATGACCAGAGTTTTTCCCTCATTCCTCTCCCACTTGCAGCTTCCAGCATTTATGGTCTAGGAAGCTCTGAATTAGAGGATATACCCCTAACTCTCATATTCAGTAGCTACTGATAAACCTTTCCTCCAAGAATTTGTCTAGTCCTTTTTTGAACCTGGCTAAACTGTCAGCTGTCCCAACATCTTGTGGAAGTGAGTTCACATGCTATGTGAAAAAACTTTCTTCTCAGTTTTAAACTTACTACCTACCAGTTTCATTTTACAACCCATAGTTCTTGTATTGTGAGAGATTAGTAAATAATACATCTCTATTTACTTTCTCCTTGCCATTTAGTATTTTGTAACACCTTACGTCCCTCCTCAAGCATCTCTTTTCTAAACTGAATATGACCCTAGACTCTTTAGTTACTCCTTATATGGAAACACTTCCATATGGCAGGGCTAGTTATTGCTGTTGCCTTTCTCTGAACTTGCTCTGTGTGAGTGTGTGTGTGTGTGTGTGTGGGGTTTGGGGGGGGGAAGCAAAATACAACCTGTGGGCCAGGTCCATCTGAACAAGCAATTGGATCTGGCCTGCAGGCAGGCACCCACCAATTAACTGGATCTCACCTGTGACTGCTCCCGCAGTACTCTGCATGTGGCCAAGTCCCACCCATTCCTACCCAGGGCACCTGTGCTGTACTCCAGCCCATGCCTGCCAGCCTCAGCCAGCATGCATAGCTTCCTGGTGGGACTGCTCCTGGTATGACTGCAACCACTTGGGTCTTGCTCAGCTCTCTCTACCTCTAGTGGTTTCTCCTCCTCATGTTCCTACTGTGCTGCTCTGGGCAGGGGAGGGAGCTTCAGCCAGACTTACTCCTAAGGGTTCCAGCTCCTGGCTGCTTTCTACCCACTAGGCCACCCAGTGAGATGAGCAAGCAGCCACCTGTGGGTGGCGTGGGTACAAGGCAGCCAGGAACTAGAGCTGGAGCCTCGTGAGATGAGGTAGGAGCTGCCTGGATGCAGCTTCCCTGATGTCTTTTCTCTGAAAATGGTTAAGAGGGTACAAATTAATTTCAATTCTAATTTCACTAAATTGCTAATAAAGATGACTAGTGACTGACATGATGAGCCTTCATCATGAGCTGACCCACTTCATGTGACTTGGGTTTGGGTTTTAGGGAGTACAGCGAAACCCTCTTATAATTAAATTAATACTTCACAATACAACTTTGCTATCATTAGAGGTTCTCTGAAATCACACCCTGCTTATCGTAGGAAAATAAAACGGGGTTTTCATTCAATCTGAAATGAATATATAATAACTGCAGCTCATCACAGAAAAGGTTATCAAAGCTTTTTTTAAATATATACATTAGGTATGTCTTTCCTGCACTCATGAAATATAATTTATCTTTATCGGTTGTGATATCTCGTACTGTAATATTTTTTTTTACTAGAATGTGTTTACCACAATTCATGTAGCAGAGTAGATTATATGGTTCTGGTTAATAGCTACAGTGTAGATAACAACCATGCAAGCAAGAACTGAGTGATTTAGAGCCTTTTAGTTTTAGCTGTTAGCTTTTTCAAGAGGAAACTGTGACTCAAATTGTTTTTAAAACTGTAGGTGTATTATTTTAATAATATAAAATAATAAATGTAATAGTGTTACATTTTAGTTTTCCATGAAGAAGTAGTGACTCAAATTGTTTTTAAAACTGTAGGCTTATTATCTTAGTAATATACATATGATGGTTAGCATGGACGTACTAAGCGATTGCTGTTTATACTAGTCTCACCAGTTCAGTCAACTATAGTTCAAGTCAAAAGCATAGAGGGAACTATGATGGGTAGGCCACTGAGAAGCAATTCAGTGTTCTAACAAGTAAAAGCAAAATATGAAGAAGGGAAGTGAAAGAAGCAGTTAGCATCTAGCTGTGAAACTGTAACCTTACAGACCAAATGCTAGACAAACATTCAAGTAATGCATGTAATGCTTGTCTGCTCCTCAGAAATTGTCAAATGACCTTTTTAAAAAGTAAATACATTGTATACACTTATGCATTGCATAATATATCTTAAATATAATAAAGTAGGAATTTAGGCAGAATATTTTCTGTAACAGCTTAATGAAAGTTTGGTTGAAGCCTGGTCCTTTTAGAGGTCATTGCTGTCTGTGTGACAAACACCGTTGTGTGACAAACACTTGCAATCAGCTTGCATCCTCTCCACAAAGCACTGCTCTCATTGGATGTAATATAAAGGAAAAAGGTGTTTAAAGTGATCAGGAACTTATTTTGCACCTTTGTCCAATGCAGTCTGGTTTGTACAATGCAGTCTGGTTGTGGTAATGTCCAGTTCTGAAGCCTATTTCTTTTCCCAGGTTTTTTCCTGAGAGGTTAGGTTGACTTCAGTATGGATGGGTGTAAAGATGAGGATCTTGCAGGAAGCTCAGAGGTTTCTTTGTAGACCTCTGTCTAACTCAGTATTTTGGAAGATTTTGTTTGACCTTTTTCTTTAAATAATAAATGCATAATAAATTATATATATATTTTTAATCCAACAGATCTGGAATTGTTTGCCACACTTGAAAGCTGTTGTGCAATACAAAGAATCTTTGCCAGAAAAACATCCCAATTTATATACAGTATGTGAATCCTAGAACAGTTATAATTCATAATGCTTAATTTATTATATACATTAATTTTATTTATTTATGAATTTCATCTATGTTTTTTCTGTTTGCTGGCAGATAAAAAATGTTCTCAGGTGTGTGTACTCTTCAAAATACTTCAGTATTATTTTTAATTGATTTCATTTATCTTGTGACTTGCTAATTGATACTTGATATTTGAAATTAGAGCTGCATTGTTTAGCATGTGTATTGTTTCTCTTACTTGACTGAATTAACTTACCAGGCTTCTGGTGAGAATACATACTTATCGAACAGGGTTGTTGGTTATATCTGTGTTGGTCTAAGGACATCAGCTGGCAAGGTTCTTTGGGTAGATGTGATATCTTTTATTAGACCAACTGAATAGTTGGAAAAAAATTATTTGCAACCTTTCGAGCACAAACACCCTTCTTTAGGCATTGGAAGACTCTGCTCTTGTCCTGTTGTTATTCTGTTGTTCTGAGTTCACCCCTCCATCTGGCTATCTGTTGAATACTCCAACACCAACATTTAGTTTTGGACACCATAATCAATATCCAAAATGGTAAAATACAAACCACTATATACAAGTGTGGAGAACTAGAGACTGCTTACCCAGGGTGGTCCCCTGCCCAAGAGCATGTGCCCAACTGGAGCAGCATAACCACACTACAGCGGGAGCTCCTGATCTGCCCCAGCTCGAGGTGAGACAAATTGGTACAATTAGGCGGCTGGGTCTATTTCCGGGACAGAGCGGGGAACTGGAGGGTAGAGGAGGAGTGAATGGCAAAGACAACATGGGCAGGTAGGGCTGTAGCTACCCACTTCTCGAGACTGAAGTTCCCGAGAATGGGGCAAGAGACCAATATGGTCTTTTGAGCTCAGAGGAGCTCTTACAAAAAAAGCACCCCACACCCAGGAAAGGAGGGAGAAGGAGAGACGTACTCTCTGTGGCAGAAATGCCACCGTCTGTGCCCCTCTCCAGAGATCTGTCTCTACCAGCATGAGGGGCTGGTGTTGAATCCCTCAGGGCGGGGATCTCCCCCCCTTGTCTACATGACAAAAGCCTGGTGCCTGGGAGGCAGATGCTCTGGTCACCTGGCGGCTCAGGGGGGCGAAAAGCCCAGCCCAGGCTCAGGTAGCCAGTGATGCTTTTTTAGATTGGTTGGCTTGTGGCCAGCACTGGCAGCTTCAATTGGACCGGGCTGTGGAGGTCAGAGAGGTTATTTCAAGGCCCAGGCCAGGAAGAAGGAGAGCCATTAGCCATGTGGTCATCTAGGTGAATCTGAAACAGGCTCTCTCTTCATAACATCATGCTCAAAGAGTGACCTGCCTCCAGAGGAAACTCCAACCACCTCTGGATGATGTGTGTGAGTAAGCTACATGAGATCAGACTAGATATTTAGCTTACAGTAACTCAGATGTGTGTTTAAACGGCTACCTCAGCCATTCTAGTTTGCTCTGTGGGATTCCTCTAATACTGCTCTAGCTTTTACCCTGTTTTCACCCTACTCCCTGTAATCAATAAAGTTCTCCTTTGTGACCGGTCTGGGAGACTTATTGAGGGGTGGGTCTAAAATATGCCTAGGAGGTCCCTTAGGTCTGTGGACTAAGGGAGGCTTCCCTAATAAGTCCCTGACTTGGGGAAGTGCCCCAGATGCTGGCATTGGGTCTAGTACCCATTGGATGATCAGGCCTGTGTTTTCTAAGGTGCGCAGAGCCAGAATTGAGTCCAGAGCCTTGGATGGTGGCGGTGGGAACCCCAGGTTAGCGGGTGTGCTCCAGAGAAGGGGTGGGCCAGACATGAGGCACCCCAGGGAGGGCACTTGGAGCCTGGAAGGTGGTCGGGCGCAGTGAGGTGGGCGTCTCAATGCAGGAGCGCCCCCTATTGGCCCACCAGACTCTCTTTACTGTTTTTTTTTTTTGTGTTAATTGGCTGCTGCAGGTAGTCAAGCCAGCTCAGCAGCAGTTATGAATGGAAGGAGGAAACCCTTCTGCTCACTCACAACTCCAGCGCCCAAGTGTTTGGGTTGAACCCAAGTCAAGGGGAGAGGGTGTCCTGAGCCCTTTTTGTGGTGAGGTGGGCTTCACTCAGGCCAGCTGTCATCGGCCTCCCACCTGCCTCTGGGCTGCCGCCCACTTGTCTCTCCCACCATGCCTTGTTGGTAATTTATTCATAGATGTTAATAAGCAGGAGGCTGCCCATTTCTTGCTCCGATGCCAGGGGGCCCTATCTGCAGTTCCAATCCTTCCCTAAACCGCAGCCCAAGCCTCGCAGATGGCAGCCAGATGTTAACAAGCACCCCAGCCCCACACTGGGCTCCAGAATCATCCTCTTGGACATGGTCGCCCACTTGAGACCTTCAGCCATACACAGGGCCTGCCCTCACCTCAAAGGCCAGTCAGGGTCCCAAGCCCATGACCCTGGGTGCCCCTTGTGGTGGGCACCTGGTCCTTTTGACCTACTCGGTCCTGTCCCCAGCATGGGCCAGTCGAGGGGGCACTCTACCTCCAGCCTCACTAACCCCACACTCTCTCTGGGTCCCCCTTCCTGGATATGGGGAGCTGGGGTACCTCACACCACAACTGGTGCCCCAGGGTTTCACAGGGGACTCTCACTCCCCCACAGGGCAGCAGGCAGTGGTGCTACTATAGATGTTACATTTTGACCCACACTCTGCCCCCACAGCAGTGGAGGACTTACTGGGGTCAGGACTTGCCTGTCTCGCACTGGGGCTGAGCCCCCATTCACTTGGCCTCTGATCCAAACCTTGGCCTCAGGCATCTGAAGACTTACCTGGGCCTACTCCCCTTGCTTGGGACTCCACATCGCCCCCCTCACTTGGGGCACCACATTGCCCCCCTCTCTTGAAGCTCCAACACTCTGCCCCTCACTTGGGGCTAGCACACCACCCCTCACCTGGGGCTACTGATCTTGACCCCCTTTCTTAGGGCTACCTCCCTCACTGAGGTTCCACAACTCGGTCCCCTTCACTGGAGCTCGGGGGGGGAGGTTTGTTCCCGGGTGGGCTCAGGTGGCCATAGCCATGCCTGGCCCCAACTCTCCTTCTCAGAGCCTCACACCCCCTCAGGGCGCAGGCAGCCTCGACTGTACCTGGCCCCACTCTCCCCCTTGGGGTCTCACACCCCCGCAGGGTACAAGCAGCCATGGCCAGGCCTGGCCCAGGCCTTGCCTCTTCTTGTTAGGGCTTGCACCCCCACAACTACCTCTGATGGAACACAAACCCACCCAAAGGTGAGGGCTAGGGTTAAGGTGCCCCTACCCATGTTTCACCGGGGTGGTAACTGGCCTGGCATTTCCTGGGGGCTCCCGTGCCACTGGGATCCCCACCAGGCCACCCACTCCCGGCAGGTGCAGTTTTAGGTCATGCCCAGGACCAGGAGCCTTCTATCCATCCCCTACAGCTCCTGCCCTTACCTCCAGGTGATACCAGCAGCCCTGCATCCAGGTGATCTTATTGCCTGGCCTGCAGCAGCAAAACTGCCCTGTTTATATGGGCAGCCCCAGGTTCAAAATGGCTGCCCTTATCAAGCACCTGGTGGCTGCTAGCATCAAGCCCTTAAAGTGGCAGGCACTTACTAGAAGAAGGCCTGGTTCTTAAAGAGATCTTTCCAGAATCACCCATCCTAGCCTTTAAACAAGCACCAAACTTCGCTAACTTCATCGCCAGAAGCGAACTCCCTATGACCCAAAACCCACCAAATTGATCCAGACCATGCTAGGACAAGAAATGTAAAACCTGCTGAAACATCTTCACCACTCTTACCATAACTACACCCCACAACAGAACCAACACCATTCCTGGATCTTACACCTGCACCTCTAGAAATGTAATATATCTTATCCAATGCACCAAATTCCCTGATGGAAAAAATGTAGGAGAAACCAAACAACAACTGCATACCAGAATGAATACATACTGAAAATCCATCAGACAAAAAGATCCAATCACCTGTGGACGCACACTTCTCACAAGACAATCACTCCCTTTCCAATCTCTCAATTCTAATCCTCAAAGTAAACTTACAAAGTACCTTTCACAGATGAGCCTACAAACTTCACTTCATGAATCTACTGAATATAAAAAAACATGGACTTAATATAGACATTAAATTTATGATACATTATAACCTGCCTGACATCTGATTCACCAGGTACCTCTCTGATGCTGACCATTTGTATTCCTTCACACATTTTCCCTGCCTTCCCTTGCTCTACAACCGATCTCTACCCATTGTCTTCCAGAGTTCCCCTTATTTACATTTTCACAGACTTCTTGTCACACTTTTAGCTGCTTTTCTACTTTGGAGAACTCAGAGCAACAGCAGAATTTCCCAGTGCCTGAAGAATGGTGTTTGAGCCCGAAAGCTTGTGAAGAACCTTTTTCCAACTATTTAATTGGTCTAATAAAAGATACCACATCTACCCAAAGAACCTTGCCTACTTATGTATTTGTATGTTATTTGCCTGGCTCTTCTGAATACTGAATTGGAGTCAGTTATATTGGATCCAGGATCTAAAAATTGTCTATGTTCTCTTCTAGTCTACAGCCAATATTTGATGTCCTAAGAAAACTCCACTTCTGCTAATCTGTTTGTCATAAATATTTTTATTGAAAGGTAACAGTTGAAGTTAAGTAGTTGTAAATGTATAAAGAATAAAACATCACTTCTAGCTTCTTGGGGTCTTTCTTAGATCTTGTAATATTTTGATAGCAGGATAAGGGAAAAAGCCGGGATCAGATGTACTGCCTGTTTTAGACCCCAAATTTAAGTGATGGAGAGGGAGGGGAAAAACAGGATTTCAGAGAATGTGATCTGAGTAAAAATGTTTTCTCTCAATTTGCTTTTATAATCTCATTGAAGGCTATTTTCTAGTATCAACATCAAAATAAACCTGTTCTTAGAAACTGACTATGAAACAAGAATGGAATTTCCTTGCCCAATTTAATTATTCACATTGAATGAATTGCAAAAAGAATATGCAGTATAAACTATGAACTGTAGAGGAATGTTTTATACTTTCAGTTTTAATAATCTAGCAATTGAACAGAAGCAAGGCAAAATTGTTAAATGTGTTTAAAATATTTAAAATTTCTTCTCTCTGAAATAGGAAGCATCTAATAATGCATAGTCATATAATTTTTAAAAATGTGCTATATATAATGTGGAACAATAACAGATAAAATGCCATTTGTGATATGTAGAAGAGCTTAGTTAAACTAAACATCACTTTTTGAATAACTGTGAGTGGTAAAGATAAATTGATGCAGAATATTCAGCTGGTAAATTGTAAGTGCCTGAAAACTTTAGGCAATCAGGACTCATAGTAGAGATATCTTTTATTAGACCAACAAGACTTTTGCAAAAAAAGTTCTTTAATTACAAACTTTCAGACACAAACACACTTCATCAGGCAATGGAGAAAAGATTGTAGAAGTTCTCCTGGGTAGAAATGAAAGCCCATATTTCATAGGATTTCACAGATGAGTCAATAGATGGAAAACTTCTCTGGGCAGTCAGTTCATAGCTGGTATGGAGCCTCTCGCCGCCTGTGAGGATATATGATGATGCAGATTACTTTGAAACAAAAGGCAGGAGCAGGATCTCAACTTTCAGATGGTCGCAGTTGCTTCCTGTTTGGGAAAATAGAAAGATTTCATTTTAAAAATGGGCAAAAATTCTATATCTTCCATGTGTCAGGTATCCAGGTTGTAGCCATATTGGTCAAGACCAATACGATTATGTAAGTTCCCGTGGCATTCATATGTGTGCCTAGCTCTTAGGGACCTCTCAGGTTTCACGGTTTTGTTGGGATCTGGATGGTTTGGTGCTTTAGTATATGCCTTGGAAGGCCTTCAGGGTGGTACTCACCAGCTACATCTTTGATGGAAAAATAATTTATTATTGGGAGTAAGATGTTATGTCCCACCTTCCCCGAGGCTTCTGTAACCAGGATAGTCTGGTTTCCCAATTCAGGGCATTGCCTCCCCTACACCCCACCTTACACCAACCTTAAGGTCTTATCTTCTGCTCACCTCTAATGAGCTCCAGCAATGTTTTGTCTGGTCTTGGTTGGTTTTTGTGACTTTAAAAGAAAAAATAGGGTACAGACCTCACTTTGGTCTGGGTTCCCTGTCATAGCAAAGACTTGCTAGTAGACTCGGCTACCACTGGGTTTACCTTATTACAAGTGATGTCCTTGCTCCTCTGTTATGTTTATCTTGGTCTGGACTCTCGGTTCTCTTGTTCCCTTTGCAGGGTCTCTGGCCATACACTCCTGTCCAGAGGTGTCCAGTATCCACACCTCTTCTTTAGGTAAGTCCTTTAGGTCTCGTGGTCTTTTCCGTTCTTTGTGCGCCCCCTCCTGGGGCAGCCACTGCTGCTCTTCTCTGGAGTGTCCTCCTCCCCGGAGGACAACTTTACAGGTTTTTCCTACATATCTCGAGGTACCAGTGCAACTCGTGATTGCTGCAATGTTGGGGTGGATGGATCATCCTACAGGAGTGTGGAGGGGCCTTCCACATGCTCGTCAGTTAACCCGGAAGTGGACAAGAAGTACTTCCGGTCAACTTCTGGGTCTGCAAGGGAGCACACGGGGTGGGGCCCCACGCCCCTCCCAGCTCAGTGATTGGCTACAGGGGGACCCCAGATGTCCCCCCGACCCAGGAGGCACCAGTTGCCGAGCTAGGCGGATGCAGGGCAGCCCCCAGTGCACTCCCTGGTGGACCTGGAAGTGGACCAGAAGTACTTCTGATCCACTTCCAGGCCTGCTCCCAAGCATGCTGAGGAGTCCCCTGTGCTTCCAAGCACCACAGCATTGAAGGATTCATGAGCCCCTGCTACCTAGAGGTATGTAGAAAAAACATTTAAATCTGTATCTACGTCCAAATCTTCAAACCTTTTTGAATCTCTCTGAATCAATTAGGAGGGTTCCGATTTGATTTGGAGAAATTAAAGGGTCCCTTGATTCAATTTGGATTTGGAGATTCGGCCACCAAATTGAATCGGAGACCGAATCTTCACACAGCCATAAATCCTGCTGTTGTAAGGGTCTGGGTGAACCCCGTATCTAGGGTGGCTTAGACAGCTTTACCCGCTACCCATGCTGTTACTACAAGGCTGTCCCAAACTGCTGTCTCTTGTCTTCTTCTGACATTGCAGTCCATTTCCTCCACGCCTTCATTTGCTTCTAACCAATCCTTTAACCCTGGGCTGTCCTTATTATAAGTGATGTCCTTGCTCCTCTGTTATGTTTATCTTGGTCCGGACTCTCGGCTCTCTGTTCCCTTTGCAGAGTCTCTGGCCATACACTCCTGTCCAGAGGTGTCCAGTACCCACACCTCTTCTTTAGGTAAGTCCTTTAGGTCTTGTGGTCTTTTCCGTTCTTTGTGTGCCCCTTCCTGGGGCAGCCACCATTGCTCCTCTCTGGAGCTTCCTCCTCCCCGGGCCTTTCCTGGCCCCACTGGAAGCCTCACTTCTGGTCTCCTCCTCTTGTGCTTATTATCCCTTTAGTGTTTATTATAAAGAAAATGAACAGAGATAGGAGGCATGGTGTGTGCCACATTGCTTTATTTTATATATTCCCTTTATCTTCCCCCTTGGATCATCATACAGTAGTGCAATTCAAATGATCAGGCTCCCAGCGGAGCTTTTAACTGTGCTGTAAGGGACTAGATGACAAATCAACACCAGAACACCGCCATGAAACAGGTCCATGCTGGGGTGGGAACTGGCCTCAGCTCTTCCTGGACCTGTTGTGCTTTCTCCTTTTTTTCTCCTCCCTCTTCGTTGCTGTGGCATTTTTTCCTGCCATGGTTTTGTTCCCTCCGGACTTCCGGTTTATCTCCGCATCCCACCAGCTCAGGAACTCTTCACTTTGAGGTAAGTTTTGCATCAGGGCCTAGCCCCCATCACAGGCTACAACCTGGATACCTAAGAATTTTACAGAAGAAATGGCATTAAGTTGACATGTTATGCTCCACAATTAGAAAATATATGTAAAAACATCACTGATCCAGGAACAGATACGTGACCAACTACACTCCATGAAAGGGTGTAGTTGTTACGCCAGCTGTGATAAGAACATATGATAGTTGTTGCTGTTTGTTTTCCACACAGGAAATTTGGAGATCAAATCACCAAAGGCAGAGATGGATGTTTATTAGTTTTGAGATAAATCCAGTCACACACAACATTGGACAGAGATAGGAAGAGGTATCTGTGTGGCAGGTAGACCGACAATGGGCATAATTGTACAATGATTATCTGTTACTGTAACTAGGAGAGACTCCGACTTCTCTGGATGACATTTGTTTCCAACAAGCAAATGCACAAATCAGTAGATATGTGTTTTAGGCCTGTGCGAAGCGTTAAGTTTTCGCTTTGGATTCGGATTTGGCCAATTCAGAGGGACAGTGATTCAATTCAGAGATTCGAATTACTATCCTGATTTGATTTGGCTGAATCAGATCCGAAGATTCAGTGGCACTTTGGAGATTTGGCCATAAACTAAACAGATAGCAGTCCTCACTACACTGGACACAGCTGCCTCCAGGTGGTAAGTCCATTGTGCTGGGCAGAGTGGGGAAGAAAGGGCCATGACGGGGTGCAGATCAACGCCCCCACAGAGAGGTAGGGATTGGGGCTTGCGCTGAGACACGCTGCCCAGCTGGGGGCAGGGAGTGCAGGACTTGGGGAGTGGGGCAGAGGGGTATGGGATGCAGGCACAGCAGCGCTGGTAGTGGGGGCTATGCCCTGCTGCCGCTTGCTCAGTGGGGTGGGCAGTGCAATGCAGGCATGGCTCACTCCAGGCAAAAGGGAGCAAGCAGCAGCATGGCATAGTCCCTGCTCCCAGTCCCTGCTGCCATGCCTGCATTCCACACCCTTCTGCCCCATCTGGGCAAGCGGCAGTGGGATGTGGGTGCTGCCACCACTTGCCCAGCCAGGGCCAGGCCGGGCTGGGGTGTGGGATGCAGGCACTGCCATTGCTTGCCCAGTTGGGGCAGTGGGGCATGGGATGTGGGCAAGTGGTGGCAGCGCCCACATGCTGCGCCCTCCCTTCCCCAGCTGGGCAAGTAGCAGCAGGGCATAGCTCCCACTCCCAGCACTGCTGCACCTGCACCTGCACTCTCCCACCTCCCCACCCATGTACTGTGCCCCCCCTACCCATGTCCTGTCCCCCCCCCCCCGACTGAGCAGTTTGTCCCAGCCCCAGCCTCATTCCCTCCCTCGCTGTGGAGGGGGTTGATCTCCCCCCAACCCTGGCTCCTTCCCTCCCTCCATTAAGGGTGTCCATATCCATTCCACGTTCTGGAGCTGAGTTCTGTAGGGCTCCCTAGGGTTGGTGTTTTAGAGGAAGGTCAGGGGCAAGACTTGTAGACTGGAGATTCAGAGAGGGAGCTTGTCTGCCACAGAGGCTATTTCAGCCATAATGCATTTTAATACAAAGTGCATCTTGAGATGAGGAATCAGTCCTCTCGATTGCATAAAATCTTCCTTTCTTCTCTCAGCCCCCTCCAGCCAAGCCCATTAGCTGAGTAGCATAGTAGAGGCCCCAACATATGACCTTTCTCCACAGGCAAACTTCTTGCCAGGAATAGCTTTGGGGTGCTGTCCTTGGTCATTGCTCCTTGTATAATTGTTTATAAACCATCTGAGGCCTCTACTTGCACTGAGAAGTTAATCACTTGGTTGCTGGTCTTCCTTCCTGTGCTGTGATAATGCACTCCAGGCCTCTATTAAAAATTAAACCAATGGGATTTTAATGTGTACATGGTACATTCAACGGCCTCCTAAATTCAGTCTACCTTAGTGTACCTGACAGCAACAAATAAAATATACTGTCTTAGATTCTCTATTCTATTAGCGTTAGCTTGCTGTGCACTGAAGTCTAGCAACATAAGATAGAGCAGGACTCCTTGTGATTTAACTTTCAGGCCATGGTGGCCCTGAGTAGAAAGACTGCAACCAGAAACTTACAGCTGTTTTTGTGCTTTGAATAGTGAAGTGGAGTTAAGTCAGTAGTCACATAATTAAATACTACAACTATAACAACAATGACAGTGCTACTTTTATGTAGAACCTTTTAACTCAAGCATCTAAAAGTGCTTTTCATATACAGTGGACAAAAACAGTATGTTTGAAAGTGGCCAAATTTCTTGATGTTTTAACTTGAAAACTTTGATACAATCTCCAATACAAGAGACCTGTGTTACCAGGCTAGAACAAAGAATAATGTTCCCATTCATCAAAAGATATAATAAAACTTCCATGCCTTTGCACACTTCACTTCTAATATTGCATATTAAGGGATCAGGCTCAAGACTTTTGGGGTAACTAATGAAGAAGGGTCTGTGTGACATGCACATCCAATCTATAGCCCTACACTGGGCTCAGCCCCAGAGCTATTTGCACAGGCAAAAATCATATTGACCTGATATATAGTTTTTTCTTTTAATTTTACTTTCCAGATGGAAGAATTTATGGACCTGGGAAATGAGATAACAGATGATACATTGGATTACATTATCAACTCCCAAAAACCTAATCAGTGTTGTGGTTTAATATACACTTCTGGAACAACGGGGAAGCCAAAAGGGGCCATGCTGAGTCATGATAATGTAGGTAGTCTAGTCATACTTTGAATATAAAAGATCTTAAAGTGTGATGGTATTTATTTCTGTTCCTTTGTAATAGCTGAAATGTGGTCATGGTGAAGACTCATGCAGTAGTAAAAGAAACTTTTTTCAAACTATATTTCTGAAAACATGCAAGCAGCAAAAAGCAAGACATAATTAAATGTAATTCAAACTAACATTGCACATATCATCTTCAAAAATCATGCATGCCAGCTAGTAATAGGAGTCTGACATTAGACACTTCAAGAATATATTAAACATGATCTATGTGTTAGGGGTACGAGAAGCTTTGGTCACTGATTCAGTTCAGGAGAGATCTGGCCCAATTCGGCGACCAAATCTCCAAAACCAAATTGAATCAGGAGACCCATTAATCTCTCCAAATTGAATCGGAAGCCTCCAATTCAGTTTGGAGAGATTTGATGATTCAGCCGTAGACATAGGTTTATATGTTTTTTGTACATACCTCAAGGTACCAGGCGCATTTTGTGAATGCTGAGATGGTGGGGTAAATGGAGCATCCCATGGGAGCATTGGGGTCCCCCCTACGTGCTCAGCGATGGACCTGGAAGTGGACCAGAAGTACTTCCAGTCCACTTCTAGGTCTGCCATGGAGTGTGTGAGGACCCCCCCTTGCCCCCTGGCTCAGCAACTGGTGTTTCCTGGGTCTGGGGGGGCATCCGGGGTCCCCCTGCGGCCGATCACTGAGCTGGAGGCACAGGGGGTCTGCTGCAGAGCATGCAGAGACCTCCTGTGCTCCTGTGGGATGCTTCATCCACCCTACCATCTCAGCATTCATGAGCCACACCTGGGACCTTGAGGTATGTAGAAAAAATGTATAATGCTGTGTCTATGGCCGAATTGCTGATTCTCCAAATCAGAATCAAATCTTCAGATCCCGATTTGGTCAAATTCAATCAGGACAGTGATCTGAATCAGCTAATCAAATCACTGTCCCCCAAATTGAACTGAATCCGAACTGAATACTGCTCGCTTCACACACCCCTACTATGTGTAGCATTATTACATTTGTAAATTATATTATTTCTAGATTCTTCTGTTTAAGTAAAGAATAGCAAAGTTTCATGTATTTTATAGTCCTGTTCTTCACAAAAGCCCTCTCTGTGCTGCTGTAAAGAGTCCTAGATGGAAAACAAATTTTTCACAAAAGGCTGCTCACAAATGGCAAGATTGTTGTTGGCTGTTGCATAGCTGTGCAGTGGAAGAAGGTCTGAGAAAATGTACTCAAAAGGGAGGAGGAGGAAGAAAAATGTCTGGATTCAGGATGCACTAGACTTGAGATAAAATAGGACTGATTAAATCTGGCAAACCATATGTTCTTCTATCTCAAAAGGGTCCAATGGTGTTTCCAATTTTGCTGCCAAACTATTCCTGGCTGCAACTCCCAAACAGGCTATTTTTATGCTGTCCAGTACAGTGGAAAACATCCATTGCCTGCAACTGCATTGCTGCCTTCTTTAGTGACAAGTTTTTCCTTCTGTCCATATGCAGACGCAGTGCTGGGTCAGGCCTTTATGCCCCTACCCCCATGCTGAGGGATTTTGTAACCCTAAGCAGACAATGCAGCTGCAGAAGACCTCTGTTATACCTCTTTTGTTCTTTTCTCTCACAAGCACTTACTTCTCCAGTACAGCCTTCTACAAAATGAATGGCCTCCCTGACTTTATATGTCAGATTGCTTCTTTCATATCTCTCCTGCAAACCCACTTTACCCTACACTAACATATTCTCTTGTGCTTATTATCCCTTTAGTGTTTATTATAAAGAAAATGAACAGAGATAGGAGGTATGGTGTATGCCACATTGCTTTATTTTGTGTATTCCCTTTATCTTGTCTCTTGGATCATCATACTGTAGTGCAATTCAAATGATTAACATCCCAGGAGGGAATCTTTTGAGACAAGCAGAGAACTATCTAGAAAAGGAATGAGAAGAAAGGGACATAACTTGCTTTAACCTAAGTAAAGCATCATTTCAAAATCCCACAAAAATTAAAGATGAATTGCTCTTGGGCATGTTATCAGATGTGCTTTATATATTCTTTAGTTTTACTGATGTCTGAAACTCTGCCTGCAATGATAAGGGATTAAGTCCTCTCCTCATGAATGACTTTGGCAAATCTTCTGCAAGGAACAAGTTTGGGTCTGTGGTTCTCATGATTAGCGTTCAGTAGTATCACTATCAATGCATATCCTAGCATAACAAGCACAATATTCCTGATGATAAATGGTACTGGCTTTACTAACTAACTAACTCTACCATGTGAGTTCATGATTCCTTAAATATACTGAGGGTTTTTTTCAAAAACTTTTTTCAAAACTTATCAGTGCAATGGGGAAAATGACAGATTGACTGGAGTCCTTTTTATACATATCAAGACAGCTTCAAGAGGATGATACAAGCTTTCGTGTATGGCTCTCCCACTGTAACCCAGGTGGGGCTATTTTTAAATGTGAAGGAGTACTCCAGTCTCCTTGACCATTCAGGCTGTGATCCCTCTGCTGAGATTAATTTTCACATTGTTACTTTGTTAACAAATGTATATATGAATGTTGGGGGGAAGGGTTTTAGTATTCACAGTCCAGAAAGTAAAGAAAAGATTGCCAGTATTATGTTACATTACCTTACATATCTGCAATTTCTTGTCCTTCTACAACAATTTGTCTTGCCATTTTTTTGGCTCTGAATGGGCTTTTCAGATGAGTAATAATCCTATATGTTAAAGGCAGGGATACTTTTAACAATACTGGTAGCTCATTCAGAAGGATCCATAGATTACTAAAGAATATAGTTATATTAAAAGAAAATGAGAATTATTTTTAATGGTGTATTAATTTATACACAGATAACTTGGACAGCCACACACTGCAGTAGAGCAGGGGACATGCAACCAGCAGAAATCCAGCAGGAGACTATAGTCAGTTACCTTCCACTCAGTCACATCGCTGCTCAGATCTATGACCTTTGGACTGGTATCAAATGGGGAGAGCAAGTCTACTTTGCTGAGCCAGATGCTTTAAAGGTACCTGTTATACTTTATATTTAAGTGATTTTTTTCAGCAGCAAAAGCCTTTAGTAAAGCATTTGATTTTCAAGGAGGTACAAGAAGGATTGCATGTCTTATGTTAACATTCAGGAAAGCTGAATCCAGCAATTCATGTATGCCCAGTTTCCAATGCCCAAAGCCTCCACTTTTCTTCTAAGCTTGAGTAGTGCCTGGAAATCTGGATTAGATATCTCTTTAATATTTTTAAAAAATAACTTCAGTGAGACCAGGAGCCTCCTTCCATCCCCTTACAGCTCCCCCATACCTCCAGTTATTCTTCCAGCAGCTCTCTAGCCAAACAATGCTGCTGCCTGGCCTCCAGCAGCCAAACTGCCTGTTTTTATATGGCTCCCAAAATGGCTGCCCTCATCAAGCACCTGGAGGCTGCCAGCTCCAGGGC
>JAGPOW010003364.1:34314470-34332085 GCA_030014935.1 Caiman crocodilus | reverse complement strand
TGCCTGTTTTTATATGGCTCCCAAAATGGCTGCCCTCATCAAGCACCTGGAGGCTGCCAGCTCCAGGGCCTTAAAGTGGCAGGCACACCCAGTGCCCTGCCACAGGGACACATGGGGAGTTTTGTTGAGCTGGTGTGGACTGGTAAGCACCCTCTTCCCCCACTCCCAACAACTCTACAAAACTCCCTTTGGGGTTGTGGGTGGGTGGGTGGAGGGGTGGGCAAGGTTGGGTTCATGGGATACGGTTGCGAGGCAGTGACAGCTCTAAGCCAAGGCCTGGGCCCAGTTCCTGCATGCCCCTGCCCTCTGGGGGTGTGTAGGATATGTGTGAGGGGAGATGTGGGGGGGTGGGGTGTATTGTATGTGTGTGGAGAGGGGGATGCCTAGGTGCTAGGTCCCATGAGCCTGCTGTGGGTGAGGTGGGGCAGGGGATACATGCAGCAGAACTTGTGCGGATGGGACACTCCATGCTGTTCCGCATGGGGCATGGGGCCAAGCCCCACCCATTCATGTTGGGGCAGCCCACACCATGCTCCCTCTGGTGCTGGCACCCTTGCTGGGTGGTGCTGTTATGCTATACCTGCCTCCGGTGGCAGCTCCTTCTCCTGATCTTACCACTGTCGCAATGTGCTGTGCCATGTCTGGCAGGTGGCCGGCTCCTGCCCCAGCTCGCAGGGCTCCAGCTCACAGGAAGGCAGCTGGGAACAGAAGCTGGAGTCCTGCACACTGGGGCAGGAGCTGCCTGGCTGAAACTGCTCGCTCACCTGTCCAGAATGGCATGGTGTGGCACAGTGTGGCAGGTGAAGGAGCAGCAGCTTCTGGCAGGCTGTTCCTGGTGCCACTGTTGCCAGACGGATGCTGCTCTGCTTTCCCTCCCCACTCCCCTTCAGCAGCAGCTCCTCCCCCCACTCCTGTCCCTGCCATGCTGTACCACACCACTCCCAGTGGCTTCATGGGGCTCTGGCTTCAGGTCCTATCCGCTTTCCGGTGGAAGGCAGCTTGGAGCTGGAGCTGGCGCCAGAGTCCTGTGCAGTGGCACAGGATGCATGAACAAATGGTGCCTCCTAATACTGAGGGGGCACCAGAAGCTGATCACCAACCAGAGGGTGGCCAGGGGCAGAGAGAAAAAACATTTTTTTGTGGGGGCTGAGTGCATGTGTGCATGCATGCATGCTTCTTTCCCCCTCTTCTCCCATCCTGCGCTGCACACAAGTCTGCAGGGGGAAGGGATGTGGGGAGGGGAAAGAGCCATGGGGGAGAGGGAACAAGGCTAGGGCTACCACCTGGCAGGGATAGGGCTCAGGCTGAGGGTCCACTGCACCTATGCGGTTGTTCCTTCACCTGTGCCAGGGGACATTGCCTGGTGCTGGCAGCCACCGCCCTCCAGCCCTGCACTGGCCCTGGCTGCCTCCCTGCACCAGCCTCAGTGTAGCTCCAGCCCCACAGTGTCTGGTGGGGCCTGGAGCTGGAGTGGGGCCAGCCTTGGCTGCACCACCAAGCTGGAGGAAACAGCCCCTGGGACCCCCATCCTGCCTCACCTCAGTCATCCCTGGGAAGAGCGTGGCGGTTCCTGCAGAGTTGGGGCACTGGGGAGCCAGGGGGGCACATGGCCCCCCCGATCTTTGCACAGCGCAAGGTTGGGCTGCAGCTGCAAGGTGAGTTGGACTCTGCCTGCTCTGCACTGCCACACCTCCACACTGCAGCCCTTGAAAACAGCACACCACCATGTATGTCCTGTCACTGGGTGGGCTGGGCAGCAAGGCACATGGCATTGTGCCACACCACTTTCAAAGGCTGCAGGAAGGCACAGAGCAGGCAGAGCCCAGCTTACCTCGCAGCTGTAGCCCACCCTTACCCTGTGCAAAGATCAGGGGGGCATGTGCCCCCCATTGGCTCCCCAGCGCTGTGACTCTGCAGGAGCCACTGGGCTCTGCTTGTCCCACAACCTGGCCCAGCTGGGGCTCAGTTCACTGTGAATGAGGCCCTGACCAGGATGGGTCGTGGGACAATCAGAGCCCAGTGGCTTGTCCAGGGCTGTGGCACGTTGGAGCCAAGGGGTTGGGGGAATGTGCTTCTCTTCCCCTGGCTCTGCTGCAGTGTGCACAGTGGCGGGAGCTGCCAGGTTCCAATTGCCCCATGACCCAGCCTGGCCGGGGCCCCATTCTCTGGGACAATCCCTGCAGCGCAACAGGCATAAATGATTCAGCCCTGCCCCTATCCCACTCCCTTGTGCATTGTGGGGGTCTTCATCTCTCCCCACCCCCCAGTGCAGAAACTAAAGGAAGAAGAAACCTTACCTACCTGCCTGCTGTGCTGGGCCAGCTGTGAGCCTGGTGCGCCCCTCCCTCCTGCTGCAGCAGCCTGCGGCTGCGTTGACCTGGCATTTGTGGGGGCTGAGCCCTGTTAGCCCCCACTTCTGCTGCCCCCCAGCAGCCGATCCCCGCTGCTGACAGAAGTTCCATTGGCACTTTTCTCGGGGGGGCATGGCCAATCTCAGGGGGTGCACGTGCACCCCCTACGCATCACCGGAGCAGCGCAGCAGGGGCAAGATCAGAAGCAGGAGCTAGCGCCAGAGGCAAAGGGAGCAGAGGAGCACCTGGCTGCAGCCGCACCAGGAACAGCCTGCTAGACGCTGTATGCGCTGCATGGTTAGGATCAAGCTGTTGGTTCCAGCAGGTGCCTGGTGCCGGTTGTCCCAATGGTAGCAGGAAGGACTTGGCCCCATATGGACCCCATGTGGGCAGCTGTGGCCTGGATCCAGTCACTTGGCAGGCTGGTTCTGGCCCTCAGGATATATTTTGCCCACCTCTGAAATAAAGAGTAAAACTACCTATAATCTTCCTCCCTCCCCCAACTCCAGTGCAAATAAATGTGCTATTTCCTGCTCTGATACATCTAAGGATCTAGCTTAAATAGGCCTTTTCCAGCAGTCTTTATTTGGACTAATATTTCTTTGACTTTAAATGGTATTATCCATGTAAGTACTGCAAGACAGTCCACTGCAAAGGAGAAAAGCCCTATTACTAATTCTGACCTTTTGCAATATACTTTATTATTTTAACAGGGTGGCTTGATCAACACGCTGAAAGAAGCACAGCCAACATCTCTTATGGGTGTTCCTCGGGTGTGGGAAAAAATCATGGAGAAATTAAAAGATGTGTCTGCTCAGTCAAGCTTTATGAAAAGGAAAATGCTATCATGGGCCATGTCTGTTAGCTTAGAAAGAAATCTAAGCTCTTCAAGAAGGTACATTTAATAACAAATCCTACCTCAATTATACCTTTCTTCAGTGACCCTAACCTTCTTGCAGTCGATGAGACTGCCTAAGTGTAAATGAGCAAAATTTTGCTCAGAAAGTCTGAGGAAAAATGTGAGGCTGGGGGAGATTATATCCTCTCTTGACACCTTTCTTCCCTAAAATTCTCTGCATTTCAGGAAAATAATACAGATGTTTTGCCTAGTAATTGGCTTTAAAGGTTGTATTTGTAGTCTTATATAGTTTTGGAAGAAATTACTGGGAGAAATGTTAAAAGCATCTTCTAAAATTATCGTAGATTCAGAATCTACCAGTGTGTCAGGTTTGCCTGGATTTTTACAGGTAGATTTTCTTTCTAGCACAAGCAATCCCATTTTTTGTTCTGCCCTAGGATATAGTTTATTTACTGGAGACCCATTTCAGACTTTGATACATATTCCAAGGAAATTAAGTAAAGTATATGGCAAGAAACCACTCAGTGTGCATAGATAGCAATTGTGTTTTATATTCAGAGTCTAGTGTATATTTTACGATGGCTCCTGTTTGTAGACAAGCCCAAAAACATGACAGCAGTTGATTGTAAAGTTATATAAGTGTTGCTGAAGATCTCAAAATGATTCCAAAAGACATGGTCTTTGCTATGTGAATAGTATAGCAGTCTAGATAGGTCCTACAAATTGCCAATTAGATTCTTAGACAGTAATAATAGCGTTTAGTGGTCTGATTTTAAAAGAGAGGAATTGAAATGAAGAAGAATGACGGGTCAGTGAAAATTACACTGTCCATATCACTTTTCCGTAGATCCAACAAGTGCGTGCAAAATGGAAACATTAGGTATTTGGAATTATTTTTTGCAAATACAAATAGAAAATAACACATCTGGGCATCCAAAGCCAAATGGCAAATGGCTAGTAACTGAAATACACACTTGACTTGCTCTTCTTTTAATTCTTCTGTCCTTTTGCGTGTCTTCTACTGAACAGTTATTTGAAGCCCTTTCAAACAAGACTAGCAGACTATTTGGTACTTGCAAAAATCCGCCGTGCGCTGGGTTTTTCTCGGTGTCAGAAGCATTTCTCTGGAGCTGCTCCTCTCACTACAGAAACGATATATTTTTTCCTGGGTCTGAACATCCCACTCTATGAGGCATATGGGATGAGTGAGACCTCAGGCCCTCACTGCATGTCTGGGCCATATGTCTATAGGCGTCACAGGTAAGTTTATATAACATTTTCCTTGCAGAAACCAAATCTCTGGTCTCATAAAAATGCCTACATTCATCACAGACTCTTTCTCTTACTTCTTGCTCCTGCTTTTTCTCTGGCTTTTGTACTGGCAAGTAGGGCAGTGCGAAACGGGCCCTATTCGATTTGGATTCAGCCCAAATTGGGGAAAGTGATTCAGTCTAGTGATTTGTATCCCTGATTTGATTCGACCAAATCCAAATCTCAAGATTCGACACTGATTCAGTGAATCAGCAATTCGGACACAAGCACAGCTTTAAAAGTTTTTTTTCTACATGCCTTCAGGTAGCAGGCACAGCTTGTGATCAGTGCGGTGCTGGGGCACATGGAGCATCCTGCAGGAGCAGAGCAGGTTCTCCAGCATGCTCAGCAGCAAGCCTGGAAGTGGACCTAAAGTACTTCTGGTCCATTTCCAGGTCTCCCAGGGAGAGTGCTGGAGGGCCCCCTCTCCTTACTACCCCCCCTGGCTTGGCAGTTGACTGCAGGGGAACCCCAGGTGCCCCCTCTAGACCCAGGAGGCACCAGTTGCCCATCCAGGGACTGTGCCTCTTCCCCCCTCCCCGTCTGCTGTTAGCTCCCTGGTGGACCAGGAAGAGGATAGGAAGTGCTTCTGGTTCACTTCTGGGTCTACTGCTGAGCATGCTGGGGACCCCCGTGCTTCTGTGAGATGCTGCATCTGCCTCAGCACTGCAGTGTTCAGAGCCACTGCTACCTAGAAGTATGTAGAAAAATCATTTAAAGTTGTATCTACGTCTCATTCAGCCACTGAACCAGGCCGAATCTCCACCGAATCGAATCAGGGTGTGAAGCTTTGCACAGCCCTACTAGCAAGGCACTTCAGGTTAATTAAGTTGGCATGCAGAACTACAGATCAATCTGTATTTTTCTATGTAGTTTAACAAAAATAGTATCTTAAAACATTCTTTGCGAGGATAAAATGTATCATTCTGCCTCTAGTTTAAACAAACCAGATTTCTTGGCTCTTTTTTTAGTATTCTGTTGTCATTAGCTCTCTTGTGTTAGATCCATCTGCTAACAATTTTAGATTTACCTTGCTGTCCATATGTGCATTTTTACCTAAAAAGAAATCTGCAGTAAATTGAAAAGTGAAAATGTGGACAAGACAGAATGCATTTAATATGTATAAAAAACCCCCAAATTAAAAAACCCATAAAACCCCTGTATATTTAATTTTTAAACCAGCAAAGCACTCCATTTTTAATATATGTGAAGCTTCAGCAGTATTTTCAGGTTGTTTGCTCTGATGTATACTTTTTCTTATTTATTATAAAATAATCTGGAATGGATGAGGTGCAGGTTTTCTAGTTTGTCTGGAGGAGTGAAACCTAAACTCCCATGCAAATTGCCTTTTACTGGCAGGCTGAGCAAACTTCCACCTGCTCCACAGTGGAGTTACAAAGCTGGTATGCAACTTGAGCAAGTGCTAGTATTAGGAGGATGTGTGGTAAAGAAAGCCAAAGTCAAGTTAGAAGAATTGGGTTGGTCTGCAAACAAAGAGGGGAACTTAAAGGAATCCAAGGATGGCTTAGAAGGGGCAAAAGAGAAATGCTGTTTTTCTTCTTTCCCCCATTATTAAAAAACATCTGTATGAAGCAATTTAAGATAAGAAAGTAGAAATTACCTTATTGAATCAGATCTGTGATTCATCTGACCTTGTGTCTTGTCTCTGCCAGTAACTTCAGAGAAAGGCACAATTATGCAGTAAATTGCAACATTTCTTCACCCATGACTAGACCACAGGTATAGATGGCTATCCACTGTACAGGAGAGATCAAGTGGACAAAAGGGGCAGTGGTGTAGCTCTCTACGTCAAGGAAAGCTACGCATCCCTGCAAGCTGACATTGGCACCCAAGGTGGATGACTGGAGACCCTCTGTGTTAAGATCTGTGGGGAACATGGCACAGGGGTCACAATGATGGGAGTCTATTACAGACCTCCTATCTAGGATCAAGAGATTGAGCAGGAGTTTGCCAGGGAATTGTGTGAAGCTGCATGCTCCCGATGCATGGTTGTTGTCATGGGAGACTTCAACTACCCTGACATCTCGTGGGAAGAGCGCTCAGCCAAATCCTAACCGTTGCAAAGATTTCTCTCATGCATGGATGAGCTCTATCTGATGCAAGAAGTCAGTGGGCAGATGAGTGGTAAAGTGCAGCTCAACTTTAAGGAGCCAGAAGAAAAGCAAGGGCAACATTGGACCCCTGCTAAACCAGATGGGACAACTGACAACCGACACCCAGAAAAAAGCCAGCTTGCTAAATGTGTACTTTGCAATGGTTTTTCACCAGTCCCAAGGGATGCCCTTGCCCATTACAGGACGGGAACACCTGGGTGAGGGTGATTCCTTACCCTCCATCAATGCTGATGTTGTGAAGGAACACCTTGAGAGGCTGGACACCTTCAAGTCAGCTGGCCCTGACAGTTTACACCCCAGGGTACTCAAGGAGCTGGCAAGCTGACAGGGATCTTCGAGAACTCCTGGTGCTCTGGTGAAGTGCCTGAGGGCTGGAAGAAGGCCAATGTGGTGCCTATCTTCAAGAAAGGGAGGAAGGTGGATCCGGCAAACTACAGGTCCATCAGCTTGACCTCTATCCTGGGGAAGGTCTTAGAAAAAATTAGAAAAGATCAAATAGATCATTCTTAACAGACTAGCCGATGGCAGCATCCTGAGGGATAGCCAGCACAGGTTTGTTGAGGGTGGGTCTTGTTTGACCAATCTTATTTCCTTTTACGACCAGGTGACCTGTCACCTGGACAAGGGAGAAGAGATTGATGTTGTATATCTTGACTTTAAAAAAGCCTTCGGTGTGGTATCCTATGATCACCTCTTAGCAAAGCTGGCCAACTGCAGTCTAGGCTTCACCACAATCCGCTGGCTGGGGAATTGGCTCCGTGGTTGGACCCAGAGGATGGTGGTTGATGGAAGTCAATCATCATGGTGTGCTGTGACCAGTGGGGTACCTCAAGGCTCTGTCCTTGGGCCAAAACTATTCAACATCTTCATTAATGACATGGACATTGGTATCAGAAGCAGACTGACCAAGTTTACCAACAACACCAAACTCAGGTAAAGTGTCCAGAGGGTGATTCAGGCTGACATTGACAGGCTCAGGAGATGGGCATACGAGAATCTGATGGTGTTTAACACCGAAAAATGCAAAGTTCTCCACCTTGGGAAGAAAAACCTGCAGCATGCTTATAGGCTCAGCAGTGTTATGCTGGCTAGCACTACGAACAAAAAGGACTTGGGGGTCATGACTGACAGATGAACATGAGCCTTCAATGTGATGCTGTGGCTAGTAAAGTGAGTAAAACCCTGGGTTGCATCCATAGATGGTTCTCAAGCAAATCCCAAGACATCATTCTCCCATTGTACTTGGCCTTGTTGAGGCCACAGCTGGAGTACTATGTCCAGTTTTGGGCTCCACAATTCAAAAAGGATGTGGAGAAGCTTGAGAGAGTCCAGAGGATAGCCATGTGCATGCTCAAAGGTCAGGAAAACAGACCTTGTGATGAGAGGCTGAGAGCCATGGGACTCTTCCGTCTGGAAAAGCACAGGCTCAGGGGTGATCTGGTGGCCACCTATAAGTTTATTAGGGGTGCTCGCCAGGATCTGGGGGAACATCTGTTCACCAGAGTGCCCCAAGGGATGACAAGGTCAAATGATCACAAACTGCTCCATGACCATTTCAGGCTGGACATAAGGAAGAAGTTCATTACGGTCCGAGCCCCCAAGGTCTTGAACAGACTGCTGCCGGAGGTCCCTTCCATCCCTAATGTCTATGAAATCTATGAAATTGCTGGTGGGGATAAGTTCTTCGTATTCTTTCAGTTAAAGATTGGTTTATGCACTGATGCATGAAATGTAATGTTCCCTACAATTCAAGAACTAGAGGACACCAAAGAAAGGAGACCAGAATGACTGAAAGTGGACCCCATGCAAGGCTTTGGCAAGCATACTCCATAGATATCATACAGTACATTTATTGATATATTTCTAAAGACATTGGAGGAATGTTCCTTATGGATTGCCTCTCCTAGTCCTTTCCTTAATTTTCTGGATTTCATTGGCCTGTGTTTCAGCTATAATCAAAATAATCTTGAGGTCAGAAGCTGAACATGTTACCTCTGCAGCACTTCAATGCCGGGTATAAGTGGTTGGAGGGTTTAGCCAAATGGATGTTTTTTGCATGCTGTCCAGAGCATTCTGACAAACCCGAAAGCTGGTTTGGGCAAGAGGGGATAACGTGCAAGTGTGACATTTCAAACAAACAGAAAAGCATTCCATGCTCAAGAAAAAAATAAAGTCCACTTAGGTAGCAAAAATAAGGTATTATCTTCAGCTGGTTTAAATGCACAGTGATCCTTTTATACATCTCCTATTTATCAGCTGAGATTATGGTCCATAACTTCCTAGCAATGATGGGCCTGTATTTATAGATCAGAGATCAAAATCATCTGGCCTCATGTGCTGGAACTGTGGCATGGGTCTAGGCCGCGAGCCAAACTGGGCCAATGGACTGTCTTCCCTCCCCTAGCATATCTGATCTTGTGGCTGCTCCAGCTGGTCTTGGACTTGTGGTGCTGCATACAGTATGGATTCTGCAGTGGCTGGAACTGGTACCATGTGTGGCACAGGCCAGCAGGCGTGGCAGCTGTGCTGCATGCACTGGCTACCCCCTACCTCATTGCACTGTTCATGGTGCCCACCCCAACAGTTCCAGGACTGTGCCACACACAGTGGCCATGCTGGGGTCCATGCTGCGTGCAACATGCATCCCAGACTGGCTGGAGCAACTGATAGAACAGCTATGCTGGGGGGAAGGGGGGTGATCAGACCCAGGGGCAGCACCAGCGGCCAGGTGGTGGTGCTTTGTGGGCTGGATCCTGCCCATGGGCCATATGTTTGGCACCCTTGTTATAAATACTGACACCTTAGTATCTAAGAGAAATTAGGTTTTTTTTCAAAGGGTCCTTCTATATTTCATCTGACATTTCTAGTACTCTTTATGCACTAATTCTCTTGTTCTTTTGTAGCTGTGGCAAAGCAGTGTCTGGCTGCAAAGTGAAACTGGTGAATGAGGATGCAGATGGCAATGGAGAGATTTGTTTCTGGGGAAGGACTGTTTTCATGGGGTATTTAAATATGGAGGATAAAACAAAAGAAGCCATAGATGAAGATGGATGGTTGCATTCTGGAGACCTTGGAAAAATAGACAAGGATGGCTTTGTCTATACTACTGGACGAATTAAAGGTAACTTACAGTTTCTTGTTTCATTGTATAGTACTTAGTTTTATTCAGTTATACCACAGATAAGACCACAGGGATTGTTATACTGGTTCAGGTGCCTGGTCCACCTAGTCCAATGTGCTGTCTTCAATGCCTGCACCTTATGCTTCAGAAGAATGTGCTAGAAACTCTGAAATAACTAGGTTGGGGTTAATCTGCCCTTCCCCCCCCACAGAAAGCTACTCCTAATCCATAGTAGATAGAGATGATCTTAAATCCTGCAAAATGTGGTTTACAGCTTTCCAAAACTCTTTTTGTTTTAGGATATACAGTACATATATTCATGCTGGATAATTCTGTAATACCCAATCTTGCTAAGCTCTGGAGCTCAATGACAGATCAAAATATTCAGGCAGTACTGCCAGATAGTCACTTTGTTTTATTAGCTCATGGGACTGGGATATCATGGAACGGATGAAAACTGTCTGCTACTCTTACTGCAAGTTGAGAACTAAGTACCTGAGATACCTGTAATCTGTATGCGCACTTTTACACATGTTCCAATGCATTCTGATTAAAACATGTCAGAGCAGACTCAATTAACCAAGTCAGCTGGAGCATTCTAATCAGAACGCTCCAGCATGCTGCAGTGTCTCTTGTATTTAGCATCCCCGCATTTCAAAACGGTGGCGAGCTTTAGTTAAAGTGCCCCTGCTGCCATTTTGAAAGGCAGGATACTGAATGCACAAGACACTGCAGGTGTTTTCATTACAGCAGCTCCTGAGAACCGCTCTAGTTAAAATGCCTCCCCTCAGACACGCTGGAGCACATCTGTAGGTGCCCTATATTTCCATAAAAACTGAACAATATTGTCCTTATTCCTAAGGGTGGAAGGGAAAGTTAAAAACAAATTAGTAAAACTGATTCCTATTACATTAATTAGCTTAAAATTTCACCTCAGAAAGGATTGAGTGACTGCTTACCTGGAAGCTCTTCCAAGATGTATGGGTGAGATTTCCAGGACCGTCCCATGTAACAAGTAACTATCTCAGAAGACAAGATGAGTCACCAAGGAGGCAGCACTTGCTGGTGAACTTGTCACAGAGTAACACTACAGTGTTCTCTCAGTCATGCTGGGCTTTATTAGATGTTGTAATTAAGTAGCATTGAATGTGATCATTTTGCCTTACCTTTATTTACTACTGTTCCCTTATTTATTTTTCTGTAATGGAATTAAACAGGACCATTGGTCCTATTCTGTTCTCAACAGTTCTTTCAATGATAGGACTGCTATTTAGGAAAAAAGATTGTAAATTGAGAGTTGGTGAGTCAGCTTGCCTGTAGTAAATGCTAGCCTGAGCTTTCATTCACATTTCAAATCCAAATTTAGACCATGTAACATGTATTGAAAGACAGTCAGTAAGTTCCCTCTCACTCTTCGGGCATGTCTACATGTCACCCTGTGTTGCCATAGTAATGTGCTGTGTCACTGTACGATGTGCTACAGTGATGTAGCAATCACGTGAATCTACACGTGGCCAGCACCTACTTTGATGTAGCAGTGCACTCCCCCATTTAGTGCACTGCTATAGCAAAGTAGCAGCTAAAACTAACCATGTGCCACGTGCACAATGCAGTATGGGTGATTATTGTGCCATGCTTTAGTACTTCCAAAAGGAAGTACTAAAGCATGGTGAGGTAACAACATTGCTGTAGGGCAATGTGTAGACACACCCTTTGAGTCCAAAACCATGTCCTTTACTGAAATGCTATTTGGTGAGTCTGACCTGTACCTTCAGGCCTCATAGATTTTAGAACTTTCACTGTACTAAGGATGACAACACACGCTGCTGTGTTACGTCTCAGTGCCAAAACAACTCTGAAAGACTGAAGATCTGAATAAAGTTACCAGTCAGTGACAGCAATAGAACTCATTGCATTTATTTATTAGATTACATGCCAACCTTCCCAAAAAAGGCTCAGAGCGGTGGGGTAGAACTAGTAATGGGAGTCCAGAGATTCTTTTGTGTTTGAAAGAAGTTGAGATCTAAGAGTTGGGGATTGAAAAGAGTATCCAAGTTTGAGAGAGAGGTCAAAAGGATTTTTAAGCCTCACTGATCAATGGTGTATAAGATATGTGAGAGGGTGGCTAAGTAACAATAAGCTGGTTTAAAAGTAGTCACTGCACAGTAGAGGTAGCAGCATTCTTGTGGTGGATTGAGATTTTCTTTCTGCAGAGGACTGTTATATTTCTGTTTACTCAGTGCATCTACATGAGACTGTAACTGCACTGTAGCCTAATTCTTTTGCACAGTGGCATGCAGGGCAAAAACCATGTTAATACGCTACTGCGCAGTTGGATTAGGCTACTGAACAGTTAGCGTCACTATAAACCTGTGCACTACCACTACTGCATAATAGCAGCAGTTACTACACGTTGGTTTAGTACTTGGTTATACAAGTATTAAACTTAAAGTGCAGTAACTGCGGCATACTAATGAATTTGTAGACACACCCGCTGTGACTTCTAAAGAAAAAGTCAAACTATGCTCTTGCAAACCTAGCTACCCAAAATAATGGGTTTAATGTTGAATACCCTAGTCTAGAGTAACAATGACAGTTTGTTTCTCCTAAAAACAAGGCACCGCTCACTTGTTTCCCTAATGTTTTGTTTTCTTCCTCATTTCCTATACATCTGTTGTGAAGTCAGCTGTTTGCCAGAATTAGGAGAAAAAGTTATTCAATAACTACCTTTACATGTCTTTAACTTTATATGTAACAATATTAATATTGACATCAGGGGGAGCATGCAAGTAATATTAAGCCCAGTAATATTTTCAGACACAGGTCCCTAATTTATCATTAGGACTCTGTGAAGCTTTGGTCCCTGATTTGATTCGGCGGAGATTCAGTGTCAGAATCTCCAAATCCAGATCGAACCCTTTCATAGATTTCATAGACATTAGGACTGGAAGGGACCTCAGAAGATCATTGAGTCCAGCCCCCTGCCCAAAGGGCAGGAAGTCACCCTTGACCTTGGGGTCATAGGATCCCAGCAAGATAAGCATCCAATTTTCTCTTGAAGGTGTTCAATGTAGGTGCTTGAACCACTTCCAATGGCAGGCTATTCCAGACCTTGGGGGCTCGGACAGTAAAGAAATTCTTCCTTATGTCTGGCCTGAAATGGTCTTGCAGTAGTTTATGACTGTTTGACCTTGTCATTCCTTGGGGCGCTCTGGTGAAAAAATGTTTCCCCAGATACTCATGGTCACCAGTATAATCTCTCCGAATTGGATTGGAGCCCTCTGAAGTGATTTGGAGAGATTTGGAAAGATTCAGCGATTCGGACATAGACACAGATTTAAATATTTTTTCTACATTCCTCTAGGTAGCAGGCAGCTCATGAATGCTGCGATGTTGGGGTGTGTGGAGTGTCCCACTGAAGCATGGGGGGCTCCCCAGTGTGCTCAGCAGCAAACCCAGAAGTGGACTAGAAGCACTTTTGGGTCTACTGGAAAGTGCGCGGGGGTGTCTCCCGCGCCTCCATGGCTCAGCAACTGGTGCCTCCTGGGTTTAAGGGGGCACACAGGGTCCTCCCATAGCTGATCACCAAGTTGGGTGGGCACACTCCCTGGCAAACCCAGCAGTGGACCAGAAGTACTTTCGGGTTTGCCACTGAGCACGCAGGCTGTCATGTGCCCCCCCGTGGGACTCTCCATCGGCCCCAGCATCACAGCATTCACAAGCCACACCGGTACCTCGAGGCATATAGAAAAAACATTTAAAGCTGTGTCTATGTCCGAATCGCTGATTCTCCGAATCAGCATTGAATCTTCAGATTTGGATTCGGCCAAATTGAATCAAGGGACAGCGATCTGAATCAACTAATCAAATCAGTGTCCCCAATTCAGGCCATATCCAAATCCCAATTGAATAGGGCCCGCTTTGCACAGCCCTACATATCACTTTTAGTTACCATCTTATGCAAAGGTCTGGAATAATATACTCCTGTTCTCTGTACTGAATATGTTATTTGTTCAGGTGATTATATATAAACACAATTTATTTTAGGTTCAGGAAGAAGATATTGGTTTAATGTAGACAAACACCTACAGTCTGCTTAGGGACTTGAATGATTTAACTAAATATGTAATATGATTTACTTTACTAGACAGACATTCAAATAAATGCCTTTATCTAGAGAAGCAGCACAAGATTTTTATGCTTGTTCAGTATTTAAGTTTATTTTTATGCACAGTTTATTGATGGAGGTATGGGCAGGAACTACACTTCTGAATGCCTCTGGATATCCTATCTTTTTCTCCTGGCTGTACACTGACTTTCCTTTTCCCATTTGCTGCTTTTTCAGTCTTTCCCTGAGTCATATTTATTTTGTGCTGGCCTGACCTCTTTTGGTGGTTTAAGGAATTAATTTTTACTAGGGCACCAAGTATGAAAAGGCTTTTCAGTGGTTTAGCAGTGCAACAGCACAGATCAAATACAGCAGGCTTTGAAGGGATCTGCTCTTAAAACGTCTCAAGAGAGCAGCAACACCTCAAGAAACATAACCTAAAGTCTTGGTTAATTGAAGCTGAATTGTCTGAAGTCTGATATAATGGAACTGCACTGAAGGCATGGTAGAATTTGTGCATGTATAGAGAGGGATATGTGTAGGGATATTACAGAGGAACATACTGTAATTTTAAGAAAGGTTCACTTTTACATTGAAAAAGGTTGTGATCTCCTTAAAAATGAGATTCCTGGTATATCTTCTTGTATCCAGGATATGGTAATTGTTTTTCCTGTCTCTTAGAAATCTTTAAGAAGGTGATTTCAGTTCAAATAATAAGCATCTTTTTTTATATCTAGATTTGATTATTACAGCTGGAGGTGAAAATGTAGCTCCAATCCCAATTGAAGATGCAGTCAAAAAGGCACTGCCTATTGTTAGCAACGCCATGTTGATTGGAGACCAAAAGAAGTTCTTATCAATATTGTTGACTCTAAAGGTACATCAGTTTTACTGTTGATTTCAGCAAAATCAAGCCCCACTCATCTCTCTGAATCCCACTCTTTCAAAAACTTTCTTATTATGTTTCATATAATAAAACTAGATGCCTGGCTATTTGAAACTTTTGGAAGGAGCAGGTGAGGGGAGAACAGAGATGGTTGTTTTGTTTTGGGGAAAAT
The DNA here is from genome assembly GCA_030014935.1 of Caiman crocodilus. NCBI lineage: Eukaryota > Metazoa > Chordata > Crocodylia > Alligatoridae > Caiman > Caiman crocodilus. The sequence continues at coordinate 34,317,142 of JAGPOW010003364.1, read as the reverse complement.
AAGTTATAATATAAATTCTGTTAGGTTTACTCACTTGCAGGGCTGCTGCAGGATTTTTCACAAATAAAAGCAAGCAGGATAAATAATTCTTCTGTAAAACCGAGACTTTTGTTGATCTAAAATAATCTTTTAAGAAGAAAAATGTGAAAAAGCAGACCTTAAATCTTCAAGAGAGAGCAGAGTGAAAGAACAATGGCTGATATTGCTGTAGACAGACAGCAATATGATATAATGACTCTTAAAAGTCATTATAGATGCAAAACAATGCTGTCTCATAGCCATACACACAAAAAGTTTTCTTTGGCAGCTTTGCTAAGTCTGATTCGTGCTTAAGAAGATACTTATTTTCTGACAGAACCTAATTCTTCATCTATTTGTTCTTTCTGCAAAGAAGTCAAAAAAATTAATTTGGAACAAAGTTATGACGAGTGTTTCTGCAGGATCAAGGCCAATTGAGATTCACATTTGAGTACAAATAAGATAGCTTAGCAAGAGAATGAAAAACAAAGGGTCGATATACTTTTATATAAAATCGTTTGTCTAAGTTGTTACACTGTCACTTTTTAGACTTATTTTAATGTGTCAGTAATCAATTCCTTACCATCTAGAAGTAAAATAAAAAATCCAGGACAAATATGTCTTTCAGTTTTAAGCAGTTCCTCTATTACAAGAGATCAAACAAATATTGTTTAATTTTCAATTATCATGCTTTATAAATAACATTTTATATTTCTTCATATAGCAATTAAATTATGTCATGTTTCAGATATAATAGTGTCATGTACACATACATCAGCATGTTCACAGTGTGTGGGCATAGTACACTATGTGTTTACACATTTCTGTTTACTAATACCTAAGGCTGCAGCGTGGACTGAGCCTGAGTTAGAATTTGATGCTCTGAACTGTCTTGTCACTGTTGATCTGAGTGGGCATGTCAGGACTAACACCTTGCTTGTGGGAGCAACTACTTAATACTAAAACTTTCATTTGATATTGCAGAGTACTTTAGACCCAGAAACATCTGAACCTACTGATTATCTGACTGAGGAAGCCAGAGAGTTCTGCCAGAAGATTGGCAGCAATGCAATTCAAGTGTCAGACATCGTGGCTATGAAAGATAAAGCTGTTCACCAGGCTGTTCAAGATGGAATCACCAAAGTCAACATAAATGCCACAGCCAAGGTTCAGTGCATTCAGAAATGGGTAATTCTGCAAAAAGATTTTTCAATTTCTGGTGGAGAACTTGGTAAGACATTTGTGTACTAATGTGATGTGCTACTGGTTTTCAGTCTGTTCCAAAACCTCCTTTATTTTCACTTCACTTCAGTTTGATTTAACTCTTCAGATTTACCTGCTAAGAGGAATTAGATACAGTGTAGAAATCTCCCCAGTATCCTCTGCAGTAGAAACTGATATCAAGAATTCATTTAGCTTCTCTGCTATGGCTTTATAATCCCAAAACACGTCATTTACACCCTCATCATCTAATGTTTCCACTCACTCAGAAATTTTAACTTTAATGTAATTTGCAAGATATTCCTCAAATTCTTTATTGGCTTGCCTTATACTTTTTCATTTGACCTGCCAGAATTTGTGCATTTTCCTGTTTTGCACATTTGGACACATTCTGTTTTTTGAATGATGCCTTTTGTCTTCATCAGCCTTCTTAACTGTGCTATTGAACCATTGTGGGTTTCTGGACTGCCCAATACCCTTTTTTGATTTGCAGTATACACATTTCCTGAGTCTCTAATTTGGTATTTTTAAACAGTTTCCAGGTTGCTTTTAAGCATTTTAGCTTCTTGACTGCTCTTTTTATCTTCTTTTTAACTTCCTTATTATTGTAGAATTTCCCTTTCTGAAGTTTATATTGGTATGGTGGTTTGTTTTGGCTTACTTCCTTCTGCTACAATGTTGAAACCGATTATATTATGATTACCATTACAGAGGGAAGGGAGGCAGTTAACTGTGTTAGTCTGAATTCAGGAGGAAAGCAAAGGATAGTAGCACCATAGACCATTTGTACATGCCACAATATTGGCCTTTAAAGCGGCTTAATTCCCTGTTGCACCACTTTAATGGTGCAGCTGTTTGTATGTGTTGGTAGCATAATATGCATTAAAAGACCTTGGGATGTAGCAAAATAAAACATCTCTGAGGTGGTTTAGTCTGCCGCAAAGGAAAGCACTGGAGGACCACATGCATCTCAGGGACTGTGTATGCAGGCTCCTCTAAAGGGAAAAAAACAGCAGTGAGCCTGATCTTTTATTTTTTTCTTCTCCCTGGAGCCTGCCTGCCTGAGCTGTGCGGGCCCAGTGCTTCCCTCTGCAGCTGCGGTGCCCTCTGGGAGCACTTGGGCTGAGGCACCGCCCCCCACAGCTCCCGGACCACTCAGTCTACTGACAGCTCACCCCCCCTCCCCACTGCCAGAGAGGCAGGTAAGGGTCAGGCCTGACCCTTGAGCACATACCACAGGAATTTACTTTGCCCTAATGGAAGCAGTGTTTTTAAAGACCCACCACTTCAATTTAGGGAGAATGAAACCGAAGTGAACCCCCCGTGGTGTGCACAAATAGTATCATAGTATCATAGTAGCTAGAGTCGGAAGGGACCTGGGCAGATCATCTAGTCCGACCCCCTGCCTTGGCAGGAAAGAGCACCGGGGTCAG
>JAGPOW010003364.1:34300630-34314370 GCA_030014935.1 Caiman crocodilus | reverse complement strand
CCCCCTATGTATTTGAAGAAGGACTTCTTGTTGTCCTTAATCCGGGAAGCTAGTCCTATCTCCATCTCTGCCTTGGCCTTCCTGACTGCCCCCTACATCCTCGGGCGACTGTAGCATAGTCCTTCTTGGCAATGAAATACTTAGAGACTAACTTGCAAGGGCACATATGCTTTGTTAAATGACAGCCTACTTCTTAAGTCCATTCATAGCATCTAGTGAAGTAGGCTGTTGCCTATAAAAACTTATGCCTCTGAGCCAGATTTAGTCTCTAAGGTGCTACCCCTACTTGCATATTACCAGGGATCTGTTTTCTGCTTCCTGTGGAAAAACATGGATTTTCTCCTTTTAAAGGAGATTTTCATTCAGCTAAGCATTTGCCAAATTCACTCCACACAAGCTTCCTTTTTTTTTCTTGTCTTCCTAATCAGAAAAATGGCCAGTTATAAGCTTTGCAGCATAATATTAACATTACCCAGGACATCCAGGCCATTTCATAGAGGAAAAAAATCAGCAGCTTTCTTTTGTGGAGAAGGAAAATATTTGAGTAGTAATTCAAGATCTGCTGGTTAAGAGATTGTACTTCCCTACTTCAGCAAGTTTAACTTTAATTTATGCAGACTAAAAATGTTTTTACACACTCCCATAAATATTTGATGCACAGTAAAAACGCTGTCATCAAATACACAGAAGAAGGTTTCTCTCAACTAAAAGAGAAAGGGAATATGTCAAAGATATGAAGTTGATATGCACAGAGAGGTATGTTGTATTCCGTAAGTGAATAATTATTTATACTGAGGACTTAAAAATACAGTTTTGGAGTTGAAATTATTTACAAGTTTGCATAGAATTTGGCAAATGGTTTCAACCAAAACGAAAATGATTTCAGAAATGCCAAAATGGTTTATTTTGATATGTCCAAACTGAAATATTTTTTTATGCTACATTCAGCAGTGTACTTACCTGTCAATCAGAAAATGACCTTCTGTGATCCAATGAATATTTCACTATTTATACAAAATACAGCAGCTTCAATATAAGTTTGCCTCAGAATATTGTTATGCAGTACTAATCTGGCAGGTGTCAGAACTAAGTTTAAATCCCTGCTTTATGTAAGCCACAGCAAACTTAAATGTGGGTTGCTCACATCTCAAGTCAAATGCTCTAATTGCTGGGCAGTAGGGCATGTAAGTGTTATGTCACCCCTAAGTTTTTTAACAGCACCTAAGATGCTTTACATACCTTGTCCATAGTTTTTAGACTTTTTTTTAATTTTAAAAAAGCCCCATAACCAAACATTATGATTAGTTTGACAGTAGATAAATATATTTGTTCCCAAATATTTTTTTTGGATTAACCCCAAATATACATTTTCAATTTGGCCACCAGATGAAAAAAATTATTTACACAGTCCCAGTGGTTTTCCCCATTTAATAATTATGTTTTGAGCAAAATCTGAGATTAGAATCAAAGGTAAACTTCTAAAAAATGCTAAAGTCACTGGACAGTTATTTGTTCTTAGAAATATTTTTCAATCAAGTCAATTATGTTGGTGGATAGAGAGTTGAGGCCTTGGGTCATTTAGCTACATTAATTCAGAATAATAAGATTGACTGTTCTTCTGTGCAGAAGAAATTAGATCTGAAATAATGACATGGTATCCTTGAAATTCTGTTTCTTTACTGTTACAGGTCAACCACAAGTAAACTGTCTGTTCCCTCTGGTCAGAAAGGGCTATAATGGGCTTCCTAAAGTGAAATGGAAGAAGCATTTCTCAAATAGATATCTTTTTTTCCAGGTTTTTAGGGGTAGATTTATGAAAAGGCCCTGAGCCCTGTGGACCAACAGATTATGAGGTCTTGCTAGTAGAGGCTGCCACATTACAAAAATGCTGGTAGGGAAATACTTCCATCTCTATGGCTACCTCTTCCTAATCTAATCCATCTCATTCTATCACAAGTAAAAAATTAAAGCTCTCCTTCAAAGCTCCTGTTTTCCTTTCTGTAACAATGCCTCTAGAGAGGTAGTCTACAGGAACTAAATGCTAGACTTCTGGACCTAACACCATGTGCAAATCCATTGGTTTAGACACAGCAGCAGGCTCAAAACTGTAGTCCCAGGCTCTACCAGAGAACAAAGCAAAGCCACTCTTAGCATAGTTTTATAAAAAAACCCCTCCCCTAGAATTAAAAATATTTAGTGTGCATAGGACATTTAAGTGTGTATTTCTGGCAACAGAAACCTTTAGGTTAAAAGTCAAAGTACATCAGGTTAATAGTTTTTAATTTCCAATTTAACTTTTGGTTTGGTCATAGATTATCAATCATCAGTTTTGATTTAGATGATCGAGGCCTTTCCTACCTGAATTTTAGGGGCTGCAAAATGCCTTGCAACCTTTGCATTTATGCAAAATATGGTACAGGTAGATTTTAAATTGTTGACCTGATCTTAAACCAGAACTTTTATGAGAGAAATCTCTGTCCCATTGTGGTTAAGAAGCTGAATTAGGGGAATGGGTGGAAGAATAAGTATCCAAGTCTCATGAAGAAAGGAAACAATACCTTTCAACTCCCATTCTTACCCTGACTATAGAGGTGCTATGAAACATTCCTTAAACCTTTCAATGACTTTAGCAAACTTTAAACCTAATCAAGCAAATCTGTAGGAAAATACTTACTGAAAAATCAGATAGATGAGACTGAAGGTAAACAAAACTCCAGCCAACCTGAAATGATTTTATGAGGCCCTTTTGAGTAAACTGGATCAGACAAGGGGTTTCTAAAAGTGACATTTGGGAAGAGAGCTCTAATCTTTAGAAGAATATTATTAATCTGCGAGGGAGCTACTTAATTCCAGTTGCCTGTGGAATGTGACTGATGGAATGTGTCAAATTGAACTCTTCTGTTTCCTCTAGCCCCTCTACAGCTTTTATGGGAACGCAGTTGTAAAACTGGATGCCCTCCAAGTAGACTGTGTGTGTTCTCTCCGTACTACAGCTTATGGACCCTTCAGATAGACAGACTACTATAATTTAGTTCTCATGTAACCAAATTTTCTTTTTAAAGGTCCTACAATGAAATTAAAACGAGATGCTGTGCTTGAAAAGTACAAAGAAGAAATAAGTGCATTTTACAAAGGATAACATCATCTTACCTTTAAGGAAAATTCACTTTTCGAAAAGACCTACATGACATTTAGTTTTGCACCTTGTATAACTGCCTTTCCAAGACAGCAAGCTTATAGATTTTTTAGAATTCTGCTTGTTACTGGTAATTCTTTCTTTCTTCATACTTAGTTACAATCCCCTATGCTTTATACTATTTTAATTTGGTCTTAAATGAGTAAACTTAATTACATGCTAATTTGTTACAGAATATGAAAATAACTGCTTTTTTGGATACAGTTCACTTATGTCAGCTGGATAGAAGCATAAGGAAGAATAAATTAGTATTTTTTAAGATTCTGCAACAGGTTAATTGATTATAGTTCAAAAGTCATTTGGTAAACATGGCTGGTCACATGATACTCTTTTGTGAAACTGCTACATGACTTTAGTTTAATATACATTAAACCCTAAAGAATTAACAGTTCAGTGGTTTTGTCCTGTTTTTAAGGAAGGGCATGTTTGTACCAAAAGAAATGCTACAAATCATGCAATGCTTGTGAGAAGTCTTATGTTACAAACCTGAGGTGCAAGACTTCCTCTAATTTCCACATAAATGTAGCATTATGTTATGTGATGGTTGCAGTTCGTAAGCAAAAAGGTGGCTGAAGAATCTGATTTTGATATCTGGTTGTTAGTTGAAGATGGGAACAAATGAAGCAAGCACATGTCTGCCCCTTACTTGTAATGTATAAGTATTTTGCAGCAACATGTGTTCAACATTCACAGACTTCATCCTGTATGTGCAAGTCGTGATACAAGTGTCAGTCATCTATTCAAACCATTACACAAATCAACAGCCCAGGCTTATAAAAACCCAGCAAAAGTTCTGACCTTGGGAAGTCTTTATTTTTTTCTATTTTGTGCATTGTAATAATGCAGAAGTTGCTTAGCTCATACTGTCAAATGAAACAAGGAGACAGCAGCAAACAAAATATGCACATTGAAAAATCAAGCTAACGCTGTTCCAGACTTCCACCATGTCTCTACATCCAGGAGAAGGACATGACTGTCACCAGAAACTGTACCCCCCCCCCAAAAAAAAATCCCCATCACTGTTACAGAATGACAAAATTATGAGCAGCTGGGATGCTTATTTTGCAAGTGATACTAAATGACTTTGGATGGGTTGATTTTGGTTTCCAAAGTTTGAGACTGTGTAAAAATAAGAGCAGACAATAGGATGGGACCTATAAACAGATTAAGACTGATTATGGACAGTTCTGTCACTGCTAACAGGCTTTGGATAAAATTCTAGGGTTCTCATCTGTAAAAATGTATGTTTCCTTGAATACTGTACTGATAGAGCTATTCAAAGACCTTCAAGTATCATATATATTTGTGTTAGGAACATGGTTGAAGTTAGAAGGAGACTTAACTTTGTGCTTCCTGGTAGGTCTAGTATGCAAATTCATGGAAACCTCAGGTACCCCTGGATAGGGCATGAGAATATATTGATTTCTGGAATCTAAGCAACATAGCCAAAACTAGGGGTCATCTGCTAATGTCAGGCTCTGTAGCAATTGCATATTATGTAGTCTGTTACATTCAGAATTTTGAAACAAAGATGATTAAGCTAGTACATGTGAATATACTAAACAGACAATACAAAAAACAAAGTACTATACAAAATGTTTCTGCTACAGTCATGGAATTTAACTATTTCGTATAAATCTGCAGAAACTGAATACTTTCCCCCTCACAGTACATAGCAAAAGTAAAAGATTTTGTGATTTGTATCACCCACATTTCATTAGGAATATGCTGTTGTAAACTAATAAAGACAAACTTACAAGAATGTTTGGATACATACATGTATGAAAGATACTTTTGTCTAACTAACATCATCATTCTTCATCCCCATCTAGGTTATGCCTTGATTTTTTTTTCACAAAAATATTATATTTTAAGTTAAACATTTCTAAAGCTTTAATATTTATTCGTGCATTTGGAGAAGAACTTGTATTTTTGGACTGCAGTGTAGCACCTAAAAATGTTTCCTTCTCAAGATTTATAATGGAACATTCTTAGTAGTTTATTTCCTACCTGTTTTTTGCAAATAGAGTCATCTTGTGCTATTTTAAGGCTGAAAAGCCATTCTGTTTAATAGGAAAAAATAAAATAGGTTTTACATTTTTAAAGGTGCTTTTATAATCCAGTAATTCAGTTACCTTGATATTTACAACAAGCTTTTCTCAAAAGTAAAAACAATTTAGTTGAAACAAAATGGTAACAGTTACAAATGACACACTAAAGAAATCCATTTATACAAAAAAAATTCACCAGTTAGAAACAAGTAATAAATAAAACAAAGCAGTTTGAAAAAAATCCACTGAAAGCGGGCACAAGAATAATTTGTAACCATTTGGGGTAAGTTTATTAATGAAGAGGCACCCCATCTAAAAAGTCTGCTTTCAGGAGAGAGGCAAACCAAATGCACGTGAACAGCAGATTTAAATATTAAATTTTTGTGATGTGTCCATCAGGAGTGATTACAATTTTAGCCCATGTCTCGTACTCGGCGGCAAATCTCCTCTGTGAATTCTGAACATTTAGCATTACCTCCCAAATCTTTGGTCAGTACCTAAGGAGAAAAAAAAAGTTATTAGGAAAAAAAAATTAACCTATTACAGCCTTCGAACAAAGCCTGGATCCTGTGTAGTGTATTCCAGATTCTTGCTTAGGTGTACATGGCCAAAACTATTTCAAGCCCTCTGATCTCCTAACAGGCTACTAAAACAGCTCCAACTTTTAAAAGCCCCAATAAAAAGTTATATCTTGCTGCTGCAATCTTTGCCGACAAAATATCACATGTTCAAGCTGAGTATGAAAGTGAATAATGCTAACAAAGTTTAATTCAGTAAGGATTTTTTTTTTAAATAATTACACAGCAACAGCATGAAGATGGATGTTGAAACTGGGCAGATTTGATTTTTGTTGCGGAACAAGATGGTTTAGTTTGAAAAGGAAAGATTTTAAAAGTTAAATAATGGAAAAAGCTGTTCAACAAGTGTTGCTCATATCTGCTTAAATGTTCAGCCCTGTCACACTTGTGATGGCACAGCATGGAAACAGCATAGTCTTACCATATTGGATGGGCAAAGGCATTCTGAACAGTAATTTGTGTAAGGAATACAACTGTTCTCTTACATAGGTCCATAGCTAAGATAAAGTCGCTCTGTGGGCTATAAGTTTCTGATCCATATTCACAGGTATCAGATTCAGCTGCAGAAAGATCTGTGCTTTGTATATCATACATTCATTATCCGAGGTTACCTAAAACCTTGGCCCCAATGGGCATGTCCAGATAAGTGCACAGATGCAGTTTGCAGTGCCTCAAAACTGTCTGAGGTGGCACAAACTGCATGTGCTGCAAGTGCAACCATTCATCCCCCCCAAATTTGCACCGTGGCACCAAAATTTGATACCAGAATGTTATCCAAAAACAAACCAACAACGTGGGATGAAGCACGCTCCAGGAGCGTGCACCAGAGTAACTGAAGGCTGGGTCCTCCAGAGACATAATTTGGCTTCTGGTTATAGCATCTTCACTGCTGTAGGTGTCCCCCAGCTCCTTCAGCTTGTCAGGAGTTGGGAGGAACAGGGAAACAATAGTTTCCCCAAAGCGGAGCATTTGGGGGGGCAGGGGAGTTCACAGGGTCTGCAGAAGAGGGTTTGGGGGCTCTCTCCCTCACCCTCTGGGACCATGGGCAATTTTTAGCCCCTCTGACCCATCCACAAACAACACCCCCCCACCAGTAAACCTACCCCCCAGCCTGACTTACTTCCTCAGCTCCTGCCACTGGCAAACACTGATAAAACTGGCATCAGTAGCACCTGGCAGGATTTGCTGGGCTGCGGGGTGTGGAGCAAGGGGCTAGCTGGTCTGGGCAGGGGTTGTGTGCACTAAAAATATCCCTGTGCAAAGGAGGGGGTAGGAAAAGCAAAGCCCTGGAGCTGGTGCCAGCAGTTGGTGTTTCTAGCCCTGAACCTGCTCTGTGCAGAAGTTTGGGACAGTTAGATGAGTCTAGAAATGGCCAACCCAGTCTAAGGTAGACTACCTCAGATGTAGGGTTAGCTTAGGGGAGGTCTGTATAGTTTGCACTTAGATGGACCTAACTAGGGATCCAAGTGTAAGGTCTATACTTGGCCAAACTAAGTTAGATCATGTGGCCATTTTGAATGCAATCTAATCTCCCCATATGTCTGTATGCAGCCCTAAATGCTTTAAAGTGCTTTCCAGACTTTGCTATTTGGCTTTGGCAGTCTGTATTAATTATTGAGGCTATAGAAAGAGTAATTTTAAGTCATTATATTTTTCTGCAAATCCTTGCAATACCTTTCCATCTTTAATTGTATCAAAACATGCAGCCTCAATTCTAGCAGCATATTCCTGCAGTCCCATATGACGCAGCATCATTACAGCACTCAGAAGAAGGGCAGTTGGATTTGCCAAGTCTTTTCCTGCAATATCTGGTGCAGTTCCATGAACCTAAAAATCAAAGTGAAATTATCTTCATCATAACAAACATCAATAACATTTATTATTTGTTTTGGCATCTGAAGTATTTTAACAATTGAAAAATAATCTGATTTCGAATAGTTTAGACGTCATTTGAATTGTTTAGATGTCATTTGAATTTAGTTCTTTTCAATAAAGTATTTCAATAAATAAGTCAACTAAGTCACAGTATTTTAAGGGCACAGGGAAGTTTTCAAAGGCATAAAGAAAAGAGAGCTAATCTGGTGCCAAACTCCAAATATAAGTCAGTGGTTATGGGATGCCTGACTCCACTTTCAAAGTCTTCTCAAGTTTCAGAGGACACCTATATCATAAAAAACCTCCATCTGTCACCCACCCCCTTCCATGGTTCCCCTTGCCCCCAGGCGCCTCGGGCAGCCCTGTTGGGCTGGGAAGACCCCAGCCGGAGACCCGCTGCAGGCTCAAAAAGAATTATTCCCAACAAGAATTAAGATCAGTTCCAAAATGAAAATTTAAGATGCCAGTAAAAAGACACACATTTGAAATCCTTACATTACAATGAATACGATTTCTTTGATTATTTACTAAGATTAGTTTACACATCATAATTTTAAGCATACCACAGAATATTGCAATAAAGCTTTGTTAGGAACATGTTTGAATAACAGCTACCAGATGTAACGTAACATAGATTTAAATTTCTGAGACAGAGCAAAGTTAGTTACAAAATTTTATCCCACAGGAAAGATCTTACCGACTCAAAGATCGCAACTCCGTTTGCACCAATGTTCCCACTTGGTGTTACTCCAAGACCCCCAATCAATCCAGCACATAAGTCACTGGAAGAAAAATTATTTTGTATAAACTAAAGGTACAACCTGTTGTTGACAAAGCATACAAAGAATACTATAATCACGTGTTTTATGTTAGTAATAACAAAGAAGGTTTAAATCACCTGCCACACAGCAAACTGTTAACACTGTGGGGAAAAGAGCATACATTATTTGCACTATGGCTGCACACTTGAAGATGAGTAGAGGGACTAGAGCAGCAACAACAATTTGATGAGGAAAATGACAGGGAAACTTCAAATTTCAGGATAGAGCTTACCAAAAATGACAGAGCAAATAAAAGGATGACAACAGCAGTGTTGAATATAAGGTACAAAATGCTACACGCTTTCATAAAACAGAAGAAATTTTGAACAGGTAAGGACAATAAGGAGTTTCATAAGGAATTGTAAGAAGGTAAGTACTAATAGGATGTCAGCTAAAAGGCAGAACAGCTATCAGGCACCACTTTCAATAATAACTATATGGAATAGATAGTTATTAAAGGAAATAAAATTAGTTTGAGTTCTATTTTGTTACTTCCAAAATATTCCTTATATATTCACTCTATTTAACATGTTTAATGATTGCAACAGAGTTTTAACTCTTCATGCTGCATTTTGTATATGACAGTAGTGTATTTTGTAATAAACCCATCTATTTTCCAAAGTTTTTGCAATGGAAGCACACACACTGAGAAACTGTGAAGTCTGTCACTGGTGAGAGTTTTCCCTACTTCATGGTTTTGGGGTGACTCATAAAATTATTCATTTGTACCAATTTCACATAAAGAAAAGTAGGAAAAAAATTACTGTCACAGTAACTCCCAGAATGATTGTAATTTTTGGATAATAAAAGAGAAGCCAGACAAATTATATACATAAACACACGTTAAGGATTCCAGATCACAGACACTGATTTTGACTGAAATTATTCTTTGCTGAAGTACTTATAACAAACTGGTCTCACCATTGACTTTGCATGTCAAATTAATCTGTTAATGGAGGAGTGCCCGAAGTGCCCTTGTTTTTCAAACATGAAGTTGTACCCAAGAAAAAAAGACATCCAAAGGTATCTCAGCAAGTCCTTGTACAGCTGTTTGTTTTGCACACCACTCTGTTTATACATATTATTTACAATATTCAGGCTGTATGGACATACAATCTCTTTGGGTGCCATAAAACAGCCTCATTTTACTGCTTCATTACACCCTAATTACAGTTTCTTCCTAAATTCAGGTTTTTTTCTTTCTATCATGCTACTTGCAGATTTTTGATATATTTTAACCCTCCAGGTGGTGAAGACAGACATTCATCTGCCTAACAGTTAGTCAGAAAAGTATCTGAGAAGTAATGGTATTGTAATATGATAAAATCCAGCTCACTTACCTAAGGATGTCACCATACAGATTTGGCATAACAAGCACATCAAAGTGTGATGGATCCTGTACCATCTAGGAGGAAATATGATTTTGTTAAGATCATGTACTGTAACTAGAAAATAAATATCAGATTACAATGGATAAATACTCACATTAAGACACACAGTATCAAGGTACATTTCATTAAATTTAATATCTTTACAGTTTTCTGCAGCCTCCCTGCATTTTCTCAGAAAAAGTCCATCAGACATTCTCCTGCAATTAGACAAGTAGAAGACTGTTAAAAAGTATGGATGGACTAGCCCATTTTTAAAAAAACAGTTACATAAAGATAACTCTATGGGCACCTGTTGAAATAGGAATCTGGTCCTAAATGCACAACTTAATGGCTGGTCTAAAAATTACTGTTAACATTTCTAATCTTGTTACATTATTATTTTACACAAAAAATAAAGAACTGTGTGATCCGACAGTTTAGGGGGGGAAAAAAAAAATCAGTAAATTTATTTTATTTCTCAGAAAATTACAACACAATAAGAAAAAGATTGCCAAAATTCTTAAGTGTGACCTTCCAATGGGAACTCAAGATTTAATACCACCTGGTCAAGAACAAATACAGAAGGATGACAAAGTAAACCAGAAACTGGAAATGGAAAAAACCACCAGGTAGTGCAGAATTATTCCCTGGACTGAGTTTTACAGGCTTTCTGTTTTAAATGTCTCAAATATCAGGGTTTCAAATACCTTCCTTTGGAGAATATTCCCTCATCTAACTGCTTGGATTTAAAAAAGGTCACTTTTTGGATCAAGTTATATTATGCAATTTTTTTTAGTTTAAACACATTAAAATTAATCTCTGGTTTGCACAATCCATTTAAGAACATAAAAGATAAATACTTGTTTAATGAAAACTTTTTGGCGAGGCAGAAGAAAGATAAAGAAATTTCATGCAATTACATTGGTGTTGGGCTAAGTTTGGAATCTTACTGTAGATACTAAAATCTGCATGAAACTTCCTAAGTGCAAGCTTCTTGTTTTAGTATTTTTATTCTGATATTCTAAATGTTATGTTTAGTTTTGTTATTTTGTTAGGCCAACATACATAATGTTTGCTTTATGCACAGCAGTAACATGGCTTCTCTGATTGTTTCTGGCATACTCAAAAGCAAATTCAGCAATACGTTTGCTTGCTTCTTCTGTGATGAGTTTGATACTCTGTACAACACCATCAACAATCTGAAAAATAGATAACAGTCAAATCACAGGCAAAACTTAAGTGAGTTATAAAGAAGTTGATAAAAGTGCAGATTTGGAATCCTTAATACCAGGAGGTGCTACTTCACTGTCAAGGCGGCTAGGATCTGGAACCAACTTCCAAGAGAAGTGGTGCTGGCTCCCACCCTGGGGGTCTTTAAGAGGAGGCTAGATGAACACCTTGCCAGATTGGTTTGACCCTAGTACTCTTTCCTGCCACGGCAGGGGGTCCCTAGATGATCTGCTCAGGTCCCTTCCGACCCTACCACCTATGACACTATCACAGAATTCCAAGAGGCTAATATTTGCAGAATTCTATACACCAGGCAGTTCATGTTAAAAGAAATTATGTACTGCATGTCATTTTTAAAAATAGTACCCAATTCTGACAGACCGGGTTGATTCACAGAAGAATAAACATAGAAACCCTTCTAAAAACAAAGCTACGTCCCAACAACATACCACATGCTCAATTCCACTGTATTCGCCTTCTGTGTTCTCTCGAATTGTGACTATATTTACATCTGTGTAAGGGGTTTTGTACCCTTCAATTGAGACACAAGGACGAACATTTGCATATAGGTCAAAGGTTTTACGTAGCAACAAATTCATTGAAGGGTGTCCAGCAGCTATTGGAGTTTTTAAAGGTCCTGTGACACACAATAGGAATAAGCAAGATAGAAAGAATTAATCCACAATTATATCCAAACAACCAAAGTTATTTTTGGCATTGTCATATAGGAGATCCAAATTCCCTTATTAAGCTCCTGTGCTCAAACCAGGCTGAAAAGCTAACAGAAATCTCTGAACTATTAAGGATATTACCCAGTGAGGTTACTCTGTTGTTTAAAAGCCAAAATTGTGAACCTCTCTCATACTGAGTAGCACCTAAGACCAGAAGCATCTATAAGCTATTCTAACAAGCTTAAGGTGCTACTCAGTTACAATTAGTATTATACAAATAGCATGGGAAATTATCTGTGATTTTACATGAGGGGGGTCCAAAAATGTACTGAATGTCAGGATATTGTTCTATTAATAATATTCCTAAGTCAACCCATGAAAAGTACCATGTTAAAGACTGACAGCACATGGAATTTATCTTAATTTCAGCATCCAAAATTATAATCTGTCCTGCTATATTCATTCCTTGCAATACAAATTTAGTTTTATCATTTAGTATAGCCATAAACCTACATAGGGAAGTTTACAGGGTGTCCAACTCTGGTTAGTAATATTCAAATACTCAAATGAGAAGTCACACTAAAAATTTACATGAACTACTTCAAAAGTCTCAAGAGACTACTGTAGCTTCTTCTGTGTCCTAGAGTTCACCATTCCATTGTACCACAAATGGAGTAATTGGATTTTTACATCCCAGGCACAGTACAAGCAACAACATTTAATATCTTACTATTAACCAACAAAGTACCTTTCAGTCCCATCTTGTTTTTATCCATGGATTCTCTGGCATCTGGAGGAATCATCCACTTTCCTCCTGGTCCTTGGATTGCTGTAACATTTCTCTCTTCCCATTGAATTGGAGCCTAAAACATATTTGTTCTACATTAAACTTCTGTACTAAGAATTTTGTTTCCAATTTTCACTCCACAGATGTGCAGAAGGGATTGCTTCCAAAGCACACTATGCATGGGAAATATCAGCCCCAAAAAGTGAAAAATGTATAAAAAGAAAAAAAAAATACAGTATGCACATGTGAAAGTTTTAAGTAATGTCCCAATATAACCTTAAATTCTGAAGATGTTCACTGTAATACTTACCTATACTATTTACTTTCAGCTCAAGTTTGTTTCTATCAAGGAGGTCTACATTGTGTGATCTTTCCAGGAAATACAAGACATGTTAAAAATGGATTAATTTAGAACAAATCATCAAAAACTCCTGACAGAGGAACAGACAGGCCTGCATTCTATATATACATGGAAATCTGTGAGTCAGCTCCATCTATCAGTGCAATCTGGGAACCCAGGGAATCTCCTACTTAAACGTAAGGCTACCACCACTGGCTCATTTCATGAAGATGAAGCTTCAGGAAAAGCACACAACACAGCTTTCAGAGACTAACAAAACTAACATTGTTAAGTAATTGTTTTTTAGATATATAGGGAGTGAAAGGAAGGCCCAGGGAGGAACAGAATCCCTGCTAAATGGGCAGAAACAATTAGTGACGGACAGGGGGGACAAGGCTGAACTCCTCAACGAGTTCTTTGCCTCAGTGTTCCTAAGCGAGGGGCACAACAAGTCTCTCACTGGGGTTGTAGAGAGGCAGCAGCAAGGCGCCAGACTACGATGCGTAGACCCTGAGATGGTGCAGAGTCACTTGGATGCCTTTAAGTCGGTAGGCCCAGATAAGCTCCATCCGAGGGTGCTGAAAGCACTGGCCGACATCATTGCAGAGCCACTGGCAGGAATATTTGAACACTTGTGGCGCACGGGCCAAGTCCCAGAGGACTGGAAAAGGGTCAGTATGGTCCCCATGTTCAAGAAGGGGAGGAAGGAGGACCCGGGCAACTATAGGCCAGTCAGTCTCACTTCCATCCTTGGCAAAATCTTTGAAAAAATTATCAAGGCTCACATTTGCGAGAGCCTGGCAGGACAAATTATGCTGAGG
>JAGPOW010003364.1:34275940-34300530 GCA_030014935.1 Caiman crocodilus | reverse complement strand
ATGGGGAGAAGTGGACACACCAGAGGGCAGGGAACAGCTGCAAGCAGACCTGGACAGGTTGGACAAGTGGGCAGAAAACAACAGAATGCAGTTCAACAATGAGAAATGCAAAGTGGTGCACCTAGGAAGGAAAAACCTACACACCTACAGCCTAGGGAATGACCTGCTGGGTGGAACGGCAGTAGAAAGGGATCTTGGAGTCCTAGTGGACTCCAAGATGAACATGAGTCGGCAATTTGACGAAGCCATCAGAAAAGTCAATGGCACTTTATCGTGCATCAGCAGATGCATGACGAACAGATCCAAGGTGATACTTCACCTCTATCAGGCACTGGTCAGACCGTAGTTGGAGTACTGCATGCAGTTCTGGGCACTGCACTTCAAGAGGGATGCAGATAACCTGGAGAGGGTCCAGAGAAGGGCCACTCGTATGGTTAAAGGCTTGCAGACCAATCCCTATGAGGAGAGACTAGAGAACCTGGACCTTTTCAGCCTCTGCAAGAGAAGGTTGAGAGGTGACCTCGCAGCTGCCTATAAGTTCATCACGGGGGCACAGAAGGGAATTAGTGAGGTTTTATTCACCAAGGGACCCCCGGGGGTTACAAGAAATAATGGCCACAAGCTGGCAGAGAGCAGATTTAGATGGGACATTAGGAAGAACTTCTTCACAGTTAGTGGCCAAGGTCTGGAATGGGCTCCCAAGGGAGGTGATGCTCTCCCCTACCCTGGGGGTCTGCAAGAGGAGGTTAGATAAGCATCTAGCTGGGGTCATCTGAACCCAGCACTCTTTCCTGCCTGTGCAGGGGGTCAGACTCGATGATCTATTGAGGTCCCTTCCAACCCTAGCATCTATGAATCTATGAACATGCAGGGAATACTATAGTTTCAGCCCTGTCCATTTTTCTTACTTTGCCCCCAGTGGTTGAGGGCATATATCCATATGAAGATTAGGTCTTTCAAAGCTTCACTCTTTCCTCTCCTATATTTACTGCGTGATTAACCAGTTAACTGTGAAATATATGTAACATGTAGCACAGGCGTAACTGAAAGTAAAAAAACTCCTTATCTTCTTTGTACTATCAGTGGGAAAACAAAAGCTTCTCCCTACTCCCCCCAAAAAAGGTTTGTTTTGATCTCGCACCCTTACAACTTGTGCCAAATTTTGACTACGCTCTCATCATATGTTCAGAAATGTTAGTTTGGCATGTTACAAAGGTGAATAGGTTTGATGTAATCCTCAATACATTTCACTTATCTTGGAGAAAAAAGCATGATTTTAATATGTTTATTTGTATCCACAAATCAAACTGGACAGTACACATCTCTTGGTTATTAGATATTTATTCAACCACTACGATTATTTCCAATGAAACAGTCTGGTTATTTAATAAAATATCCAATTAAATTAAATTAAATACAAAATATTCTTCTAACAGAGTTGTGGGTCCTCATTTCACATTGCAATCCCAATTTTTTGTATGTGTTATACCAGAAGCTTCATTTTGTTGCTAAAAAGAACTAGCCTGGAAATCTGGGAATTAAGTGCAACATTTCAAATGGAACTCCCACCATCTTAATTTAAACAGGAGTTACAAATACATCTTTTACACAGTTTTGAAAGCTGAAGGGAGAGTGATTATTTAGCACACATCAGCAAGTTTTAATGCTCTTAAAGTTATAAGAAACACAACAAGGCAAAGGAGTTGCTTACTTTAGCAGCATCAAATATCTTCATCACAGCAGCAGAAATCTCTGGTCCTATGCCATCTCCTGGGATTAAAGTTACTGTCTGTACCTAGACAAAAACATCAATAGTAGAATGAATGAATTGCATATTCAGCCTAGAGAACACTGCAATGCATCTTACCAAAAAAACACAATACTTGCTACAACAGAGAAGACAGTCAACCAGAAGAGTCGCTTTAAAAAATGATAGCTTCATGCTAGAGCAGTGTGAGCAGCAGGTCTGTCAAGGCCACAGACAGATGTACTATTTGAAGCACTCCAGGAAATGGCAGAAGCACTTCTTTAAGCATATACACTCTCCAGTAAAATGTAAGAGGAAACTACTTGGTCGTCAGCATCCCATAGTACTGTATAATTCCCCCTGTGCTTGGCTGTCCCTGGAAAGCTCTGGAAACTGGAGGCCTGCAGGGATTCCTGCGCTCTAGTCACTGCACACTTTTGCAGGAGGCTGTATATCTATACCATGGTGAAGCATACTGTATTGGAGTGGGATTTGGAGTGCTTCAAATGCATATCTGCCCATACTCTGTGGTATTCCACAAGAACTACCCTACAATCTGCCTGCTGCAATTTGTCTGAAACACACAACAGGCTTCCTGCTCCTCGTCTCCACAATACTGTTGCGATTTATTTTTTCCTCTAGCTTTACTCAACATTATCTAGTAACACCTCTTGTCCCCAGAACTTCCCCACATGCTAATCCACTGCTGGACAAACTTTTGATGTTTATTTCCCAACTATGTTTACTTTTAACTTTATGCAGTAAAATATATTTACTTTAAAAACCTGCAGAAACATTTCTTTACAGACCTTCTCTTTCCTAGAATCTCTGACCCATTAGCAGCAAAGGTATTTTCCCCTCATCAGTTCACTCAGCCTTTTGCTCCTGTTATTATCCCTCAGGCAAAGAATGTGGACTGTGCAGTTTAGACTTATCAGGTAACCAGGGAAGCAAACCTTGTTGAAAATTATAATCACCATTTTAATTCTAGGTGTATTTACTATTAAGTTTACTGAAGGCAGCCCTAGGAACACCACTGCTTGAAAATACCCTAAATATACTAAATTGTAAAACATAAAAGGTTACAATCGCTTACACTCAGCATTTGTGTTATCAGAAATTCTTTTGAATAAAATAGAGTCAAGGGGTTAAATTATACATAACAAAATGAAGATGTAGAAAAAGGAAGGTAGAACTGGTTTGTTACAGGACTGTTAAATACAAAATTTGTTTGAATACTTTCAATATAAAGTGCCAGAGGACATGGTTAATTTGTTTACTAAATGGCTATAATTATCCATTTTCTTTCACCCTCTACTAATAAAACTGGCACAGCAATGAATGAGTAGGGAATAGTCAAGAAGAATACAAAAGCTGGCTTTCAATGTGATATGTCAGTTTGATATTTAATTTGAGGTGCAATACCCAGTGACTTCCAATAACATAAGCCAAAAACTTGCTCTCTCTCCCTGCCTCCCTAAGTTTCCTAACTGAGAGCACAATACTATAGTATTACAATTAAAAGCTAGAGTTCATCATGAAATTCAGAGTATGCATAAAAATAGGGGGCTTTGCATTGATTAATGCATTGGTCTGAACAGTTTTTAAGACCCACTTTATATGAGGCATTGAGAACCTGTTTGTAGGCATTTTATACTACCACCCACGAAGAAGGTAAGAAATTCAAATGAGATCACTTCACCTAAGCTTGCGAGAAAAATTGTTACATAGTGCAGCATTAAAGAGGGGCTTGAAAAAGGCAGACCTCTATAAGATGGATATTCTAAAAGCAGCAGCTTTTAAAATAAATCAGTTGCTAAAAAGAAAATTTGCAAAATAAAAATTGGACGTAATGAGAAGCTTCTCAACCTTCTTTTGATTTATGAATTTCTCATGTCAAAGGGCTAACTTCTAAGCTATGATTGTCAGTTATATCCAAATTAAGTGCAAGTTTTCCATGCAGTTTCTGTAATTGTTTTTGTCAAGAAATGCTTAAAACATGAACTTGTCCGAAGAAATCTCTTTTGAATATGTAACTGCCAAATGATATAGGTGTAAAAAGCAATCAACAGAAATTACCACAGTATTTACAACATATGATCATTGTATTCAGAGTTTATCCTTAATTTCTGGCAAGGAAATACAGCAATCTTGTCAGTTATTGTGCACCTTTCTTAAGAAACTTCTCAAGAGGTTAAAAAATGGTACTATTATACTCACAGCACTACCAAAACCTCTGGTCACCTGTTTTTGGTTTTTGAAAGCACCTAGCAACCAAGAAACCTGTAGAAAAGTAAACAAAAGAAATATTTAACATGCTGTAAAACACTGGCAGTAACATGACAGTAACAGAAGATAGTAATTCCACCACTGTCACAAGTACCATAACCTGGATGTAGAAGTTAAATGTTTCATAAAATGAGAGAAAACCTTGAATTTTCCATTAAATATTTGTAAATAATAAATTGAGATGAAAATATTTGTTTTATATTAAGGAAAAATGTGTTGGGGCAAAGAATCCATGAAGATCATTCAGATAATAGATAATAGAATACACCTAGGAGCTCATCTACACAGAAAAGATAGTGAACAGCATGCTAGGCCATTGGCTACCCAAAAGAGCAAAACTGGAGTCAATGCATAGTGTACATGAAATGCAAGGTACTTTTCTTTCAAAGTCAAATAAGCTACATGCCCAAAGGCTTCTTGAGTAGTCACTATGACCACTCAAGGAAGAGTTGATGTATAGTAGAGCCAGTGTGCTATAAATTTACATCTGATCTGGCTGCACGCTAACTTCTCTGTGTACTATACTAAGTACTATACTTCCGACATGACAATGCGGTAACTTTAGTTATGCAGATTATGATTAATTAAACTGAGATGTCTCCTCAAGTAGGAAGCTGATACAAGTTACACTGCAACTGAAGAAAGCAGACTTTATGGCAAACAGAACAAGTCATGGAGCTTGTAAAGACCTACATAATTTCATAAATAGCAACACTGAAGGCTCACTTTTATTCCCTAGACAGAATTTTTTTAAGTGTAGTCCACATTAGCCTAAATGTGTTTTCACTGAAGTATATGGGAACTTTCAAATGATTTCTACAAAAGAAATCCAAGATGAACACTTAAGAAAATCTTGCCCTTAGTCCTTTTCAGTATTTCCATGCTTTGCTTTTTAAGTTCATACATGGTGCATGCCTGTTTGTTTAAAATATATTAAACAAAAACAGTTTACAAGAAATCAGCAAATATTGATAAAGTCTGCAGAAACTCAGGTGCCTTTTTCTCAGGTCTCTGAGCTCATCTAAAAGGTCTCCCACTTACAGAGCTGGCTGGTTCAATAAAAGATATCACAAAAAATGTTTGCCTATCAGAAACTCAGAAACAGAGCTGGCCTAGGGAATGAACAGAACAAATTTTCAGGTTATACTTGTGTCTGTGATGAGTTCTGTTATCAATAAACGAAGGCTTCTAATTTTTAAAGTAGAATAAAGGTAAAATGGGCAGGAACGGAGATAGACACATGGCAGTGGTTTTGCTGGGGCTAATGACACTTCTAAAAATATTTAAGGCCGTATTACAGGTTAATGCTTTTGCAAACTGCTGTTGTTCATTTCAGGAAACAAATGAAGCTGTAAACGTTTACATACCAACACTAAAGATACTTTCATGGGACATAAGTCACAATCAAAAGCAATCTGGCCTCGTAATTAGGGTTTTCCAACAACAAGATGTGAAACAATAGGAGCAACCTTCAACCTAAGGTCATTTCAATCTATGATCTTATAAGTTACATAGCATCAGGAGCCATACCCCAATCTCTTGTAATCACAGAGGACTGGTATCAAATGAGCTTGCCATACTCTCAGTGATTTCTTAATTTTGATTTGCCCTGTCAAATTGCTATCATGGCACATACACTATGTAATAACTTTGACCAGATTTTCCTATATATGAATATGGCATAATTCAAGTAGAGAAATATTAATTACAATTCTGTTTTATATGTGGTGACACTTCTAATGTCAGAGTTGATGCAATGGCACACTCATAGAATTTGATTATAACCCACTCCACCATATATAGTAAGCAGTAGTAGAAGGGCAGACTAATGCATCAGCTGATACTGATGCAAGTACTACTTGGAAGGACTGCAAAAAACACAATACTTTTCAGCTGGATGGGAATGTATATGACTACCTTAATCTCCTGCCATAGGTTTCTGACACCTATGCTGAGCTGGCATTAAGAATACAGCTTCAAGGCAAGGAGGACAGACTGTAGGCTGAAGGACAGATGATTGTAAATACTGTTGCTCTTGTTGACGATAATACTGTAATGAATGCTATGAGGAAAAAAAGTACAGCTAGAGTCCATTCTGACCTCTAACAGAACATGAAGTATGCAGATCACAGTAGTGGTTGTAAAGAGTATCCCAACACATCTATACACTGGACAGACAGAAGCTGGCACAATACACAGAGAAGGGGAACTTTTAGTTACAAAAGCACATAGGGCCCTTGAGGCCTACCTCCCATGTATAGTATCAAAGGCTCAGGTTTCAAATTCTACAGTAACCACAGAGACATAATGAATACAAAAAGCAAAGAGGCATACTGGAAGTTATGGGCTTGATGAAGGAAAGGTGTAGTGAAATTGTATAACCTGGGTTATTCAGGTCAGAGTGGATGATCAAAACCGGTGCTTTCTGACATTAAAATTATTCACTGGACAATTAAAATTAATTCAGAGATGCAGTTTGCTCCAAGTGCACAGAACACAATAGAAGACTGGAAAAGATATTGAATGCATCAATGTCTGGGCTATGCTAGGCTGAGCAGAAGTCAGTAAATGTTTGTTTTGCAGGAATCTTGATACATGATCTTTCTGAACAGCAAGTGGATGCTCCTGCATACAGACATGGCAGCATTCAAACAGACCCAGCAGGTCTAGAGGAATCCTCCTAATGGGTGACCGTGGCTGTAAAAATACCTCCAGAATAAGTACCAATCTCTAAAACCAAGTGTCCGGGGTCCCAAGGCTGAAGAAAGAAAAAGAGGCAAGCATCTATCTACATGTGTAGTTTTCCCCACTCTTGCTCCCTTCTCCAGAAGTGATACGAATTCTTTGCAACAGCAGCCACCTTGCCCAAAGCCTGTTCTTAAACACACAAAGGCTATTAAAAAAGAGCCCCAGGGGAGCAATTTCCCAGCAGATGGAGACAAGGTGACAAGTGACTGTGCCCACAGGTGCTGAGCCTGAAGGACAGAGGCTCCCTGTGGTGACCGCTGCGTCTACTACTGAAGTGCAAGGCCCGGCAGAACAGGGGCTGCTTGAGGAGTCAGCTTTCCGGAGGGCACTGAGACACGGTGCCCACAAGACACAATGGGGACAGCTCGAGCGACAGCCAGCGTCTCTGGGCGCTTCAGTGCCCGGCTCCAGGAGCCCTGCAGGCCTCGGTCTCCGTTGACAGGAGCCGGGTCGCAGAGCCCCCACCCGGCAGGGCCCAGCTCGAGGGGACCCCGCCCCCGCCCGGCAGAAACCTCGTGCGGGCCCGAAATGCCAGCCCGCCGCAACCGGCCGGGCAGCAAGAGGGGTCGGCCCCGGCAGGCCCCGCGCCGCGAGTCAAGGGCAGCCGCGGAGCAGGACGACGCGCAGGGCCGCATCACGGCTCTCGGCCCGCAACAACCGCGGGGCACGGGGAGCCAAGGGCACGCGCGGGGACGACGCGCCGTGGGGCGGGCCAGCCCCAGAAAGGGCCCAGCGTGCCGTGACCTTCCCCCGCGCCGCCCTGTCCCCCAAGGTCACCGTGCCACGGCCCAGGGCCGGGGTAGGAGCGCTCACCGCGGGCGTCCACACGCGGGCCGCCATGACACCTCCCGCCGTCGCGCTGAGGGAGCGGCCGCCCGCGCTGTAGCAGAGAGCGGGACCGGCGCTCGGCCCTGGCTCCACCCGCGGCCGCTAAGCCCCACCCACCGCGAGGCCCTACGGACAAGGGGCGGGGCTTCCCCCTGCGCCGGCGCCTAGCTCTGCTATGGCGCTCCTGTGAGGTGCGTGCTGTCTGCCCGTGGCGGGACGGGCTCACGCATGGAGCAGGGGCTTGGGGTTGCCCATTTCTGGGCTATCCACGGGATGTGTGCTGAAACCCTGCTTCACTCAGAGCGGCAGGCTAGTAGGAGGCCTGGCGAGGAGGTCCAGGGCAGTGAGGGAGGCAGGGAACCCCGTGGCAAGGGGAGCAGGTCCCACGTGGGGCACCCGCCTGCCACAGGACAGCGAGGCCTGCCCAGTTTTTCCCAGTTTTTCAAGCTGATTCCACATCTCTTTCCAGTGCTATGGTAAGGTCCTATCTAGTCTGCAGCGGCAGCATGCCATGGCTGTGCTGCTCCCAAGTACAGCCCACCCACAGTGCCTGCGTGTGGACTTCAAACTGAGAGATGTGTTGGTGAGGCCACTCTGGGGCCATCACCTGCTGCTCCTTGAAGAACAGAGATCAAGATCTTGAGAGCATCAAGAAGGTTGCTGTAAAGTGGCCGCACCAGTGTACTTTTCTGAGTGGAGTATCAGCGGGGCAGGCTCAGGAATGGCCTGCCTGAGGGCCAAGGAATGCTGTAAGTTTGTGAACCTGTTCTATGCTGCTCAAGGACCCAAAACTACTGACTTGTCTAATTCTGTTATGCGACTTCATCTTAGCCTTAAAGTGTACCCATGAAAAGCAGTGAGGAAGACTCACCTATCTTGTGCATTAGTAGTTCACGAGCTCCAGCAGGATGAAATAGGATTGCATTTAGACATGGATGTGTAAGTAGCAATTTGACCTGAAGAAGGGTACAGTGGTACGCAGAAGCTTGCCTGTGTCCCTCCCAGATATGCAATTGGCCCAATAAAAGATATCGCCCACAAAAATCCTTAGCCAAGTGCCACTTAAGCATCTATATGATAGAATAGGATCTGGCCTTTAATCTTGTACCTCTAACCCGATCTGTAAAATAAAATTTTAGTTTTATCTGTTAATTCAAGTGGTTTCCAAACTAGTCTGCAGGCCACTTTAGGGTACTACAGGAATGCAAATTTCCCTGAAAAGAAACATGACGATCTCACTACTAATGATCATTGCATTTAATCAGGGAGTCATTACAGGGGGGATTTATGTCAAATGCAATTTGTTTGGGTAACCGTTAACTCCATCTTTGTGTTTCTTCTTTTGTTCCCAAGCCAAAGCACTGTCTTGGGCAAAATATCTTAAAAAATATTAATGTGAAATGCTGGGCTGTAATTAGGTTTAATGAGATTTAGTCAAAGCCTTTGTCTTTCAACACAATATAGCATATTTTATCATACCAGACAAGAATTACTATGAAAGGTCAAAAGCTTATCACACAATCTGCCATTCCCCTTTTTATTTTATAAAGGCCTGCATACAAGTTCTAAATTATCATAACTGTGATGTAGTTTAATCGAAGGGTAGCAAATATACTCCATTCATTGGCTAAGGAGAACAACAAGGTTAGATTTCCCTTTCAAAACCAGGAGATTTTTTTAAATATGAAAGCAAGTAACAAGTGTAATTCTGTTCTCAGATACATAGTGTATGGAGCCATATTAATTGGCAAATCAGTGACAGCACATGGCAACTAAATAGGAAAAAGCCTGGGACCTGGTTTATTGGATGAAACACGTCATCCATTGTTGCACATTGGGCAGGGGCCTGATTAGGGAC
This sequence comes from Caiman crocodilus, assembly GCA_030014935.1. Classification (NCBI taxonomy): domain Eukaryota; kingdom Metazoa; phylum Chordata; order Crocodylia; family Alligatoridae; genus Caiman; species Caiman crocodilus. Next base: position 34,291,060 of record JAGPOW010003364.1, on the reverse strand, counting down.
AACGGACAACATATGCCTGTTGCTCAGGTATTCCTGACATCCATTGACAACCCACGCCTCTGGGTGGCAGGTCTGTGCAAGGCAGCCTAGGACCTAGGGAATCCCAGGTGACTTGTGCCTTCATGCTGGGACCTATGTTGACCCATGCCTCTGAGGGCACAGGTTTGCATAGGTCACAGCATGAAGTCTTGGGGCCTCACTGGGGTGGAGTCCAATAAGCAAGTTCCAATATGGAGGTAGAGGGCAGTGCAGGACCTGGGAAATTCCTGGCATCCCATGCCTCTGTTCTGGGACCTGTGCTGGGTCTCCACCAACCTGTGCTGCTTGTGGAGACACAGGGCACCAGGGATTCCCTGAGTCCTGCACTGCCAATGCCTCCTTGCCAGGACCAGCACTGACCCATGCCTCCATGTGAAGCACAGTTGACACAGATACCAGCATGAAGACTTGTGGCCTCACAGGGTGGGTGTTCAGAAGTGGGGAACCCCAATTTTTTCTGCCCCCTTGGGTTTACCAGGGCAATAGAGGTAAGCACGTGCTCTCAGAGCTTGATGGGCCCAGCCCTACATGGGAATTCCTGCAATGTGCAGGATTTGGCCTCTCACCCCTGGAGTAACCACTCAGGGCATCTATGAAGTATACTCTCCTGCCACAGAGCAAATAGACATCTGCTGTTATAAAGTGGCACTGTTTTACATTACCTTTTGTTGTGGTCACTGATGTAACGTGACAAAGGATATGGATGTCTATCTGCTCACCATTTGTGCCCCATAAAAATGTTTCTACCCTTATATCCATAATGTAGCATTCATAGCAGTGAACTATTTTCCACAGCAGATTTGGCTTGGTATTTTTTAGTGTTTCATTATTTTTATTATTTGCACATTTAAAAACAGTCATCTCTAATTGTTTATAGTGCATCTCAGAGAATGAATAGTACTTTACAAAGTTTATTGCACCCTTGTACAAAAATGAGGGTGCAATAAAACACCAAGGAGACTCTAGCATAGATTTCATAGACATTAGGGCTGGAAGGGACCTCAGAAGATTGAGTCCAGCCCTCTGCCCCAGGGGCAGGAAGTCAGCTGGGGTCATAGGATCCCAGCAAGAAAAACATCCAGGTTTTTCTTGAAGGCTTTCAGAGTACGTGCTTGAACCATCTCCAGCAGCAGGCTATTCCAGGCCTTGGGGGCTCAGATAGTGAAGAAGTTCTTCCTTATGTCCAGCCTGAAACAGTCTTGCAAGAGTTTATAACTGTTCGACCTTGTCATCTCTTGGGGTGCTCTGGTGAACAAACATTCCTACAGATCCTGGTGAACACTCCTTATAAATTTATAGGTGGCCATCAGATCACCCCTGAGCCTGTGCTTTTTCAGGTTGAAGAGTCCCATGACTCTCAGCCCCTCATCATAAGGTCTGTTTTCCTGATCTCTGATAATGTGTGTGGCTCTCCTCTGGACTCTCTAGAGCTTCTCCACATCCTTTTTGAATTGTGGAGCTCAAAACTGGACACAGTACTCCAGGTACGGCCTCACCAAGGCTGAGTACAGTGGGAGAATGACATCCTGGGATTTGCTTGAGAAGCATCTATGGATGCAAGCCAGGGTTTTGCTCACTTTACTAGTTGCCGCATCACACTGAAGGCTCACGTTCATCTTGTGGTCAATCCTGACCCCCAAGTCCCTCTTGTCTGTAGTGCTAGTCAGTGTAGCAGTGCTGAGCCTATAGACATGCTGCAGGTTTTTCCTCCCAAGGTGGAGAACTTTGTATTTTTCAGTGTTAAACATGATCAGGTTCTTGTCCACATATTTCCTGAGTCTGTGAAGGTCAGCCTGGATTACCCTCCTGTCCTCAGATGTGGATGCTTTACCCCAAAGTTTGGTATCATTGGCAAACTTGGCCAGTCTGCTTGTGACACCAATGTCCACATCATTAATGAAAAGGTTGAACAAAATAGGTTCAAGGACAGAGCCTTGAGGGATCCACTGGTTACAGGACACCATGACGATTGACTTCCGTCAACTACCACCCTCTGAGTCCGACAATGGAGCCAATTCCCCAGCCAGTGGATCGTGGTGTACCCAAGGCCACAGTTGACCAGTTTTGCCAAAAGGTAATCATGGGATACCAGATTGAAGGCTTTTTTAAAGTCAAGATATATGACATCAGTCTCCTCCCCCTTATCCAGGTGATAGGTCACCTGGTCGTAAAAGGAAACGAGACTGATCAAGCACGACCTACCTGCAACAAACTCATGCTGGCTATCCCTCAGGGTGTTGCCACTGGCCACTCCATTAAGGATAGCCTCTTTCATAATCTTTTCTAAGAAGCAAGCAGTTTTTAAAAGGTTTCACACTAGAAGAAGGTGGTGCTTTGGTATGTCAGAGAAGGGTAGATTGCTTGAGTTAGAGACATTCTAAAAGGGAAAGAACAAAAAAATAGAACACTGTTGCTAGAACACTGAGTGGGAGGGGCAAATACAGGGACCAGCTTAGAGAGTGAAAGATGTTTTCAAGGAGAAACACGTTTTCTACATATCATGCTTGATGCAGGAATTACTAGGTGAAGTATTAGTGCTTTTCTTATGTAGGAAGCCAGATTAGGTGACCATCATGGATTGTTTGGCCTTCAAATATATTATTGTGTGTTTTTTATTGTACAAACACTTAAAAAGTGGTTTTCGTTCTGAATCCATAATACTGTATACATTATTCATCACAGGAGCTGGTCACCACAAACCTAAATGCAGACTGTGATCCCATTCTGACCAAAATCACTGGCAAGTCTCTCCTTAATCTAATAAGAGGAACTTAGCCCCATGAGAAGGTTGGTACATTTTGATTTTCCTCACAATTTTCTTTCATTTTTGATCAACTACATCCATGACTTTGGTTAATTAGTACCTTATTCCCTTGTACATGTAAGCAGGCATCAGACCATTCTCATGAGATTCTTCTTGTGTTGATGTACTTTAAGTGAACTTTTAACATTCAGTAACTCTACAGAACTTCAGTTTGCTACAGTAGTTCATGAAACCTGAAGATTTTTTTAATGTAAATAATTCATCACAAAAATGGCTTTATGATTAAAACATATCACAAAATTTTAGAGGCATACAATTTGACAAAAGCAAAATAAAGTTTCACTCTGTACCATTTCTTTTTCATAATGTAGAATTTGTATTCTTAGACCACGTGTGTTTTGATTCTGATTTTAATTCCAAATCATGTTTCATTGGAAGATCTCTAACAAACTCCCACAACACCTGTTCTGTGGTAGGTCAACATTATTATCTCCAATTTATTGTTGGGCAAACAGTAGCAGGACACCTAAGCAAACCAAGACCTGGAAAGACTAAATTAATTCTGTTAGGGTCACAAAGACAGGAATAGAATTTAGAGCATCTGTTCTCCCATCATAAGGTAAAAGTAGTGATCGTTGATACTACTGGGGTGTTATGCATGTCCTACAATGAAGCAAGAGGATCATGGGAGTCCTCAGTTACACTCTGACTTATAAGCTCTGACTAGATAAAACACAGTTCTAGTACATACCACTAGACTGTTTTGACTCAATTTTCCTTGTGTTTGCATTGTTGCAAATAGATTAATATATAATATGAAAAGTGTAGTTTAGGTTTTAAATTCCAGCATTAGTACATGGTACTCTGTGTATGTGTGGGCACACACATCTCTCTCTCTCTCTCAGGGTTTCTAGGTGCTCTAATAAATTGCACTAGTGGGCTGTTCTTTAATGAAGAGTCATTCCTAGCTGAAATACGATTTTTCATGTTATCATCATAAACTATAATTCTGTCAAAGAATATCAAATCTGTTTGAACCGTAGCAAAGTAGGGACAAGATAAATGTACAAATGATGTACAAATGATAAATGTTGGACATTAGGAAACTTCCTAGGGAAGTTGTTCTTGCTCCTACCTTGGGCATCTTTAAGAGTAGATTAGATAGGTACTTGGCTGGGGTCCTGTGACCCTGGCACTCATTCCTGGTGGGGGGTCAGACTAGATGGCCTGCTTTAGGCCCCTTCTGATCCTAGATACTATGATATTATGATACAAGCAGTCTCTCTTATCCACCAGCAGGTGGGGAAGCTCATGCCTGCCACAGGCACTAGCATCCAATGGTGCATGGTTCTGGCCCCTGAGCACCCCGCTTGCTGGTGCTCCTGGTGCCACTGGCAGGGGCTACATGCCATGAGGAGGGAGGGTGTGGGGTGTCCCCACACCCTGCCATAATCATTCACACGCCACAAAATCACACACCCACACCCTGCCCCCAAAACTCCCCACACATAGACAACCCCAACATACCTCATTGCCCCCCACATGCCACCATACACCCCCACTACCACCATACATACCCTCTCATACCACCCACATACAATATACAGGAGTAAGACTTTATTTTTGAGTTACAGGCAGTCCTTGACTTACAATGTTTCGAATAACAATGTTTTGCACTTACAACATTTATAAATTGACACCCTGTTTCAACTTTATGACATCAGTTTCGACTTACAATGCTTGATCCAATGCAAAACCACTCCAGTGAACAAGTTCGCTGCATCACTCATTTCCCTGGAGAACATCTGCCCAAACTTGCTTGGACACTTTCTTTAAGAAAGCAGACAAGACTCCAGAAAAACTTGCAGACAAGACTCCTGAGAAGACTCCAGCCAAGAGCCTTTCAAAAAGTCCATCAAAGTCACCTCAAAGAAGTCCTTCCAAATCAATATGATTGCTACTTACGATATAAATACATTAATGTAGCTATATTACCCATCTACAATTGAGTACAAAATTCTTAGGTATTTTTGGTGAAAATAGGGTATCAGGCCTTGGTTCAGGAACCAATCCCCCATTTATAACATTGTTTCTTATGAAAAAATTGGATCCGAGTTACAACGTTTTGGTTTTCAGGAATCAATTGTGTCGTAAGTCTGAGGGCTGCCTGTATTATACACAGCTCTATATATACTACACAGACACAAATCAAAACAATATTTTTGTAATAAAATTTAAAATACGTTATAATAGGTGTTTGACTTTTAGTGTATGATTTGGGTTTTTTTTCTGGTTCCAAGATGGCAACCTCTCCTCCCAAAAGGAGTATTTCCAGGGGGCAAGGGGAGGGACTTCTGGTGGCAAAAGTCAAGGGGTTAGGGGAGTGACTTCGATCCCAAGATGAAGACTAGGGGGAAGGGCTACCCATGCATCCTTCAACAGCTCAGCAAAACCCATCAAGCGGCTATCTAGCAAAAATAATTGTCCACCCATCTGCTAAATCATGAGAAAAGTACAAATTGCCTTGTCTTTATTAGGATTTTATCTTATGTAACTAACTTGAGTTTAAAAACACAGTTTTTTCCCTAATGAAGACTCTGGAAAAAAAATTAAGTTTTAGTACCAGTCATGGGCATGTGAAGCATGACACATAATTAAGTCAATCTATAAAGGTTTAGGAGAGTGGTCAACAACCAGTGGATCTTGATCTGCTGGTAGATCTTGGAGCCTCTTGGAGTTGATCTGAGGCTGGGGTGGGGGGCTGAGTGCCTGCATGCATGCATACGCGCGCCCTAGCCTAGCATGTTAGTCTGTCAGGGAAGGAAGGGGCAGGGGCTAGATCGAGGCTGCTTCAGTGAGGGACAGTGCCGCAGAGGAAGGAGCAGGGGTAAGTTGAGTTGATCCCTGGCCAGGTGGGACTAACCTGCTGGGAAAGTGCACCCCCAAATAATTTTTCTCTCTCTGCCTCAATTGCCCCCCTTTCCTTCCCCACAAACTTACCTGCTGGGGGGGTGTGGCAGTGGCACATGGTAGATCTTGGATTGCTTTTAAATGTCAACTGTGATCTCCTACATAAAAAGGTTGGAGACCACTGGTTTAGAAGACACTGCTCAATATATCTGTCAGAGCACCCCAGCATAATTTTGCACATAGAAGTCATCATTTTTCTCTTTGTAATTTTCTCTATTTTCTACAATATCACATGCCCTCCCAAATAAAATACTCACCTTGTTTTGGGAAGACAGAATGAAAAGAAAAATATCAGAGTCTTCCAGGCCACAGCATGGGCTCACCATGGCTGAATGCTTCTGGGTGCATGCATCACTCATCTCCTTCTAGGTCCAAAGCTCAAGCTTTATCTGTGTCAAAGTTACTGCCTGATTGCTCCCCAAAGCTTCTACCATTTCAGTAGCCACTGTGATAGTGTCAAAGCTTGAGCTTTGAAGCTGGAAGGAGAGAAGTGAACTCTGCACCTTCTACATGGGTCTGGGAAGGCAGCATAGTCCCTGATAGGCATTACTGTATGCCTCCATCCCAGAATGGAAATCACCCTCCTAGCTAAAAACACTTAGGCCAACTTGGGATGGCTAATTTTGAGGGGAAATGCTTGTACAATATATGAACAAATGTGGTATTAAAAGAAGATCTGTAGTTTAGCACAGCATAGTGCCCTATGAATGAGGACCATAGGAACATGGGACTTGACCACAGTTGGTTGACTATTTGTCCAATCAAACACATAAATGTAAGGATTGGTCATATTTCCAGCTCTCAAACTAATCCATCTTTTTGGAAATGTCGTCAGAAAAATGTTCCTAAATACCTTACTTACTTGTATATCAGTATATAATTGCTAGTACATTGATTCTTGTATATACTTATATTCTTCAATCATATTTATAGATGATACTTTGAGATTGACTTTGATTGCAGGGTATAAAGTTTACTTTGCTATGTAGTTTAAAGGTAATGTGCTTGGCAAATATTTTAAAGAAATTATACTGTAAAACAGTGTGATAAAAGAGAGGCACTTATAACACTACATAGCTATGGCTTTGCTATATACATATAAGTGTACTGATTTCTTGTAGTATCTTATATCTGAGATGTTGCATAAGTGCAAATGACTGCTTAAAGCAGTTGGACCAGTTAAAATACATGGACAAAGAAAGTAATAACATTTTGGTACCTTATGCCAAAGTCTTTAAAACCTACCCAGTTAGTATAGCAAGGCAAGTATGCCATAAAATATGGGATGTGACAGAATGCTCTGGAAGAGTGTGTAGCACAGTTGATCTCCAGCACTTGTGGTTTGCATATTCTTTTGTTTAAATAATCTCTGCATATTGTTTTTATTACATGCCTGGGGACACCCTTCACACTGAGGAAAGAAGACTCAGAGAAATTGTTTACCTTAAGTTCACATATTAGCCTCAGGTGCCATTCCCTGGGACAGTAAGGAATTACCTAAAATGCCTTTATTCGTAGAGCCAGAGTACCATAGATAAGCCAAATGCCCTGTAGTCAGTGGAGTTGCATCCCCCTCATGAAATCTGTAGTTGACCATAGGATTAGAGCCACGTGGGAAACTATTTTCCCATTTTATGAAAAATGTTTCCTATTACAGATGTAGATGAACTCAAGCTAAGACAGGAAGTGTCTATTATAGGCAATTACTTAGGCTGTCAGAGACCCATTTTGAAATCATTCTTGCTCTGCTTGATTTGGAACAGGGAACTCAAGTTTTCCATATCCAAAGTGAGTGCTGTTACTTTTAGGTTGTTGGCCATTCTGGAATGGGTCTTTGTTAGTTTTGCTGTGTATAAATATTTACTGGAACAAAGACATGGGCCTGATTCTTTCATATCCAAGGTACACCCCATTATCTCCATCCACATCTCTCCCACTGTCATCAGCTGGAGACGTTCTGCTTAGCAGACGTGGAGGGCTGAACTTTCCCTTCAATGAAAAGCTGTAATGGAGTTTTTAGCCAAGCTACTTTTCTTCAGTAATTAAGAACACCCTTCCTTATAAGGCTAAAATTATGTCAAACAAAGGCAGTATTCCTCCTCCAGGCTTTCTACTCGAAGCCAAAACAACCTAGAGTCAGGGACTTCAATAAAAAAATCCCCTGGATAAATGCAGAGGGCCCTTTCTTCCTGTGTGTTGCTGTGCCTTTAGAACCTACTCTTTGTAAGCCAGCACATTTGTCTTTGTTATTACTTGCTGTAAAACAAGGAATTCAGGTGTTCTCTGTCAAGTTCTTTGAAGTTTGCAAGGAGTTCTGCTGGTTCCTAATTTCTCTTGAAGTGTTTTTATCCCACCTCTTGAGTTAATGTCTTTTACTCTGGTTACTAGAATGTGTATGTGACAGCTGGGCTCCCCAGGGCCTTTCTCTTGGTCCGCCCGCCTGTCTCGGTGGGCCAACCACCCTCCTGTTCTCACCCACTAAGACATGATCTAATAGGTTCTCTAATTGATGTTAATAAGTGGGAGGCTGCCCACTTGTGCCACGATGCCAGGGGGCGCTCTCTGAGGCTCCTTCCACCCCAATACCGCAGCCCAAGCCTTGCTGAGGCATCTAGGTGTTCCTCTAATCACCGACCCCACACTGGGCCCCAGAATCATCCATATAGGACCCTCCTCTGATTCCTCCAATCACATGGCCTCTCCGCTGTCATCTGGGCTACCTAGCCCCCAAAACCATGACTGCACTGCTATCCCCATCTCCTGAGGACAACCACAGTGCCTTCTTCCCCTCTTGGGTGTGGTCCCCCTGGGACCTCCAGCACCTAGCCCTGGCCCACCTCCAGGACAGTCAGGACCCCAGGCCCCCGGCTCTTAGGCGTCCCTCACGGTGGGCCCCCGGCCCTTTTGGTTCCCTTAGCCCTGGCCCCAGCATGGGCCAGTTGAGGGTATTCTCAGGCTCGGGCTGGTCTCTAGCCCCTCCCTCTCTCTCTCATAGGGTCCGCCCTCTGGGCCCTTCATAAACCAACGAGGTTACCCACCTGGTGGTGGGGGCAAAGGGGTTATGGCGCCCCGACTCGCCTTTCACCAGGGTGGTAACTGGCATGGCATTTCCTGGGGGCTCCTGTGCCACTGAGAGCCCCACCAGGCCACCCACTCCCAGCAGGGTGCAGTTTCAGGTCATGCCCAGGACCAAGGAGCCTCCTTGCCACCCCTACAGCTCCCCCTTACCTCCAGGTGTTCTCTCAGCAGCTCTCCTGGCCAGGCAATGTTGCTGCCTGGCCCCGAGCAGCCAAACTGCCCATGTTTATATAGGCAGCCCGCGTCTCAAAATGGCTGCCCTCGTTAGGCACCTGGAGGCTGCTGGCTCCAGGCCCTTAAAGGGGCAGGCACCCCCGGTGCCCTGCCACGATCTTGACCCACGGCCGGCACACTCCATGGCCTGGCACGATCTCCTCACCTGCGGCAGGCAGACTGAACGCCCTGCCGCGCTCTCAGTAGCGGCAGGCAGGCTCAGCGCCCTGCCGCACTCTTTACCCGCGGCAGGCAGTCTGAACGCCCTGCCGCACTCTCACTAGCGGCAGGTGGGCTCAGTGCCCCGTTGCAATCTTCACCAGTGGCCGGCATACTCAGTGCTCAGCCGCACTCTCCACCAGTGGCAGGCGGCTCAGCGCCCTGCCACACTCTCCACAAGTGGCGGGCACTCTCAGTGCCCGGCCACAGGGTATATGTGATGACTGCAAAGGATCTACACTTTTGGTTATATGCACAAGCCTTAAATGCTATATAGTGGCAGATTGGAACACACCCACAACTTATGCAGAACAGGGAGCTGGTCTGTATAAGTAACACACTGATCAGCATTTTGTTAATTTTTCCCTTTGGTGGCTGTCAGTAGGAAGTGTGACATACAACATAGTGTAACACACCTACACCATCTATTGATTAGGCACCTGAAGACACACACGTGATTCAAATTAAACAGTGGGCTACAAAATTCTCCTGGAAGAGAGAGCTGTTCCAAAGTATCTGATACCAACAACAATTCAAATCCTGGGCAACACTGACTGACATGATGGCCACCATCCTGGTTTACTCACCAAGAACGGAGCCAGTGACCTTTGTGACTAAGCAGTGTGAGTTTCTACAGTTTAAGCTAAAACAGCAAGAAGGAAAGCTATTGTGTTATTTGTTTTGGTGCATGGAGAAAAAATTGCATTTGAGTGCCCTATGTAATCCACTGGTTAATAATTTGTGTTGTGGGCCATACTTGTATAGTATCCAAGAAAGACAAAAAAACCACAACACCTGTAGAGCAATGGGTTCCTGGCTTATTATTCAACACAGCAGAGAGTAATGGGAATCCACAGCCTTGTTTTATGCTGGGATTTTTAAATTTCCATTATTGCTAGGGTGCTTTATCCTTCTCCCTCAAGGCAAGCCTTTCCATTGACTTCAATAGGAACATGATTGGGTCCTTTCTCTCCTTAAATAAAAAGGAAAATCTTGTCTGATCTTCTGCATAAGCAAGTAGCCTGAAATAACTGTCATCTGAGGAGCACCGTTTAATGGGAGCTGTATAAATGTGAACTGCTGAATTGAGGTGCAAACTCCTGTTGATGTTAGGGTGCAGAATAACAAACATGTAGGGTAGGTTTGATTGAACCATCTGAATACAGTCCCATTGCAGTCAGTAATGTAGCTCGTGCTTAAAGTAAAGGATGTACATGAGTATTTGTAGGACTGGGACCTTGCTTACCTTAACTGGCCTATGGTTAGCTGTCTCTTCCTACCGAAAGACTAGCTATAGCTGCTAATAACTCTGTAACCTGACAGGAGCCTATGTAGAAACCATGCAGGTGTGGTAAGTGTGGGTCTAGGCTTGCACTGTGAAACCAGAGCATAATCTGTATTGGTACAAGAACATATTTATAAAAATCAAGTCTGATCACAGATCATTCTTTAAAGAAAAGCCTACCAGCATAGCTATCAAATGTACACATTTTACTAGACATTTCAATTTGTGACATTTTGCTTCAGTAGTAATTCTGGGGACATTCTGTATTTCCTAATCCTGTTAAGTAGGCCATTAAACAGACACAGTTGTATTACCTCAGGATGCTGCCTTGTTAGATTTTACAAGCCAGGAAGACTCAGGCTATTTAACACACAAATGAGAACCCATTAAGGTTCTCCAGGAGGTGGAAGTTGGTGAGTGTCACTCTTTTTCCTGAATCAAAAGTCAATATCCCACTATATATAATTAAGATTGTGGTTATAATGACAGAAAACCTCCCTGCAAAGTAGTAGCACTTTGTTCTTGATGGTTGCTGTTTTTGGGTTAGATATAAAAGCAAGCCTCTGGCCATTGAGAATCTCATTGAATTTCTTGCAACATTAGCAGGTTAGACCTAATATTGTGGCCACATTTTGTCTCACATTTCTTTAACTGCTTTCGTGCCCTGCCCTAAACCTATAATAGAGCCAAGGAGGTGATACTGCCCCTCCATCGGGCGCTGGTCAGACTGCATTTGGAATACTGCGTGCAGTTTTGGGCACTACACTTCACCAGGGAGGTGGTGCTGTCTCCTACCCTGGGGGTCCAGCATACTTACTGCTTAGGAAATGACCTGCTTGGTGGCACGGAAGCAGAAAGGGATCTTGGAGTCCTAGTGGACTCCAAGATGAACGTGAGTCCGCAGTGTGACAAAGTCATCAGAAAAGCTAATGGCACTTTATCGTGCATCAGCAGATGCATGACAAACAGAAGTAAGGGGGTGATAATTTCCCTCTATCAGGCGCTGGTCAGACCGCAGTTGGAATACTGCGTGCAATTTTGGATAAGTTCATCATGGGGGCACAGAAGGGAATTGGTGAGGCTTTACTCACCAAGGTGCCCCTGGGGGTTACAAGAAATAATGGCCATAAGCTAGCAGAGACTAGACATTAGGAAGAACTTCTTCACAGTTAGAGTGGCCAAGGTCCAGAATAGGCTCCCAAGGGAGGTGGTGCTCTCCCCTACCCTAGGGTTCTTCAAGAGGAGGTTAGATAGGCATCTGGCTGGGGTCATCTGAACCCAGCACTCTTTTCTGCCTATGCAGGGGGTTGGACTCGATGATCTATTGAGGTCCCTTCCAACCCTAACATCAATGAATCTATAACTTCCTGACGGCAAAAATTATTGTTTTCTACCCTAGAGGTGGCTACATTTGTTCAGTGAAGGAAGTAATCTATGTATGCACTAGTGACAAGTCTATCATTCCATCAAGCACTCTGAGGATTGCAAAATGTGGTTAGAAAAATAAATAACAAAGGAGAGGGGATAATCTTGGCAAATTTCTTGATCTTCTCTCCTAGAGTATTATGGAAGCTCAGATTTGACTAAACATTAGTTTTTACTTATCCTGAAAATACATTTATTAACTACAAGCAGTTTTACAACTTTTCAAAGGATGACTAAGAAATAGCTACAAATAGCAGTTTTTAAGCCATCACCAGCTGACATTTGGTAGCATAAAATAGGCCACTGAATGAAGCCAGGTAAAGAAGAGAATTTTCATCACACGACAGGCATGATTTTCCAAATGGCATGTATTAATAAACCTCTCTCTTACCCCATTTACTGTTTAAATAACAGACATTATTCATGTTGATGCATCAGCCAAGGCTTTTAGATCTGAGGCTCACAAGCATACATGGTTATACTTAGTGCTTTCACTCATAAATCTCATGTTTAGGAAGGTTGGTAACCACATTTTTTCCTTTTTACAGAAGGAGAAGATTAAATTACAACTCAGATTTCAAAAGTATCAACTACACTTACTGCAGATATCTTCATTTTTAATGCCTTTTTAAGACATTTGGAGTCACCACTGGCCTGATTTTCAAAGGTGCTAAGCACCCAGTTTCAGCTGATTGACAGGATTAAGGGTGGGGCACCTGATGCTTCTTTTAAAATCTTTGCCTTTTTCTTCTGGCTAATGGTGATCTCTTGGTATAGGAAGACTTGATGTCACTGCATGATGAAGAAATAAGATAATGTGAGGCTAAAAATATGTCAGTTTGGCCAAGTGCCAAACAACAGTTTCAGCCCTCTCAAATTTGAGTTGGTCTTAGTCCTAAACTAGACCTTAGCAACACTTTATTTGGCATTTACATTAGGCCAGGGAACATACTTGGTTATGTTATTCTAGATTCTTATTTTTATAGTTCCAAACATTCTGACCAAATCTTACTCATTCCATAAACTGTGGATGCATAGTGATTTCATTATTACAATTCAAATGCATGCTTTTTGTTAGTAAGCCTGGGCAAATACATTGCAATCTGCTTGTACAATGCCATACTACTATTTCTTATCTTTGCAGCACTGTAACAGAGGAGTGCTGCACTCAACAGGGTGCAGATAGTTTTCTCTTCAATCCTTCTGGTTACAGGTCACGGGCATAGGAGGGAGAAATGTACTGAAGAAGTCAACAGAAGACTGCAGTGTTGGTGTTATCGCGAAGACTTTGACTGCTTTGATCACAGTCTGCACTTCAGAGAGAGATGCAGCAGTTTGTTGGGAAGGGACGGCCTCCACCTCACTCCAGGGGGAAAGAAGCTCTTCTTAGCCAGAATGGCTGACCTACTTGACGGGGATTTAAATTAAGATTGCCAAGGGACGGGTGGACAATCACTAGCGTAAGCCCTGGAAGTGACAACCACGGAATCAGTAGGTCAGGTAACACAAGGGAACACACTTCTGCCCCAGGCCAAGGACAGGACTCTTCTGAGAGGACAGGGAAGCCCAGGGCTTCTGATGGCAAGCTTAGCTTCCTGTACACAAATGCCAGGAGCATGAGGAGCAAACAGGAAAAACTGGCCCTTCTGCTAAGTAAAAATGAATCTGATCTTAGGTATAACAGAAACCTGGTGGGATTCCACCTATGGCTGGACCACAGGTATAGATGGCTATACCTTGTACAGGAGGGACTATGTTAGTGGGAAGGGTTGGGGTGTAGCTCTCTATGTGAAGGAGCAGTACACTTCCCTACAAGCAGAGATTGGCACCCAAGGAGGGCGACTCGACTTGAGACCCTCTGAGTTAGGATATGGGGAGAACGTGGTGAAGGGGATATAACTGTAGGAGTCTACTACAGACCTCCTAACTGTCGTGCCTGGTTGGGATTTTTTTTTTCCTTTTTTCTTTTAATGAAGCAGCTAGGCACAAGGTCGTGCGCGGCTCAGCTTTGTTACCCGCGTACCCAGCTGACGGTAAAATAAGCGTAATGTTTGTAACTACTTACTTAGAGCTTGTTGTGTAGTGAAGTAGATGACATTTATTGAATTACGATGGTTACAACTTGGGAGAGTCGTTAGGAAGATGTAATCGGAGGAGAGCAGGTGAGAAGATGGCGGGTCAGGGAGGTCACGAAGGGTTGCGGAGCGCTATAAATCGTACTGGGGCCTTTCAGCAGCTGGTAGGTCGAGGTACATAAATAACTGGCTTCTTATTTAAGAAAACCTCTAATCGTTTGTTTATGTTACTGCTGCTGCTTGGGTGGAAGTTTGTTGTCCTTTTATGTCCTCGGTAACATGTTTTATGGCCAATTAAATTGTTTGTTTGTTTTCACTTCCATATAAGGAAGACTGTCTGTCTGTGCCATGAGCACTTGTTCATTTAGATGGCGTTAAATTCACACATGCCCCTTTGCTGATGGCACAGGACATAGAGATTTTTGGATTTTGTAGGATAATTAGCAAAAGCAGAAGCGGGGAATGGCGGGATATACAGAAGCAGAATATAGGGTAGTTGACAAGTTATAAGGGGTCTAGCTGGTTGAGGTCTAGGGTTGGATCGGGAAGGCGGGTGTATACAAAAGCACACTGTTGTTTTATTTTGCGTCTAATAAACGAGATTACACAACAGAGTACACAAAATATTATTAAAAAAGGAAGGATGAATATAATGATTGGCGCTAGGATGCGCATTGCCAAGGATGAGAAACTGATTCCCGAGGACTTAAACAGATCAGGGAGCTATCCTGTCGCTAGACGACCCACGGCATTGGCTTTTTCTGCAGCTTTAGACATTGTGTCTAATTGAATTTGCAAGGGAGCAGTAACATTGGGGATGGCAATGCAACACATATCATCGGAAAGGTTCAAAAACTGGCACACACCTCCCTCACGCAACAGGAGGGTGTCCAGGGCTAGATGGTTTTCTAGTGTCATTTCGGACGTAGCTTGGAGCTGTGTGTTTAGCAACACGATAGAGTTGCAAGTGGAATTTAAACCTGACTCAACCGATTGGGTTAAGGTGAGGATGGCATCTCTGGAGCGGATAGAGGTGACCATTGGTGAAAGAA
>JAGPOW010003364.1:34248156-34260364 GCA_030014935.1 Caiman crocodilus | reverse complement strand
AGTGTCCTTCTCAGCAGCTCAGAGGCAGAGAGGGATCTTGGAGTCATAATTGACTCCAAGATGAACATGAGCCAGAGGTGCTCATGTGAAAGGTGCCATATTGAAAACACTAGGAACCAAAGTTCTCTGTCTCCAGAGTAGCTCAAGCCCAAGCAGTAACATCAGGGTTGCTTTCAACTTCCAGTTAATCTGCTTTGGCCTTTATTTGTGGAAATTGTAGGTAAAGGGACAGATGGTTAGTAGGGCGGTGCAAAATTTTGATGGCTGTTTCATTTTGACACTGTTGCGATCAATTTTGAGGTTGAAACAACAAAATAGAAACAAAACAAAAGCCCTCAAAATAACCTTGAAACAAAATGAGGCCTGCTGCCCCTGGCACAGTCTAGCACGGGGTCAGGGAAGTCAGCCCAGCTGGTCTGACTCCCCATCCCCAGTGAAACTCGAAAGAGCCTTGAAATGGCCTTTCTGTTTCTACGGAACGGAACAGCTGTTTCGACTTGAAATGAAATTCAAGACAAAACACTGTTCCATCGAAAATCAAGGTGAAATGGAACAGTGCCATTTCATATGGCCCTAATGGTTAGATCCCATCAGATGTGGCACCCTTCTGAGGAGCAGCTCCATCTCTCTTTTTAGGTGGGTTAAAATGTACGTTTGTCCATATACTTCTGGCACAGGGGAAATGAGAAGAAAAAGTAAACCAAGAGTTATAACCTACATATAAAGCATAACACAATTCAGCATAAAGCTCAATTCACAATTCACAATAAAGCAATATGAAGACTATATACTGGCCTAATCCATTCCTGCATCTCCCAGTGAGGGAGACTGTTGTATTGCATGGGATGCTGCATGTGCATCTCCAGGCTTTAGTCCTACCACACTGTCAATCCCACTGCCTTCAGTGAAACTCTTTGTGTGAGTAGGATGAGCAAGATTTATTTCTTTATTGTCTTAGTGTAGATGAAGGTGATAGAATTTGGGGTACAGAGCTATTTTGCCTCAGACTTTCCAGTTCTTTTTCCCCCTCTCTTGCAAGTCTGTCCTATTGTAAGCTTTTTGAGGTAGGGACTATAATTTAATTTCTATTTATTCATCATCTAGTACATCGTTTTGTTTTCCAGGTTGGTTTCTAGTTATTTTTACAGTAAAAGTTGTAAAAACAGCCAAACTATTGCTTTATGTCACCTGCTAGTACGGGCTTTGTTATACTGCCAACGTTTTCTTTTTTGTTAAAGCACTGGTCAATATAGAGATAAAAGATAAATTGAAGGTATCAGTTTAAAACCACCCAATAGCAAAGACCTGTTATGGCCTGCCAAGAAATGCCATCTGTAAAGTAAAGCCAGGTCAGGAAATTACAGGAAGTGCAGTGTGAGGGGAAGGGGCAGGCAGATTTTTAAATGGAGAAAACCAGGATCCCTGCTGATCATTACTCTCCAACATAGATTAGAGTGTTGCAGTTCTGTCCCAGGGCAAGATGCTACAAATACTGACTTACCTGAGTAGTCTCACCGATTTCAATTCTACTTACTATAATAAGGGTTTATGAGAGCAGACCTTAGTCTGATTCTTGTTTATCTACTCATCTTCCATTGAGTATGCACCAAGCAAAATTAATTGTTCATCTGCTACGGCCGAAAAGACCGGCTAAAATCCCAGCTGTTATCATTCTAAATACCAGCACAGAGGTCTTAACTGCTGCTTTCTGATACTCTGACAACAGATTTTTGTAAATACATAAAGCTTTGCTTTTTATTCATTAGTTTTTGACAGCTTTGTCTTTACTGCTGCAATGTGGGATACATATTTACATAGTCTGAATTTTTAAACCTGGTTTGCATATCCGTAGCCTCCTGTTCTACCCTTTGTTTTTCTGAGAGGAATCAAACATCCATTTAATAGTTACCTTTGTCAGTGTAAATCTAACATTCTGACAAGCATTTTTAATCAAACATAAATCCTAAATTGCTGAGGTACATGACCATGCACATAATTTTGATCTAACTGTAGTCTTAAAAGAAATCCATTTGAAAACATGACTAAATTGACAGTGGGCAGAGGAGGGTTATTGCTGGAAGTGATATTGTTCAGTGTGGCAAAACACCCACTGAAGGTAGCAAAAACATCCATTCATCTGGACAGATTATTTGATTAATGTATAGTGTGATACACTGAGGGCATCTTGACAAAACCCTGTTTGTCTCATTATAGTAAAATATTGTCTTTTATATGCTGCAAGAATAATAAGAATTTCACAAAGTAAAATTTCAGAATAGATATTTTGAAATTTAAAAATAGACACAAGGATTGATATAGTAAACACTTCTTATTTCTACTATTGGAATTTCAGTTCAGTATCTTGCCCACATTGAAGTCACTGGCAATGTCCAATTTCAATGGCTGTTCAATCAAATGCTTGGTATTTTTTGTCCCAAATTGTCTCTCTCTTGCAGTCATTTGATATAGATGTGTCCATGTGATACCATTCTCAACTGTATTAAAGTGACACCTTTAGTTTTTCTAAGTTCTATACAAACGTAGGAAGAGACGGATCCAAGAGACAACACACATACAGGCTGGGAGACCAAAGTCAGAGAGCAAATAGTGGGAGAGGCAAGACTAGAAGTCATGTATCCTCCCTCTCAGTCTTGATTCCTGTCCAAGACATCACTCTGTCTCCTACTGCAGTAGAAGAAATCTGTTTTCCACAGGTTAGCTTTAAAATAGTAGCTAATTACTTAGAGACCCATGGCATGTGTGTAACTTTTTGGGTTGATTCAAGAGGAGCAGGAGTGTACCCAAAATGGGCACCTTCATTTGTGCCTCAGAGCGTGCACACACATGCCCAAACATAGTTCTACTTGCTACATTATTTCCTCATTCCTAATCCTCTGTTACAGCTGTTGCCAATTCTAAATGCACCTGGCCTCAATAAAATGTGCAATAAAAAGAGTAGGATTATACACCTATGATATCTAAGAAGAAATAAATTGGAAATTGGTGTGTTAAATGTGATACTGCAATAACCTTCTAAACCTGATTGTTTTAATGTCAGCACATCACTGTTTGCTTATTCTGTCTTCCTTGCTTTCCATTGACCCAAACTGCAGTTAGTGTCCCCAAGGATCCTATGAGGACATTGCATAGATTTGTTACTATTCTGCATTTTATACACAACAATATATGTCCTCTAGTGAAAATGGTAATTCGCTCAATGGACCCTATTCCTTCTATTCATAAGCTGCAGGCTACAATGATGCCAGCAGATTCCACTGAATGAATTCTACCCTTAACTAACTCTGGCTCTATCTAATATAGTACACTCTGCATGTACACTTGACATTTCTTTAAAATTAAATATTAGCACCCCCAGTACAGTTATCTGTCTCCCTAATTGTTTAGTCACATTTCAACAGCTCTAAAGATCCAACAACTTTCAATAAGTAGTTTACAGAAGAGCTAATGGAACTGGCAGAGAAACTGATTATATCTGTGCGTCATCAGACTACAATACCTCTAAGGTCTATCATGGACATTCATCCATCAGTTGCAGCACATGTACATGAGAGAGACAAAGTTCCTGGCCTTATTATAACATCACTTAAAATAGTCTCTTTCTGGAGCAGGGAAGAGATGGCTTAACTCAATTTTCAAGGCTCAGAGACTTGCTCAAAGTTAGGCAAGCAGTCAATACTAGATCCAGGCACAGGACCCAAGAACCTCAGTTCTCTACTCCATTGTACTATTGTTCTTTATAGTTGTGTGTAGACAAAATGAGGGGCATATGTGCATAACACTTTAAAGTGGGCTAAATGCTTTTGTACTGCTTTAATGGTGTCGGTATTTGCATGAATCGGCAGTGTATTACGCATTAATTACAGCTGTTGTAGCAAATTTGGCAGTGTAATGCACCTTAAATGACTTGGAGCATAGCAAACTAAAACTCCTCTGAGGAAGAGTTTTAGTTTGCTGCCCCTACAGCCACAGAGCGAAGCACTGAGCTCCTTGCAGCTCAGGGGCTCTGCGGGAAGCCCTGCAGGCAGCCTGTCAGCAGCCTGGGAAGGTAGGCTCCATCCAAGAAAAGCAGTGAGCCTGATCACCCTGCCCCCCAGAGCCTGCCTGAGCTGCGTGGGGGCCCGGTGCTTCCCTCTACGATGTACCCCAGGACTGCCTGAGCTGGGTGCCTGCAGGTGGGTGCCACCTGGGGAAGGCTACCACTGCTGCAGAAGAAAGCACCACTCCCTGCCCTGCATCCCTCTGCAGCCCAAGGGCTGCTCCACCCACCAACAGCTTGCCCTCCCCACCCGTCTGCCAAAGAGGCAAGTAAGTGTGTGTGGGTGTGCGCACAACATGGAAGTTTAAAAGGCCCTAAATTGAAGTGTTTTTTAAAAACACCACTTCAGTTTAGGGGCCCCATTTTGTCTACGTTCACCCTAGATCACTGGGCCTTTTTGAGCTTGAGTACTGTACCAGTTAAACCTCAGCATGTCTGCCTGGAGAATCAGGCCTTTTGAGCTTGTTTGTAAAGTCATTACTGTTAGTGGTAAAACTCTCATTCCTGTTACTGGAAGTAAGATCAAATTCACTGACCCCTCTCCAAATTGTGTACCAGCCAGAGTTCTTGCTTAAAACTACTAACTCTCCTTATGCTGTACTACATAGCTATGCTGTCTTTTTGTTTGTAATCTGCCAAATGCTACAGGAGATGATTTTGTTCCAGTAGTTTCTAGACAGAAGTCTGCATGATTTTAAACTATTTTCAATGTTAGGACCAAGACTGTGGGACTAAAATTTTTGAACTCTCCAATTTTAAAGCTTGGGTATGACACAAAATTCTGTCTTGCTCTCACTGAAGTGATTTGAAAATTTATCTTTGACTTTAATGGGAATAGAAGCAGTTTGTGTCTTCAGTGCACTGTGGCTAGTTAGTTATAATTTTCCTATGCAAAGCCCTGCCATATTAGAATGGTCAATTTCCCCCTGCTTTGCCACTGGTAAATATACATATAAATCCATACAACAAATAAGGAAGCTAAAAAGGATTGGAAGGGTCCTCCTGTATCCAGTCCAATCCCTGTTATTGCAGGCATCACATCAAATTTGTTTAATAAATTAATCAAGCTCCATCTGAAAAGATAGATTTTTGCCCACTACTATTACCAGAAGGCTGTTACAGAACCTCACTTTTATAATGGTTGGGAGCCTTCTACTTTCCAAACTAAATTTATTCATGACCATTTTATACCTATTTGCCAGCAATGTCTCCTAGCATAAATAGCTCTATTACTTTCCCTGGTGTTTAGCTCCTTTATGTATACAGGCGACCCTTGCTATTCAGGGGGGATACATTCTCGTATCCCCTGCTAATGGCGAAATCCACGAATAAGGCACTGCGTTCATGAACACAGTCTGCATTCATGTATAAATCTCACTGTATAAAGTGTATTTAAAATGCGGATTTGGCATTCTTGAATATTTGAAACTGCGAATGCTGAACCCGCAAATAACGAGGGTTTCCTGTATATGAAGAGCATGCATCTCCTGTGAGTTTTCATTCTGCTAGGCTAAACTAGACAAGCTCTACTAGTCACCTTTTATCTGATAGTCTCTCCCTTCTCCTAACCTAGAAGTTCTTCTCTGCACTTGCTCCAGTTTGAGTTCTTTTAAAATAATATTTCCCCTTTCAGTACTACCTAATGTCTCCTCCCCTTTTAACTAGTTAGTTCACCTACTTCCCATTTCTTTTATTATTCCCCTTACATTTCATTTTTTCGTCTCAACTAATAATTTCCTACATAGTGCTTTACTGAAGTCTAGATAGATGAGATCTACCTCATTCTTTAGCCTAGAAAATCATTAGCATTATCAGATAAAGACATGCAGTTAGTTTGACATGATCTACCTCTGATAAATCCCTTACATTTTATTCCGTTTTAAGTTACCTTTATCTCCTTGACTATTCGTTCCTTTAAATTTGTTCTAAAGCCTTGCATACTATTGATGTTAGACTAAGAGGCATGTAACTGCTGAAGCTACTTCTTTCCTTTCTTAAATATAGGTATTGCATTTGCTGTTTTTCCAGTCATATGTTACTATCCTCAACTTGATGGATTTATTAAAAATATTTGCTACTGGGTCTGCAATTTCATGAAACAGATCTTTGAGAATTCTGGGATGGATATTATGTGGTCCTCTGAGACTGAATACGCTCGTCTCTTTTGGAGTTGGAGTAATGCTTTTACCTTGCTTGTGGTAATTTCTGTTTCCATATCCTAATTGCTATTATTCATCTTGCCTTCGCTGCATTGTCCAACAACACCCTCTTTAAAGAAACTGAGATGAAACACTCATTTTGTAGAAATTAATTTAGTTAAAAAAAAATTTCTATCCCATCCTCATAGTAGCCCCATCCTTTTCTTCTCATATTCTCCTTTTATTTTACTGTAACTGAAGAGCCTCTTGCTGTTTGTTGCAAAATTTCTTGCAAGACCTTTTGGGAATTTTCATTTTATCATCTAGAATTCATGTTTTCTAAAACTCAGCTTTCTTTGCTGAGATATCCTTTTTAAATTCCTTGTATGCTCTCATCTTTTTTCTAATATCCTTCTTGAAGCAATTACTTATCCACTTAGGTCTGGAGCCTGTTCCTGTAAGTTTTTACTTTAGGATACAGGTTCTTGATAGTTTTAGAACTTTGAACTTAAAGCAAATCTATGTCTCCTCCGCATTCAAGTCCTTGAACTGCCATGTCTAGTTGACTTCCCTAAATAATTCCCTTCATTTATAAAATTTCTCCCTTTTAAAAATAAAACATGTCAGTACAGAGCTACTTTTGTTTATCCCTCTATTTAATTCAAACAGAATCAAATCATGATCTCTCAGTTCAAGATTATTTTCTATGATCATATTATTTATTAAAACCCCCAAAACAGATCTAAAATAGATTAATTCAGTGACTCTTTGGTGAGGAAACTTGTCAGCTGAGACATCCAGGAATATTTGGGCCCTACCATTTTAGTAGCATTCATTCTTCAGTCTACATCTTAACAGTAAAGTTTCCTGTAATGATATAATTCCCAGTGATATGTCTCTCACTTATGACTTCAGAGCAATCTCTATTGCTATTCAAAACCAATCCTGGGTATTTAGAACATTCCCCCAGCACTTTTCTTTTGTGTTTTTTCTCCCTAGAAATGTTTAAGGAGTTATTCAAATTTAGTTTCAGAACTGATTCCTTGCTCTGAAAGATCAGCAACTGCACTCTTGTTAATTAACAAAATGGATAATGTAAAAATGACTTGCAGACAAATTCGAATGGACCCCCAGTTTCTTGATAGTTATGCTGAATTTTCTATTTTATGGGACAGAAAGCTTGAAAAAGTTAATTGGACTTTATTTACAAAAGAATCTCATCATATTCACTGAGACAGGCAGACATGCAGATAGAAAAAGAGAAATTAACCAGAGATGGTACACTCTGGTAGATAAATGGTTAAATGGCATCTAACCTCTAAAGACAGCAGTGACCTTTCAACATTTCCTCAGTGACTAATCCATATGACAATTTATGCATTTCCTGCTTGGAAAGCAAGGTCTTGCCTCCAGGGACCTTCATACACACACAGTCTGTAGATAGAGGGGCAATGGTAGGGGTTTTCAACCTTTTTTGGTCAGGGTACACCTGGGGGCTGGTTGAGAAGAGGGAAGTCCCCTGTTAGCTGGTTGATGAGTGGGAGGGGGGGCCCTCCACACAGTGGCAAAACCAGAAGTGCCAGCAGCTTCTTCATGCCACTGCTGCCACGTACCCCCTGGGGCCTTCCAAAGTAGCCCCAGGGGTACGTGTACCCCCTGGTTGAAAACCCCATGTGTACTGCGTAGCAACGGGCATCATGGGGGAAGGGAATATTTTGACTGACATTACTGAGATTGAGTCCAGGAGGTAAGTTCACTGGGGCACATCCCCCTCATTAATTTAGGTTACTCCCACAGAGGGAACTGCCTTGTGCTGTTATGGCAGGTGTCGGGTGAGCTTTAAACTTCAAGCGCAGTAGATGGGTGTAAGGTTTTTAAATTCTTAGCAGAATAAGCCATAGTCAGGAATGTGCATGGTAGGAAATATGCCTGTCTTCCTTTGAGAGAGAGCAAGTATCAGTAGTGTTAAACATAGACAGTATACCCTGCTTTCTCAAACCCTTTCCACCCTCTTCTCTGAAAAAGAGAATATATGTCAGTCTACTACTTGTTCTTTTGTTGGTTATTTTTGTATGAATGAAATCTCCAGATGAAAATCAGATGATTCAGCTCTGCATCTCTCCTGGGCAAAAGTCTTTAATTAAATTGGAATTAAATTGCCACAGATCCAGTCACTACAAAATTCAATAAAATTACTTAGCATTTGCCAGGGAAGAACAGCCAATCTTCTCAAAGGCAAAACACTTCTTAGAGACTGTGTGCAGTCATCTGAACATCTAATCTTGAAATAAGTTTATAGGTACTGTCTTACCTCTTACCTCTTATAGGCTAAAGTGCCTATAAAGTAGAGGGTGTATTTGTTATCAGAAAGAGGTCTGAACCAAAATCCATAGGTTTATTTCTGGATTTTAGGGGTACTTGAGTAATTCTTTGAGGATAATGTCTGTTTTCCATCTTTGCATCCATTTGGACATGAATGTGCTTCTCAACTCTCTAGTAAAGTAACAGTCTTGCTTTCACAAGTCTGCATAATTACAGGAAAATTGTTACTGATAACATCATATTTGTTTATCCAACTGTACCAGCCTTTTGCTAGTAAATGAATTGTCTTCAAGTGGTACCTTGACTGTAGGTGTTACATGTGCTAGAATTAGTGAGCACCTACCCAGCTGGCTCAGATTTCATTTTGTGCAGTTCCAGACAATGTGACATCACTGTCAGCAACTCTCAAGGCATCCTCCCATTGTGCCCCTGTAACAGTATTCTGCCATACAATATGCTGAAGGAGGAACTGCCTCTCCTACCACTTCATATGGAGAGGGTCAAGAGAACTTAATTATTGATGCCAAACAGGCGTGATAGCCTACCTGGAAACCTGAGACAACTTAGGGGATGCAACTACAACCAGCTATGCTAGTTCTCTTTCGCCTTCCTGGAAGGAGCAGCCAGTGGGACAGAAGGATTCTCAGTACAGCAATGAAATGCTTTTCCTTTAAGTGAGTGAAACGTAGGCATTAAATCACATTTCCTTCTCCCATGTGCTTTGTTTAGGACATTTATAGGTCAGAAATTATTACCTTGTCACTTAGTGGCCTAAGTATAAAATTTATAAACAACTCAGTCAGTTTGTAAACCCTTCGGACCAGGGACTGTATTTCTTTATATTGTATTTGTACAGTACTTAGCACAACATATTCATGACTAGAGTGCATGTTTACTGCTACAGTACAAATAATTGTTATCGATACTACTACTTTAATTAGATCATTTTAGAACTATTTTACTGCAAAGTGTTGATAGTTGTTGAAGAACAGTTCCCTGAAGCATAAATACTGGGTATTTTCATCATAGAGCTCCTTTCTATAGCTACCCCTTCTGGTCTGGTCATTTTACTGTGCAGTGGGCAAAGCCACCGATGGCACATACAAAAGACATGACAGAATTTTTTGATGTTTCAGCCTATGAATACACAGAGCCTATCTGACAATCCTGACCTCCTTAGATTTAAGAGAATTCAGATTCCAGTTACTTTACACCACCATGTCCACAACTCCTTGTTATGAGCCACAGTTAGATTGAGCTTAGCACAGCAACTTGAAACTGTTTACATCCAGCCTGAATTTAACTTGTATTTTCAGGAAGCAAGAAATAGTTTTCTTGAAGATGGTATCTCTCTCTTGCAAATAAATACATTTTCTTTTTTTACAGGATTGTACCTTTTTCACTCGGAAAGAAATCCTTCGGTAAGCAGATCATATTCAATTCTCACATCATAGGTTGTAGAGAAAGGGCCAAATCCTTCTCTTCTGACTCATGGGGAAAACCAAGTAAAGACAATTGGACTACTCATGTGAGTAAATGAGCAGAGGATTTGGCCCTGTAACTTACCTGTAATATACAAGTGCATGCTCTCATCGCTCCTTTGTTTCATGTTGTATTAGGAAAATCATCTCTTCCAATACCGTAGTAGGGAGAGTCAGGAAAAATGCATTTCTTGAGTGCCTGGAGAAAAGTACTCTGTGTTTACAGTGGTTTTGTGTTTGGTACCTACCTGTTCAGTAACAGGCTCCATCCTGAATCTATCAGATTTATGTTAAAGACTTTGTTGTGAGCAGAACTACTGGGGTCTAAACTACAGTAGTATTGAGATGCATTAACTTACAGATATCTAAATATGCATGAAATTATGAAGCCCTGATCTGATTGATCCTATGAAGTAGGCGTCTGTCACATTGACTGCACTGGGGAATTTCGTTTACATCAGTAGCGCAGCACACAGCTCTCCTGAGGTTGCCTCTGAGAAATCGCAGATTTAGGAGATATTGTCTTTTCAAGTGTTCAGCTATGTCTGTTGGTGAAAAATGTAATAGCATGTTATAAGTGCACAGTTATGGGAAAAGTGAAGGCAAATTTTGACCAACGTCTTGAATAGTTTTTCTGCATATTAGTCATTGAGAGTTCCATAATTCACAGTTGCATAGTTGGTAGGGTCAGAAAGGACCTGAGCAGATCATCAAGTCTGACCCCCTACCGTGGCAGGAAAGAATGCTGGGGTAAAACGACCTGGCAAGATGTTTATACAGCCTCCTCTTAAACACCCCCAGGTAGAAGTGAGCACCACTTCTCTTGGAAGTTGGTTCCAGATCCTAGCTACCCTGACTGAAGTAGTGCCTCCTGATGTCTAGCCTGAATGTACCCTCTGCCAGCTTATGACTATTATTTCTAGTCACTCCTGGTAGTGTTTGGGGGAACCAGGACTCCCCCAGTGCCTGCTGGCCCCCTCTGACTAGTTTGTAAGCAGCCACTAGATGCCCCCCAGCCTTCTCTTGTGGAGGCTGAACAGGTTCAGGTACCTTAGCCTTTCCTCGTAGGGCCTGCCCTGCTGACCCTGATCATGTGGGTGGCCCTCCTTTGGACGCTCTCCATGTTGTCCACATCACTCCTGAAGTGCAGCGCCCAGAACTGGATGCAGTACTCCAACTGTGGCCTGACCAGTGTTACATACAGGGGGAGGATCACCTCCTTGGACCTGCTTGAGATGCATCTGTGAATGCATGACAAGGTGTGATTCGCCTTCCTGACCGCATCTCCACACTGTCGGCCCATGTTCATTTTGACATCAGTAACAACACCAAGATCCTTTTCTGCCTCTGCACTGATGAGAAGGAGTTCCCAGCCTGTAGGTATGCTGCTGGTTCTTCTTCCCCAGGTGCAATACCCTTCACTTGTTAGTGTTGAAACCCATCCTGTTCTCATCCACCCACCCCTGTAACCTGTCTAGGTCCAATTGCAGCCTATTCCATCCTTCTAGCATGCCCACTTCTCCCCATATCTTGGTGTCATCTGCAAATTTGAACAGGGTGCTTTTTACCCCCTTGTCCAAGTTGCTGATGAAGATGTTGAACAGCATGGATCCAAGGACCGAGCCCTGGGGAACCCCATTGCCTACACCCCTCCAGGTCGAATAAGACCCGTCCACCACCACTCTCTGAGTGTAGCTCTCCAGCCAATTAATGACCCATCTAACTGCGTAGGTGTCGACACCACAGTCTCCTAGTTTTTTAATGAGAATGGGGTGAGAGACAGTGTTGAAGGCCTTCCTAAAGTCCAGAAAGACTATGTCCACCATGACACCTGAATTCAAAGATTTTTGTGACCTGGTCATAGAAGGCCACTGGGTTGGTCTGACAGGACCTGCCTCTTATGAACCCATGTTGGCTGCCCCTAAGCATGATCTCCCCTGCTGGCCCCTTGCAGACATGTGCCAGGACAATTCTCTGAAAAAGCTTACCCAGGACCAAGGTAAGACTAACAGGCCTATACTTTCTTGGGTCTTCCTTCCTCCCTTTTTTGAAAATGGAAACCACATATGCCAGAATGAATTTGGCCTGGGCTTCTTATCTTTCTATTTTATCATCTAATCCAAGGGTTTTCAACCTTTTTTAACAAGTGTATACCTTCTGTCTCAAATTTTTAGCTCATGTACATTTTATATTTTTTTTCTTGTTTTTAA
>JAGPOW010003364.1:34205940-34248056 GCA_030014935.1 Caiman crocodilus | reverse complement strand
GCGGCCCCCCCAGGGGGGGGGGGCGGGGGGGGGGGGCGGGGGGAGGTGCTGCATTCCCAGGATATAGTATGGGATGGAGCTGTGAGTGGGTTGTCTGGGGGGGGCACAGGGAGAGGGGGGCGGCAGAAGCTCCTGCCACTATGCACACCCCAGGAGAGCATGGCGTGGTGTGTGCCCCCAGATCTGCTCATGGGGCAAGAGTGGGCTGCCACTGTGGGCTGGGACAGAGCTGGGCTCTTCCTGGTGGAGGGCTGGGCTGGTGACAGCAGTACTGGGAGGGGGGCTACAGGAGAGACTGCAGCCACTCTAAAATTCACCATAGTCCCCTCAACTTCCCCTCCCAGTGCTGCTGCTATGTGCCCCAAGCACAGCACAGCCCAGCCCCCACACAAGGAAGAGCCTGGTGCAGCCCTGGCTCCAGCCCACAATACAGATCTGGGGTCATGCGCCACCCATGCCCTTCCAGGGGTGCATGAAGTGGTGGGAGCCACCCCCTACCCTGTGTGCAGCTCAGTCCCATGCCCTGCCCAGGCTGAGCAGCCCCTGCCTCTGTCCCAGCCTCACTCCCTCCCCCACCACTAGGGCCTCAGTCTGCCCCCCCACCTCCATTCCCTCAACAGACTTACCAGCTGTCCATGCATATAGCATTTATTGGCCACATTATTGGCCACATCATTTCTGCATACCTCCTATGACCTTTTTAATTACCCCTAGGGGTGTGTGTACCCCCAGCTGACAACCACTGGTCTAATGTTGTGCAGCTGTTGGAAAGTGTACTGGGGGCCTTCCCAGGGCCGGTTAGAAGTTGAGCAGATCATCAAGCCTGTTTCTGAGCTAACTGCTTGTGTCTCTTGCCCGCCACACCTTGATAGAAAATGATTAAGATATTAGCCAGGCAGGAAGCTGCACATTTTTTGCCCCAATACCAGGGGGTGTTATCTGCGGCTCCAAGCCTTCCCTGCACTGCAGGCCATGCCTTGCAGATGGTATCTCAGTTCTTAACATTTCTGGCCCCGCACTGCGCCCCATAACATTCTAGTCTGGACCCCAACTAGATCCCTTCCCATCAGGCAGCCTACTCCACACTCATTTTGGGCTGCCAAGCTCCTTGCACTCTTCCCCCTCTCATGTGTGGCCCCCTGGGACCTTTTGCCATACAAGCCCTGGCCCCACCTCCAAGTTCACTTGGAACCTCAGGCCGTCAGCTCTGGGTATCCCTCACAGTGGGCTCCTGGCCCTCTTGACCCTTCTGATCCTGCCCCAGCATTGACCAGTTGAGGGTACCTCAAATCAGGCTTCTGAGCATCTAGTCCACACTCTCTTACATGGGTCTACTTTCTCAGGCCTTACTATGGGCTTACCCACCTGGTTGTGGGGGCTGGGGCTATTAAGGCACTCTGACCCACCTTTCATTGGGGTGGAACTGGCTTGGCATTTCCTGGGGGCTCCCACAATATTAGGAGCCCCACCAGGCCACCCATCCCCAGCAGGCTGCAGTTTTAGGTCATGCCCAGTACCAGGAGCCTCCTCCATATCCATAGCCCCAGCCCATAAACCTCCAAGCTGTTCCTGAGCCCCAATTCCATGAGCTGATGCTGCCAGCAGCAAACTGCTGCTTCACCCTATATATACCCTGAGTCTCAAAATGGCTGCTGTACTCAAGCACCTGGCTGCTGCCTGCTGCCGCCCTTAAAGTGGCAGGCCCTGCCACATTCCTGAATTATGAATTGGTGAGACTGTTAGCTCGGTGGAAATGGCCCACTAGCCTCCTCAAAGGGAGTTTGATCTCATAGGAAAAGAATGGGAATAGGGTCCAGCCAGTAGTCATCCTCCTGCTGTATTCAGCCTTGGTGAGGCCACAGCTGGAGTACTGCATCCAGTTCTGGGCTCTGCACTTTTGGAAGGATGTGGAGAAGCTTGTGCAAGTCCAGAGGAGAGCCACGCATATGATCAGAAGACAAGAGAACAAGTCTTATGAGGAAAGGATGAAAGGCATGGGACTCTTCAGCCTGGAAAAGTAAAAGCTTAGGGGAACTTGGTGGTGGTCTGTAAGTATATTAGAGGTGTGCACCTGGAACTGGCAGAACGTCTGTTCACCAGGGTACCTAAAGGGAAGATGAGGTCTAACAGTCATAAACTCCATTTTAGGCTGGATATTAAAAAAACTTCTTTACCGTCTGAGTCCCCAGAGTCTGAAATAGACTACCCCCAGAAGTGGTGCAGGCACCTACTCTGGACACCTTTAAAACACACTTGAATGCTTATCTTGCTGGGATGATCTGACCTCAGCTGACTTCCTGCCCCTTTAGCAGGGTGCTGGACCCGATGATCTCATGAGGTCCCTTCCAGCCCTAATGTCTATGAAATCTATGAAGTAGAGCTGATCATATGTGGATGTGGTGCTATCAATAGTAAGTCTACACTTGAAAGGAAGATAGTGCCTACCTGTGCTGTAATCCTAATTTTAATACAGTGAGAATGGGTAACAACAATAATGAACATGTGGCTGTATGGCAGGGGTGTCAAATAGAGCCTGTGGAGCCTCATTGTCCAGCCCCCTTGTGCCTTTGGATCTGATCAGCTCCACACAGGGCATGGTGCAGGGCTGATCCACGGGGCGGACCAGGTCCACAGACCATCTCCCTTTTCCCCCCCCCTGGCATATAGGATCTGGTGGCCACTCCAGCCAGTCTGGGACATACCCTGTTTGCAGTGTGGAACCTGGAGCAACTGGAACAGGCTCCATGTGTGGTACAGTCCAGCCAGGAGCATGTAGCATGGCTCCCAGACCAGCTAGAGCAGGTGCCATCCTACACACAATGCCTACCCCAGCTGGACTGCACCACATGCACCACCCACCCCAGCAGCTCTGTGATTGCACAGAATGTGGCACCTGCTCCCACCAGTCAGGAATCCCCACTGCATGTAAGCATCACAAGCAGTGCAGGTCCTCGAATGACTGGAGTGGGTGCCACACACAGCATTGTTATCAGAACAGGCTCCATGTGTGGGGCAGTTTGGCTAGAACACCTTCCCTGGCTGTTCTGGGATCTATGTTACAAACTTCTGGCTGGATTATGCCTCATTTGGTGCTCATTCTAGACACTCCAGGATCTGTGCCACTCTCAGTATGGGTCCCAGTCCTGCTAGAGCAGCCAGCAGATCCCATATGCTGAGGCGTAAGGAAAGGAAAGGGGTCTGTGGGCCTGATCTGGCCTGTGGACTGGCTCCATGTCACTCATCTGACCCATGGGACTGAATGAGTTTGATATCCCTACAGTATGGTCTTCATTGCAGGCAGCACAAGTTGGCCAGGCACTCTGGGAATGTATTCAGCCTCACAAAATTCCATTTCACTGCATTTTTACTGCTGTTGTTTGTAAACTGGCTAGATGAGATGAATAATTCTACTATCATTTGTGATGCAAGCACATCATAAGCATAGTAACTGCTGTACTTTCATTGTGACCCTAGGGATATAGTCCTGTTTTATACACAGTGGGTACGTCTGCTCATGCTATGAATTCAAAGCAACAAACTCTGGAGCAGTTTGAACCAGAGTAAACTACTGCTGGTGCAGTGTCTACATATGCCCCCGGGATAGCAGCAATTTGAGCCAGGGCAGAGCAGTTTACGCCAGGGCTAGGGGCACAGGGTGTCAGCCCCAGACTCTGGGTGGCAGTGGCAGACAGCAGAAGGCCTGGCTAGGGCATAAGGATGCTGAAAGTGCAGAGCTGTGTGGCTAGGCAGAAGGCAAAAGTCTGTCCCCCTGCCGGGTGAGCTGACTGGATACAGTTTACACCCATGTCAGCATCTACATATGTTTTTAATCACAGTTCATTACTCTGCCATAAAATAGTAGTGTCCCCAGCAGTACCACTTTAGGGAGGAGTAAATTAGTTTACTGTGGCCTAATAGTACATCATTGCATGTGTAGACGATGTTGCTTTATTCTGCAACCAATAAATCTACTCTGCAGTTCAATGTATGTGTAGATTCAGCTAGTATTCCTAATCTGTGGGATTAGGCACCTACCAGTGTTGCCTACCATCACCTGTGGATCAGCACCACACATTATCACAATGGCAGTGAATTGCTGTCATCTTGGATGTAGCTTCTAAAAATAAATGTTTTCCCCAGCTGTGCACCTCCAGGAACAGCCTATTATCTTTGTTGCTGGAAAGAGGTGTAATTTTTGTGTTCATTGTACCCTATAGAAAGCTATGCAGATAAAATAAAAATGAATGATAATTATATGTCCAGTCAATGCTGCAGGACTCTCAGTTCTGCAGAAGAACATTGACTTTGACAGTAACAGAATTTGTCACAGCTGATATAGAAGGGCAGAAGAGGGCCCCGAACTAGTGGATACACTGGAACTGTTAACTGTTAGAAGTAGCGCATTACTTACAGTTGTGTGTTCACCAGTGTAAGCAGTTCAATATTGGGTGAAAGCATGCAACTCCCTTATGATAATTTAGCTTTTATGCTGGTATGGTACTAGAGTATTGACCTGGACATCAGATTCACAAATTATACTGCCAGAAGGGACTCTTGTGGTCATTTAGCCTGGGTTTGGGATAACAGGCTATAGGGCTTCCCTGAATTAATTCTTGCAAAAGTCAAAACATTTTCCATTCCTCCCAAAGCTCTAACTTGATTCTCCCACACTCGCACCAATATTGAGTAGGATTTAGTTGTATAATTGGCTTGCTTTGTATTTTTAAGCCCTTTTGCATTTGAGGAACTCAAAGTATTGTTTAATTATGTGTAGCTAGACTACAAATTGATGAGGAAAGACATTATGTTTGCCCCCATTTTACACAGGGGGAATGTGAGGCCCAGAGAATGGGTGTCTTGCCTAGGGTCATGCAGAAAATCTAGAGCAGAGTGAGGACTCTTGCAGATCTCTCAATTTCCATTTCTGTGCTTTAATCCCAAATCCATTCCTTTAGTAGCAGAAGGTTGGAGAATGGTTTGATTATCCCTGTGTTAATGAAGGAGCATATTGACTTGCTCTGGAGAATCAGGGGCTAGTAACCATGGAAAGCATCCTGCAATGAATGTTAAGGAAAAATGAAGTCTTTTATATTCACATTTTTGCTTGATCATTGCTTCTGATTTTATATGAATAATTTGACCAAGAGTCCAAGCATTTGGACCTTTTTTTAGGTGGGATGATTCGTCAAACTTGATTCAGTGTCATCTTTTCTCTCAGGAGTCACTTTTCTCTCCTCCACTAGCTACTTTTTGAGGGAAATGCTAGAATCAATAGCCTGAAAGAATCATTGACTTTGCAGGCAGAATTTCTGCTTTATATCCTATGAAGGACATGCAATTCAGGGAGAAAATAAACAGACAAATGAAGAATCTGGAATCTTTGTTGTAGAGGCCCAACTAAATGATTCTGTACCAGTAATCAATAATGTGTGGTGACTGCCATAATATGTGGCCAGAATTTAATATAAGGACAATTTGAGATGGGATAAAAAGTGCAGAATACTAGGAAATAGGTTGTTACCATGTTGGTCTAAGGACACAGGCCAGGGACAGGCAATTATTTTGGGCAGAGGGCTGCTTACTGAGTTTTGGCAAGCCATTGAGGCCCGCATGACAGGCAGCCCAGGGCAGATTAACATTAATTTTCTAAATTTTTTTAGGGGCCCTGCAGGCCAGATAGAATGGCCTGGCAGGCCGTATCCAACCCCTGGACCTCATTTTGCCCATCCCTGACATAGGCAAACAAGGTTCTTTGAGTAAATATAATATCTTGTATTAGACCAACTCAAATAACTGGAACAATTCTTCTTTGCAAACTTTTGGAAATAAATACCCTTCATCAGGCTGAGTAAGCATCTGCAGTTGGTGTGTGCTCTTCCTGGATGGAATAAATAGTAAAGAAGCCAGAGGCTGGTGTGCATGCAAGAAGGACAGTCAGTGAAGAGGTAAATTGAGGATTCAGTGGGTGAGAGACAGGCTGGGGGGAAATTAACGTAGCTGGTAAATAGTGGAGAGGTACCTGGGGAGTCAGATGTTAGGCAGGTTATAATGTGTCATAAATCCAATGTCTATATTTAGTCCACGATTTTTTTGTATCAAGGAGGTTGATGAAGTGAAGTTCATAGGCCTGTCTATGAAAGGTGTTTGGTAAATTCACTTTGCGGATTAGAACTGAGAGACTGGAAAGAGAGAGTAGTTTTCTTGTGAGAATGGTAGGGGAAGCATATGAAGGTTATTTGACCACTTGTGACGCAGTGCTATTTTTGGTTGCATTTTTTTTCTGTAGGCCAGCGAGTGGTCACCCGTCAAGTCTTGCTGTATTTTCCTCCCCCTGGGATCAGCTTTCCTTCCTTTACTTTCCTGTCACGACTTGATGTTACTTGGTTCTAACAAAAGAGGGAGGCTGACCCAAAGGTTCCCAGAAAGGATCTAGGCTCACCACCTGTAGGATAATGAGCTGTTGTCTTAAGGGCAAAATGCACTCTTCTACCTGCCTTTGACATGCCCCATGCCTCACAGATGTTTTTGTAATTTTCTCTTTATGTTGGGATCTCAGCCATTGTAGGCTTACCCCTTCTCTCTCTAGCTAGGCCTGTCAGTCAAAACCCATTAAGCAGGGCTTGACTCTGAGGCTCTATTTCTTTAACCCACTTGGGCTCATGACTCCCCGCTTCATACGCTCCACGACACCAGGCCTACTGGTCCTTCTGCACTGCACCCTGTCAAGCTGTTGGGGCCTCAGCTCCATCTGGCTTTGCCCCTCCTTCTGTAGTTAGGGCTGCTTGCCTAAGTCCACCCACTAGGACCTTGCTTCAAGGCTCCTATCTTCTCTTCAAGTGACTCTGGGTCCATGGCCTCAGCACTGCACCCTTAGTGCAGCAAGATTTCTTGAACCATCTATCATGGTGCTCCTTGGTGCTAATGAGGTCTCCTCCTCCCCTACAGCCTCAGCCACAAAATACCAGCCTTAACATTAAACGTAAACCTTAGGCCTCTATGGCCGTATAACAAAGATTAAAATAGATTAATAGATTCATAGATGTTAGGGTCAGAAGGGACCTCAATAGATCATTGAGTCTGACTCCCTGCATAGGCAGGAAAGAGTGCTGGGTTTAGATGACCCCAGCCAGTTGTCTGTCTAACCTCCTCTTGAAGACCCCCAGGGTAGGGGAGAGCACCACCTCCCTTAGGAGAGCAAATGCCTGCTTACAAGTGATTGTGCTTCTGTCTCACACCATGGCATAGTCTTCCCAAGGAGGCTGCTCTATAGTCATCGGGAGTCTCTGTCTCTGCTGCCCCCATGGCCATCTATGCTTGAGGTTTATGTGATTCTGGCCTTTCCCCTCCTGTCACCTGCCCAGCTGAGAGGGCTCAGTCCGTAACCCCTGCTCGACTGGACGGCTGCGCCCAGAAGGTTCTGGATTTAAAGGGGCCGCTCTGCTTCCTGGTAACAGGACTATGATTCCCTGTTACACCACTTAAATATGGATTTTGCATATACAAGTAACTGGTTATACACCAAATTTCTCAGGCCCATTCAGTACTAGATTTTCAGAGGTATGGGGCTGAGTCTGATTTGAAAATTTTTCCCTTTCATTTTGCCTGCTTTTTCTGATGGCACATTTTTGCTGTCTCTTTTGTATGTATAGTGATACCTGATTGACTAAAAAATGCAGCAAAGTACTATCAGATCTGGTCAGGCATCTTCTGATGACAAAGAGCAGCAAATTTCCCAAATATGAGTGAAAAATCCTCAGGAAATTACACTTATAGAAATTTATAATACTATATATGTGTCAGAAAAGAATCACTGGAGCACAGTCTATGTAACAAGTTTTATTTATGTGCAAGCAACAATTAATGTTACAGGCTTCTTGTATAACAAAGTATTACACGTGTCATGGCGCGGGTCTCCAGGGATGGCCGTGATGCCCCTTGCGGCTCTATGACTGTGCAAGCTCTGCCCCAAGGGTGCCCTTTTATCTTTCCTGCCATGTCTTTGTTGGAAAAATAACTCAGGAGGCTGCCCACGGGCCTTTGCTTAGTCCCAGTCTGTTGAACTTTACTCAAGCTCATGGAAAAATATGCCACGCTGTGTGATCTGTGGACCCTTTGCCAGAACTCCCTTCAATACGGTGATGCGCAGGGCACCTCAGGCCCTAGGGGCTCTTCAGTACAGTGCTGTACAAGGCACCTCAAGCCTAATGGACCAGTTGTGTGGCTCCAGCCTTCCCTCTACCACAACCTATGCCTCACAGGGGTAACATCGTTGATACGTTCTCTGCTGGGGCCTTGGCCTACTTGGCCTCTGCCCCTTTGATATAGGTAGGCCTTCTAGCCTAGACCCACGGTGTCAGGCATGGCTTTGAAGCATTAGCCCACATTCTCCTATTATTGGGCCTGGGGCATTACACAATATTGTGCCCCAATGAGGCTCCTCCTCCCCCATTAGCCTTATCCCTGTCCATTGGATCAAACCATAACAGAAACCTAAGCCCCTAGGCTATAACGTAATACTAACAATAAAGGCAGCACTCAGCCCCTTTAAAAAAAGCACACTCCCACCTGTGGGATATCATACCCCTTATCCCAGGGTACCTTAGAAGCTCCTAAAGTCTTACCGCATCTGGAGACAGCCAAGCAGGCAGCCAGATGCATTGGGCAGCTCTCTGGTGCAAGAGCTCTTTTTCCTGGCAGTGGCCAGACAGCAAGAGCCCAGCCAGCCCCTGCCCTGGGATTATGTGCTTCCTGGGTTCTGACTCCTTCCAGTCAGCTGACCACCTGCAGGTGCCAGCTAATTATCTTGTTAGCCTGTTGCTCAGGCAACCTGCAGCTGTGGAGCGCTGAATAGCCTGCCAGGCTCCTTTGCTAGGCTGTTTCTGCCCTTAAAGGTGCAGGCAGACTTTAGGTCTCTTTGACAATATGGTCTCTCTGAAGTGCTAGATCTGTCATCTATGATGTGATTTAATTAGTCCAAAACAAAAAGTTTAGAGATGGGACAGTTTGTTCTACTTGATCTGTAATGCTTTTTCTACTGTACTTCAATAAATGTTACTAGACTCTCAGCCCTGTTATATGCTTCACCACAGAACATAGTAGTTTTCTGTAGTCGTGTGCACTTTGGGCAAGAATCTTAGTTGTGCCAAGTTTGGATTTGGTGCAGACTGAGGGGAAAAGTAGCTATAAAACAATTATGTATTTCCCTAATCCTAGGCCAATTTAATTTAAATTGGCCTCTAGTTAAATATAGACTGTGCTGTGGACCAGGGGTGTACAACCCTGGCCTGTGCGCCAGATCCAGGCCCCAGCACCATGTAACAGACATGTTGTGTTGTCATTTTCTAGGATTGGGAGGCTTTTCTGCTGAAGGCTCAGAACTAACAGATTTCTGCAGTCTGGGTTTCATCATCTTGATTTTTTAAGGCAGCTGTTTATTGATTTTTTTTTTTTTTGTAAACATGCTTTGGTTTTAGTCTTCCAAGTTGGAGGATATTGATTTACATGTTCTGGTCTTTCTGAGCTGTCTGACAGAATGTGAAATCCAAAGAGTGTTTGTAGAAAGTGAAAAATGTATCTGTCTACTGTAGTTCTTTTTGTCTCTGAAATATTTTTTATAGTTACAGAGATGTTTCACTGGACAGCTAAAGATGGAACAAAGCCAAAAAATGCTAAACAACATCGCTTTGTTGAAGCAAACCTTTTGTTTGGACATTTTCCTCCATGCATTTTCATGTAATTCAGTGCCTGATTTTTTCTGAATGGTGATAGATTGACTGTTCTGGTGGTTGCCCACAATCAGGTATCAGTAGTATGCAGACACTAGCAGAGCAAACTTCCCTGTGGTGTCCTGCCAGTGTGCCTGATCCCAACATGCACCAGTTCAGGCACTGTGCCCATTCAGTTATTAGCCTCTGCTGGAATGGACTGTGACAGTGCTTTGTGTGATCTGGACTCCATCCACCAAGACAGAGAACTGGAATGAGACCAGCAACTTATTTCACATAAACCTTTTAGAAGTGGTACTGCTTATTCTTTACTACTGATATGGGTAAAATATTAATGGGTGACCAAAAGGAAATAGATACTCTGTTACATTACCATTCCTCTTGAGTCATCCATTTACTCCGTATATTACTTTAGCTCAGGTCAGCATATGCTGTAGTAGTTAGGTTTTTTTTATATCTTTTTCCTTATTTTTATGAGCATGTAGTTACATTTTTGTACGTGAAATCTGAAAATAGTCAACTGCTTGGGGAATGTCTTCATTGCAAGCACCCCATTTCCCTCCCCTGTATTCATAATTTGGGAAGCTAACCAGAATTTGTTAAGAAAAAGTATTATTAGTTTTAACTTAAGGTTAATAACCTTAGGCCAGTTCCAGTTCATCTATAGACTTTAACTGTAGCTGTCTAATTAAACTAAAACTAGAGATGTTTTACTTGACAACTATTTTTCTATGACTTTGCTCAGTTATTGTAACTAATCTGAGTTAAGAAAACACTTTTTATTTGCAATCTGAAAAGATACTGCATTTAGACCTGCATTTTAACAGACCCATTCATTTTAAAATCTTCCATTTCTAGATGTCCAGTTTGAGACATTCTCCATTTTCTCTTTGAAAGAGCTGGGGCCCACAACTTCATTGAAAATCAGTGTGAGCTCCAGGATCTGGGCAGTTCTGAAACTCACACCCAAGATGTCACAAATAGAGTGCTCCAAACTTAATGATCTCAAAATTATTGCCAATTTTGAAAACTTGGGCCATTGTCTTCTGTCAGATAGAAGCTAAAGAATATCTTGGATGTCCTAAATTATTTAGCCACTAATGAGCATAATTTCACTCCTTTTTAACATTTCTCTGAATCCAAGTTTATATGTGGTTGTCTGTTTTCTATTCAATAATGTCTCCGTGTTAGTTTAATTACGCAGGACAGTTGAATTACATTGTTATGGGAGATATTCTGTGATTGGAACAATCTGCTTCATAGAAATAGCTGTAAATTAACTTGAAGCAGATGAGCAGTCCCATTCATGTCAATGGATCTATTCAATTTTAAAGTTTAAGCACGCATGCACAGTTCATAGAATACAACCACTGAATTGTGCTGCTCAGACATATTAAGCAAATATCAGTTTTTCACAGTAGTCTGTCACAAGCTGAGACAAGGTTATATTGCAAGTGAATTCATTTCACAGCACGAAAAGGGGTAGAGAAGTTATCTAAGTTAAACGCAACATATAAATCTAATAAAGAAATTGGGGGTGTAAGTTGTAGCCATGTTGGTCTAAGGACATAGGCAGACAAGGTTCTTTGGGTGAATCTGATATCTTTTATTAGACCAACTTAAATGGTTGGAAAAAAATGGTAAGCAAGCTTTTGGGTTTAAAAACCCTTCGTCAGACTGAGGAAGTTTCTGCAGTTGGTGTGTGCTCTTCCTGGATGGAAGGAAAAGTAAAGAAGCCAGAGGCTGGGCTGCTATGCATACAAGATAGGCAGTCAATGAAGATGTAAATTGAGGAATCAGTGGGTGAGAGACAGGCTGGGTTGTGGGAGAAGAATAGTGGAGAGGTACCTGGGGAGTTAGATGTCAGGCAGGTTATAATGTGTCATAAATCCAATGTCTATATTTAGTCCATGATTTATAGTATCCAAGAGGTTGATGAATTGGAGTTCATAGGCTTGTCTCTGGGAAGTGTTGTGTAAATTTCCTTTGAGGATCAAGACTGAGAGATTGGAGAGACAGTGGCTTTCTTGTGAGAGAGGTGCCTCCACCGGTAATTGGGTATTTCTGTCTTTGATAGATTTCCGGTGTGTATTCATTCTGGTGTGCCGTTGTTGTTTGATCTCTCCTACGTATTTTCCATCATTTCTGGAGGTGCAGCTGTAAGATCGGCTCTGTTGTGGGGTGTAGTAATTGTGGGGAAGGTGGAGATGTGTTGGCAGGTTTTGCATTTCTTGTCATAGCATGGTCTGGATCCATTTGGTGTGTTCTGGGCCAGCTTGCTTAACATTTAAATGTAGATTTAATTCTCTAATGAAACCTTCTTTTCCACTTCTTTCTGGTGGAATTGCTTAACATTTTTTTCCAACTATTTAAATTGGTGTAATAAAAGATATCAAATTCACCCAATAAATAAAACAAGTTTTTTCCCCATGTTTAGAGCTGTCAGGCAGATTTAATTCTCTAATGAAACCTTCTTTTCCACTTCTTTCTGGTGGCGGTTCAGTTCAGTTAATGGTGCCTGCATGTCGGGGCACACCTTTGTGTGCTTGGTACTTAAAGGGCCTGCGTAGGCTGTGAGGCAGCCTGCTGGTGGCTGCAGAGCAAATCAGAGGGTCACATGACAACCGGGAGGCTGCCTGTGTAGAGTAGGGCAGTGCAGCCTCAGAATAAAAGCAGCTCTGAGCAGTAGAGCCGGCAGGTGCTGCTGGGTTGCTGCCAGAGTAATACCTCCCAGCCAGAGATCTGCTGCTCCCAGGAACGTTCTGGAAGCCAAGGGTAGGAACTGTGTGGATGGAGGAGGGTCCTGGTCCTGGGCAATGACCGAAAACTACACCCTGCTGGGGAAGATGGTGTGGTGGGGCTGTTTGTGGCTGGGCAGTCCTCAGAGAATGCTACACCAGTGCCTCCCTAGTGAAATGCGAGTGTGGAGTGCTGGAAAGCTTCACTGCCACTGCCTTGTGGGTGACCCCATGGAGGGGAAAGACTAGGGAAGCACACCCTGAGAGAAAAGCACAGGGCCCAGGCATGTTGACACCCACTTGAAGTGTGAGTGGGCCATAGGCGAGTAGGGGCCAGGTATGTTGACAGATTCCTGAGGCCCCATGGGATGTTAGCCCATAAGCCCCAGTGAGGGGACAGAATAGTGGGCCCAGTGGAGTGAGACCCGGTGGCCATGTAGAGTAGGGCCTTGGAGGGCCGGAAATACTGCACGTGGGCCGACCAGAGTAGCTGGAGTGGAGGCCCCAGTGAGGGGACATGAGGCCCTGGCACACCTGAGGCCAAGTTGGGCCAGTGGTTGAGTGGCCCAGTTAAGGGGCTGGAGGAGTGACAAGGGGTAGTGATTTGGATGCCATCTGTGAGGCATGGGACATGGTAAAAGAGAGGTCAGAGCCATGTATTACATCCTTGGCATCAGGGCATTAAATGGGCAGCCTCCTGCATTCTTCCTATCAAGGCATGGCAGGACAATCAGGGTGGACTGCCCTAGACAGGTGGTTGAGCTGACATTTTGAATGGCCCCTGAGATGGGCCTCTGTCACACTGCACAACTGAGAAGCTTCTGGGATTTGCAAGAGGGAAAGGTGAAAATGTAACTGGTACGAATTAAAAGAGGATGGTTATTTCCAGCCAGCAAATTAAGTCTCAGAGGAGCAGAGCCACTTGAAAGTAGGCAGGGCTAGCCCTTTTGAGTTGTTCGGCTGCTCTTTATGCTGCCTTTTTGCAGAGTCACAGAGGGGATGACAAGAGGGTATTTGGTTCTGTAAAATACAGGTTCTGGTTTTTTGCTTTCTGTTTAATCTGGGTGATTAGCCTCAACCTGTGAGCTGGGAAGAGCACCCCAAAGGAGTGATTCTGTCTGCAAGGCAGAGAGAGTATGCAAAGATGCACCTTTCAGGGAAAGTGAAGATCACTGTGAAAGCATAGCCATCATGGGTAGTTTATAGAGTAACCTTTGTGCTCTAGTCCCTTTTCTTTAGACTCCTCAAGTTCAATACATTAAAAGCTTGACATCACTTTTAAAAGCTATTCAGTGCACTATATTTCTCTTCCAGACGCTCTTTTAGTACAGATGTTTTCACAACCCTATTGTTAGCTTACAAGAGAATATCCCTTAACATTCTTTAAAAAGTCAGTCTGTTCAAATTTGCTCAGAAACTTCTGTTTTGTGTAAACAAACTTTGACCAAATGCAGGTTCACTGGAAAGGCATCCATGATTTCTGTAATTCCAACAGAAAATGTATTGATTTAAAGATAAATTATTCCTCACAGATGACAGCAGTCCAAAGTGTATGGGGAATCTAAAAATGAAACTCAAGTAAAATCCTCAAAGCTAACTGCCTGCCAGTTCTGAGAATGTGAGGCAAAACAGAAAACGATTGGACTGGTATTGATTGGAGTATAAGCTGGAGGCCATCTTATTATGTTTTTTATATAATGCCTAGCACTAAGGCTCCCAGGTGCTAGAATAGCACATATAATACATGGAAAAGATATTTGAAAACATTGCCATAATAGATCAGAGCAGTGATCTCTCTAGTCCAATATCTCATTTCTGACAGTGGCCAGTATCAGTGATCAGAGGCATAACTGGCCAGGACTACACCTGGAGGAGCCCCCTGCTCCCTTCCATCTCCCCCTGGATCTCTAGAGGCTCTAGTAGTGAGCAGGAGGAAGAACTGGAGTTCAGTGTTGCTGAAGGGATATCTCACCATTTTTATTTTTGCTTCAGACATCCATGTCAAGCAGGCAAAAAAAAAAATCATATTTTGTGAGCAAAAAATGGGGTGACATCTCCTCTAGCACCAGTAACCTCCACTGCTGCTGCCCCACAGAACTACATTCCCCACAATGCCCTTCACTAGTTGTGTGTTTGCTTCTGCACCGCCTATATTGGATGCAGTAGCTGGAGCCAGAAAATGCAGGGGAGCAGGGGACAGGAAGATGAGGCACCCGCAGCTGCATTCTAGAACTGCTCCCCTCTCTCCCAGGCTCCTGCCCTGTTTACCCATCATCTATCCTTCTGTTATTGTCAGTTGCATCTTCACAGGGAGATAGTTATGCAATAATCAGCCTCAGAAGTGATAATGCAAGTTTTTTCTCCCTCAGGTAATTAGGAGGAAAAATACAGGCTTGTAGCTCACAAGGTGAGACGGGACTGTTACCACCCATCTAAATTGACCTCCTGTGTAACACAAAACACAGGGCCTACAGTTTAACTCAGTTGTTACCTACTCCAGTAATCTGCTTTTTGACCCACTGCATGAGAGTTTATATCCCTGTATCACTAGTCTTAAGCAGTTAAAAACCTAGTCAAGTTGTAAAAGATCATGAGACTTCTAAACATCATGTTTTTAGATGTATTTGCTTGCTGCTTCTAACTCTTTAGAGTTTACCTTTTCCACAACCATGAGGACTGGAAAGTTTTTAAAGGGAAATGAAAGTTGAGTCTCATGACCTCAAGATCTGTGTCTTTAAGAAAAATCAATCCATATTGTAAGATTTATGATAAAATAATGGGTGATACTGAGTCTTCTGCAAGAATGCTTTGGGTTTTTTTAAAATCCTTAATGTTAAACTGGGATATTTTTAATCATATAAATGCTCTGTCTTTTAAATTATTTTCTATTCGTTGTTCATTAATTTCTATTCATTTCTATTCATTGTCCAAACTCTATGAAACTAGCCAAATGAGAGAAATAGAGAAAAAATTATTTCAAAACCCCTTTCTTTTAAAACAATATAACGGGATGTTTGTAAGGTAGGAAAGAAAAACTGTATTAAAAATAATATGGTGCTGACAATTCTCTGTCAAGACAAGAGGATCCTAGAGTCAGAATTTGTATAGAATGATATGGAAACAGTATATAGTTTTGAATATTATTATTTCTTCCATTATGTATCAAGGCACATAAAGCTTAGCATATTTTGTTGAAATACAATGTACTGCTTTTTAACTAAAATATGGAACCTGCTCATACCAGTGATATGGTTAAATATTCAGGGCTAATCTATCTAGGCTAATTGCCTCTGCAGCAATCTGTAGTTTGTATCATTCCTTATTTTACTACTAATTTGAAAAACTTTAATGAGGAAAAACTACATCCAAGTTCTTGAACTGCAAAAATATATGGTAATCTAATAGCACATTAGTAATACATAGTCACAGATAATAGATGGAGATGAAGAATAGGCTCCTACAAAAACTTAACAGGGGGAAGTTTATGTAACAGCTCTGGAAGTAGAAGCTAGTAGACATGCAATATTAACTAAATGAGGCCTTATTGAGTATAGTTGGTGGCAATGGCTAGCTTTCTGTTCCTTTATTAAATAAGAGCTGTACATTTTCTTTTTAGCTCCATCATTCTTTATGAGCCTTGAAAGTACAAGGGATCTGATAGAAAAAGTCTTTCTTTTCCCCTCTGGTTGGTCAGAGTATACAATACTCCAAGCTGAGAAGTACTGGATCCATGATGCCATTTTTAACTTTTTTTTAAACATTATATAATTTTGAAACTGACTTTTGTAGATAATTGGTGTGTTCCTCCCCCCATCAGTATTGCTGAATGATTGCTGAATGTGATTCATGCCTCTTCAACCAAAATAAAACCATAGATATAAACTAATCACTAAGGCTAGAATCACCCTTCAAGAGGAGGCTGGATAGATATTTGGCTGGTGTGATAAGACCCTAGCACCCATTCCTGCCCCGGGCAGGAGGTTGGACCTGATGATCTGTTTAGTAGTGCTGTGTGAGATTTTGCTGTCCATTTCATTTTTACACTGTTTTGACTAATTTCGAGCTTGAAACAGCAAAATCGAAACAAAACAAAGGCCCTCAAAATAACCTCATAACAAAACAAGGATGGTTGAAATGTTTCAACCATAGGCTGGGAATGGGAAGTCAGCCTAGCTGGGCTGCCTCCCGCCCCGATGTGATCTAGCACTGGGGGTGGGAAGTCAGCCCAGCTGGTCTGACTTCCCATCCCCAGTGAAACACAAAACAGAGTCGAAACAGCCTTTCTGTTTCGATGGAATGGAATGGAACAGCTGTTTCAACTCAAAATGAAATTCGAGACAAGGCACTGTTCCCTTGAACTGTCAATACTCAAGGCAAAACACAACAGTGCCATTTCTCAGCCCTACTGTTTAGGTCCCTTCCAACCCTAAGCACTATGGTACTATGATACCCTGCTCAAATGCAGGGCAAGAATGACAGCACAGTCTGTTTAATGGGGCAGTAGCTGGGAATTGGAAAATTTGAGTTCTGCTCCCTGCTTTAGTGACCTGCTATGCAACCTTAAGCAAGTAATTTTACCCTTCTGCCTGCTTTCCAGTCATTAAAATGAGAATAATACTCTTTACCCACTCTCTCTTTTATGTAAAGTG
Source organism: Caiman crocodilus (assembly GCA_030014935.1). Lineage (NCBI taxonomy): Eukaryota > Metazoa > Chordata > Crocodylia > Alligatoridae > Caiman > Caiman crocodilus. Next base: position 34,230,944 of record JAGPOW010003364.1, on the reverse strand, counting down.
CTTTGACTCTGTAGATGAAATAGTCTTCATGACAGCCTGATAATATTATTTCTAATTTAGATAGAATACTTCTTTTGATCAAAGCCCTCAGCCCCTCAAGCCTTTTAGTAAGTATAGTAACTCTGATTCCTGACTACTCACCATAAGTAGCTTTATGCACACATGAGCATTAATGTGCAAGTCAGGAAATGTGGTGGGACTGAGAAATACACTGAGTATGTTGATTGGACATTTACTGGTACAGCTTTTATACCATTCCAGGAAGGGATTAAATAACTCTCCTGGCAGAGAACCCAAGGGATGGTATTAGGAACTGCAGAAGACAGAGGGTCTTAGGGTGATGGCATTACATTGGACAAAGGAGTTTTGGGTTCAGTCTTGGATTCTGCCATAGAGGTTTTGTGTTACCCTTGGCAAATCACTAAATCTTTCTATGCCTCAATTCTCTATTTGTAAATAAGGAGGGAAACGCTTCATTTTTCTTGTCTATTTAGATTGCAGCCTCTGCGTGGCAAGGATAGTCTATTATTTTGTATACAGTGTTGTATGGTCTTAAAGTAGGCTGAGGCTGCTGGCTTCTAGTGTAGAATAATTGTCCTCTTTTAGGGGTGAAGACTTCTTGGAGTACATGAATCCAAGCTTTCTGATAGATGTGCAATTTATTAGCCTAGGTAAACCTGGCAAAATGTTTAAAGAACAGTGAAAGGGACATATTGGATGATTAAAGTGGGAAATTAAGCTCTTAATGTGCCTAGGAAATAGAAATGAGATAAACACTATAGAAACAAAAATACCCCACTGTCTTGGCCTAATCTTGTCGCCTCAGTAATATGCTCAAGGAATGAGTGAAGACAGCTATTACACCAGAAATAGTGACAATTTATTGTCAAATACAACTTGCAGCATTTTCATGTGAAAATTATTTATTGTAATGCATCACAGGCTGAGTGATGCAAAACCCTAATAAATCCTCCTGGATTTCATAACAGAAAATGTGATAGAGCACTATTTTGTGCCTTAGGCAAAAAAGAACAAAGCATGCACTTGGGAGCTTTTAGGTGATTTATGTCAGACTAGAGGAAACAAGGGGGTGTGTGTGTGTGTAAAAAGAAATTAAAAATTTCTGCTGATCCCTTTGCAGGATCTGGACTACACAAAGAGCAAATCTTAAGAAAGCAGAACAAAAGTCTCAGATCCTTTCATTACACAGAAAAGCAATTAGTCCCAATAAATATTGCTTATAGTAAAACAATGTTGTGCTCTTCAATTTGAAAAGGAGTATGAGAGCAGCAAAGTAACAATAATAATCTAAAAATAGCAGTCTCCAGTGAATTCAGGGAACTAGTAGGTAAGATCCCCTGGGAATTTTAAGGGTTTTTTTTTACCTACTTAAGGAAAGCTGGTAATTTCTGAAGGAGACTATTGAAGGCAAGATGGTAAACTATTTTATGCAGAGAAGTAGCAGAAAACATAATAAGAGACTAAAATGACTGCAATCAGGAGCTCTTTAATGACTTGAAAATCAAAAAGGAATCATATGAAAATAAAACCAAGGACACATTGCTAAGGATAATTATAAAAGAATATTGTGTAAATGAATCTGTATGGACAAATCAGACAAAATCAGAAAGACTAAGGCACAAAAAGAGTTTCTGCTATAACTGAACAATAATAAGGAAAAATAAATACAGGAGAACTCAGGAAAGCAAATAAGCAATGATAGAGGGAAGGACAAATATCAAATGCATCTTTTAATTTTGTACTAGTGCTGTGGTTCTCAATCTTTTTGGACTCAGGACACCCTTCATTGGATTTGAGGCACACTTCCACATTCTCCATAAGAATTAGATGACACCCAGTTTCAAAAACAAATTAATATAATACATAGTACTTACTTCCTTACACTGAGGATGGGCAGTAGGGGTGGGAGTTGGTCCAGGCAGGGACAAGCCTGAGCCTGGCTTATCTGCTTAGTTACTTATCTCCTCACAGCTCACCTGTGCTCTGGTTGAGAATCACTGCACTAGTGGCTAATTATGAAGTTAGTTAGAGTGATGTTGTAGCCATGATGGCCCAGGAACTATGCAAAGGGAAGATTATTTTAGGTGATATCATTTATTGAACCAACTACATAGTTCGAAGAGATGTCAGACAAGCTTCTGGAAAAGAAGCAGACACAGCTTGAACTAAGTACTAGGTAGAACAATAGCCAGTACAAACTTAAAGGAATGAAGCAAAGGTGTTAAATAGGAGCAAAGCAGCATTTTCAAAACTAGCTGGAGAATGAAAGAAGTGCAGTAGGCATTTCCCAATAGGCCTGTTATTAAGCTAAGACAGTGCATGCATACAATGAATACTCCTCATCATCATTCATTAAGTACACAGGTCTCATACTACATTTCAAAATTATAATGGATCAGCTCTGTCCTGCACGCTGGCCAAAATGGAAAAAAGTCATGCAGCTCCAGTACAAAGTTGGAAACCTTTCATATTGAGCCCTTTCTATGGTCTCTCTGCTTCAGAACCACACCAGTTCTCTTCACTCAGCACAACAGTTAATTCACTTGCATAATCTGTCTCTCCTATGAGTGTAGGTGGTAATGTAGGGTAAAATTGTCCCCTGTAAAGCAGCTGTTACTCTGTTTTATAAATCTAATTTTCCAGCAGATCAGTTTTTATTCCAATAATAATGGTTATCAGTTAGCCAGCCTGTCTGTTTCTATTTCTCCCTCTGGATCCTTATAATTTGGCCAGTTCCTAGCTTTGAAAACACAGGGATTAAGGAATGCTTGGCTCTCTCCATGAGAAAGCACAAACTCTGTAAAACATAGTTGTAATGTTTGAGACTGACTTAATGTGAACAGCCAACTTGTGGGGAATAAGGCACTAAACCTTATTCAGATGGTAGGAAAATTCTGGCAAGTATTCAAGTTTGCAGAGAGGGTGGGGAGAAAAAATAGATCACTGCTGCTTTCTCTGCCCTGTATGTTATAGGAGGCCTTTCACACACTTCTCTGAGCAGTGAAAGGCCAGAGGCAGGAATAGGGAGCATCCACTCAATGCAGCATGCTCTCTCCTGTTCAGAGCAGGTTTCCCAGCAAGACTCTTCCTAGGTGTTTGGCTGCTCAGATCAGCATTGGCCCCTTGTGTCTAGCAATAAAGGGCAAATATAAAGGGCAAATGCAACATAATATTGGGGAGGGACCGCATGATTTCTCTTGGAGGAAGCTGCCATACAAAAAAAGGAAAAATTGGAATAGTGCAAAGGCTTGCGTCACACATGCTTTCCTTTTCCCCTCTGGGGGTTTCTGAAAACCACACAATTACAGGGGAAACCTTGGTAGATTCAGCTTTTCTGGGAAATCTCTATGCCCAATAGACTGATTCCGAAAATTGTTTGTTTTCACTAATTTTTTGATTACAGAAAAGATCCCAGAAAGCCCACTGCAGGGCAAAATGGTTTTCATAGTTTCATAGTTAGTAGGGTCAGAAGGGACCTGCGCAGATCGTCATGTCCGACCCCCAGCCATGGCAGGAAAGGGTACTGGGGTCAAATGACCCCAGCAAGGTGTTCATCTAGTTTTGACACTCTGGATTCCTGTTTGAAATCTCTGTGGTTATCTTCTGTATTGTGTTTGTACAACCTAATAGCCATGGCACCCTGCTTGAGAATCAGGCATATACATGTTCTAAACCTTTTAAAACACCCTTATTTTGAAACCGGTCATATGGCGCACAGGAAGAAAATGGTATTGAGAAAAGCTGTGTTGACTCCTGGGGTTTTTTGCTATTACTTTGGATGATGGGATTGAGTGTGCTCATAGCAAATTCACAGAAGATTCCAAGTTGGATGGAGTTGTAGACACCCTGGAGGACAGAGCAAGAATCCAGAATTACCTGGACAGACTGGAAAAATGGTCCTTAATCAATCAGATGAAATTCAACAAAGACAAGTGTAAAGTCCTGCATTTGGGACTGAATAATTGCATGTGCCAATACAGACAGGGGAATGATTGGCTAGGCGGCAGTACTGTAGAGAAGGACCTGGGGATTACTGTAGACTATAAACTGAATATGAACCAGCAGTGTGTTCTTGTTGCAAACAATGCCAACAGTATACTGGGTTGTATTGACAAGAGAATCACTTGATCAAAGCAAGTGATTCTTCCACTCTGTTCAGAACTGAGGCCTCCCCTGGAGTACTGTGTCCAGATTTGGGCCCCACCTTCAAAAAAAGACATGGATGAGATTGGAGTGAGTCCAGCACACAGTGACAAAAATGATTAGGGGCCTAGGAAGCAAGATTTCTGAGGAAAGTATGAAAGAACTGGAGACGGCTGTGGTAGAAGATTTGATATTTTTTCAAATACCTGAAAGGTGATTATGGAGAGGATGGAGATGGGCTTTTCCATGGGACCATAGGGGACAGGACCGGAAGCAAGTGCCCCAAACTGTAACAAAGGAAATTTAGGTTGGAGATTAGGAGGAACTTTCAGACTCCAAGAGCAGTCAAGCATGGGAAAAAGCTACCTAGAGAAACTGGGGAATCTCCATCCTTGGAAATTTTCAGGAGTAGATTGGACAAACTCATGGATGGGATGGTTTACTCGGGGGACAATCAAACCTTGATCCAGGGGGCTGGACTAGATGACCTTGTGAGGTCCCCTTCCAGCCCTACTTTCTTATAATCCTTTGGTAGTGATAAGCTAATGTAAGTTACCACCGAGTGAAGAACCAAACGCTAATTTAAGATGAGAGAATGTGACATTATCACCATTTTATTTGACACTGATTATGCTTTCCAGAGTATGCTGTTGTTACTAAAATCCAATAAAGTCATTTGCTCCCATAAATAGATAATATTATTTTCTATGAATGTACAGAGCAGTCTAGAATCAGCATGGACATTTTTATATTAAAAAGACTTTCAAATATGTTGGAATATGTTCCTGTTACATAGGGATATATGATAAGTATACATTTCTGTGTGTTACAGTTTCTACTTACCATGCATACACTGACTTGTGGTATTGTGAAAACACTGCAGAGTTAATGAGATGTTTACTGTATTAGGGTCTAATGGCCACTAAAACCTCTACTTATTTCTAATCGGTGAGCCATTACCAGCTTTTATCTTTTGTTTTCAGCACTCTTCTAGGTCTGGAATTCATATTACAAAGGTAGCATAGCCAACTGTAATGTGTTGTCACTGCTGAGCATGGTGGTGATTTATGAGTCCCAAACTAATGAAGAGCTTACCTTGGGTTCTTAATTTAACACATCAGCAGGCTTGAAAATCTGAGCCTTTCTTAAGTGAAAAATCAGCATAAAATAATCAGTCATTACAGCTGTGAGCCTGGAAATTCTCCTGGCTATTTTTTGCAAGAAAGGCTTTCTAAACTCATATATGTTTGAGGAACCTATTATTTTCCTTAGATCTGTAGGTAAAGGGAGCCTTCAGTGGCTTTCCTCTTCTGTGGCAGGAGGCCTCCACAATAGTGCCTTCACCCTTCTCCTCTCAGTCACCTTGAACAAATGGCATGCAGCATCCAGGCAAGGGGAGAGACTGAACTAATAGCCAGGGCGGGATGTCAGAGAAGATGCATTCACATCCCCGCTGAGATTTTACGGAGAAAATGATGTAGCTTAAAGGGACTGGTTACTGCTACTAGAGCCATATTGGAAGGGAAAATGAGGGTTACACCAGTACACACAGTGTAATCTCCATATGGGCAGCCCTGGTCTACTGCATATCCCATAGACTTGGGACAGGTCATGCAAACCTACACTTGGCTGGTCATGCATTTTTCTTGGGAAGAAAAAATGAGGCTAGGATAACCAAAACTAGACACCCTCATTTCTTGAAGAGCTTGGAAATTTCAGCATGTGGTAATGGAATACAATGCCCTTCACCTCTAAGTCACCGCTCCTCAGACTCAGCCCAAGCTGCTAGTAACAGAAGCCATCATATTTCATCTGAACCAACTTTTAAGAACATTTGCTATGTCAAAGTCCCTAGTCTTTTGCACAGAAGTTTATTGGTGTGGTATAGTAATTCACTGAGAGATGACTTACAGCAGAGTATTCTTTACAGAGCCTTTCAGTACTTTAAGATAGCTAGTTGCTGAATCTAACTTACAGCTGGGACTAGGTCTTGTTCCAAATACTGGCAATACCCAATTGATGCAGTGATATACACTGCTAAGAGACAGAAACATTATGGCTCCAAAATGAAGTAGATACTCTACTTAGGGAGAATACATTGGGCACCTTGGCTTTTACAATATGTAAGACTGACTAAATAGAAATGCATCCAGCTCCTCTGTCAAAATCAAATTTAAACCTTGTTCTCCAGAGGTGAAGGCTGGTGCAGTAACCCAAGTACATTGTAGCTTGATGCCAGAGTACATGCAAAAGTGCCTGTATAATGCCATGCGACATAATGAAAGCTACTCTTTTCCTTAATAGGACTGTAGATTCTGTGTACCAGTTCTACATCCACCTTAGACTTGATAATAGAACACAAGTTCACCATAAAATATACCATGTGGGAGTCTGTTTAGGTGTATTTCTTTGCAAGGTGTAGAAGTATGACAGAAGAGGCAAAGGACTGAAGTTTGTTAGTTTTGTTGTGTCAACTAGATCAGTGGATCTCAAACTTTTTTTTTTTGCAGACCACTTGAAAATTGCTGAAAGTCTTGGAGGACCACTTAAAACTATTTTTGTTCTACAAATCCAAGCACAGAACTCATATTTTAATATGACTATTTTCAGTAGTCTTACCTTACAAGTACAGATATTCTTGATTGTTCTGCAGCCTTTCTTTGGACCACTTAAATGGAGCTCGTGGACAGGTGGTGGTCCACAGACCGTGGTTTGAGAACCTCTGAACTAGACAGTTATTGGGCTTATTGCTTTTTGAGTTATGGCATTATTCCATAATGCCTTGTTAAATCATAGGCACTGGAGCAATAGGATTTGGTCTATGAAGGTGTTTGAGAGCTCTATAGTGGAGTTCAGAAAGGTTGAAAGACATCCAGCCTTTGGTGAATGAGGCACTAGCAAACTCCACCCTACTTGAACCTCATGCTTTATGCATCATGTTTCACTAAAGAAATAGTGTGTTCCAAGTTTACAGAAGACTCAAGAACAGTTCATCACTGCAACCTGAATGAAGGTAGATGACACCAAATGTGTGCCCTGTTTCAGTAGTAGAAGCAGGCTTACGATTAAGATAGGAATACATGGAGAGGGAGAAAAAGATAAATGGATAAGACATACTGTACTCTTTATTATGACAGAACATTTTTCCTGCTGATATACTGTCTTGTAAACAAAAAACAAATCAACTGATTTATACTGAAATTGATCCAAATTTGATACAATTTAAAGTTTCAACTACAAAGCAAAAGTACGGTACTAATCAGCTGCATCTTGTTCAGTAAATCAAATGGGTTGTGTATGGGACCCACAAAAGTAATGTCCCTTTGGATACTAAGCAATATATAGCTTCCGGTGTAAGGCCAATGAAAGTGTATAACTTATATGCCATTTTTGCTCTAAAAGATATTGCCTTGCTGTATTGTGAATTGCCCTTCAAAAACATGGGATTACTTGTTATTTGCATTAGACAAATACATGTGCTGTGCTAGATTTTGCTTGTGTTAGAATCAAGACCTAAATACTAGACACATAGCTACATGTGCCTTATCAAAAGTTGCACGCTGACACTGTTTGCCTATGATGTTTTTATTGCAACTCCCCATCACTTCCAATATACCTTAGAACATAGTTGGAACTAATTCTAGGCACTGCTGGAAAAATTGTAAGCCAGCAGTGCTATTGAAAGGGTAGAGGGGAAGAGGCCAAGCACTACCAGGCACTGAAGCTTGAATCTCAACTTATTGAATCAGTACAACTGAGGATGTGGTTCTAGTTAAAAATCTACTCCCTGTCCTGTTTTCCTGTATGCCTCTCATTCATCCACTGACCGTAATATAATTTTTTTCAATAAAACAGTTTTTTGTAAAGTTCAGCTGTGAATAGCATTGCAGCAGATACTTTGTTCACTGGACTCATCTCCAAAGGCTTAGTCAATAACTTATGCCTATTAGACTGCAGAAAAAACAGGGGTGAATTGCATTTTTTTGTTTAAAATGTTTATTATTTACAGGAAGTGGCTTGAAATACTGTTCCAATCACAAAAGGCCTTTGTTCCTAACTTTCCATGCCTGAGAATCAATGACAAAATACACTATGTTAAAAAAATCCCCCCAAATCAATATATATATTTTAGCATCATTGTAAGTGGATGAAAAGCTACACAAGCAAGCTGTTGCAGCCAAATGAGATCATGGCCCTGCGTTTTAATATTAAGATTTGATTCTCCTTTCATGGGCAGGTGAGTTAAAACTAAAGCCAGTGGCCAGATCCTCAGCTGGTATAAACTGAACTCGTGGCAGTTATTTTGATTTATGTTTGATGAGGCTGTGGCCCATTATCTAGTGAGTGGATGGGCTCACAAAGGGAGAGATCTGTTTTGAGGAGTTTGAATGCTTTCTGCTTCTGCCATTTCCACTTTTTCTTCTCTAATTCCTTGATGCTTTTATGGAGGATGTGAGAGAATGACCAAAAACAGGATGGGGTACAGTTCAGTCAAAACTACTCTCAGTGTTTCATTTATGATGCATTAGTACTGTCCTATAAAGGTGCACTGCTAAAGATTTTCTTGGCTGAAAGCAGTGGCTGGTTTGTAACCAGCCATATCAGCTGATACCAATTTGATAGCTGATTTACAGGAATGCAACTTGGCAGCTTGGAGAACAGCATCTAGCCAGTAACTCTGGGGAGGGAAGGGGCAAGGGGGGCCAGATCGAGGTCCCCACAGTGAGGGAGGGGGTGGCGAAGGGGCATGGGTAAGCGCTGCCCAGCTAGGATGGTAAATGCAACCCCAGGGCCAGAAGCGGGATGGCTTGGGACCCCACACAGTGCAGGGTCTCAACAGTGAGACCAGCTCCTTTTCACAGGGAATGTTGAGGCCAAAGCAGTTCCCTCTGTTCCTGGGGCCACAGGGCATGCCCTGGAGGAGGGAGAGAGAACACAGATCAGCAGCTGCAACCTGGTGGCGGGGAGTGCACATAGCTGGATCTGCTCCTCATCAAAGCCTGAGAAGCCTGCCAGGCAAGGAGGGAAGTTCAGGCTCTGAGAGGCTGTCACAAAGCAGTTGCATTGTCAACTGAGGGTGACTGGTGTGGGGAGTGGAAATGGGAGCTAGCTCCCCAGTGCTGTGTGCACCCCTGGGAGAGGCACAGGGAGCATGTGCCCCCCCTCACCCGCCTCAATTTGTGAGCAGAGCGAGGGCAGGCTGGCCTCTGTGGGCTCAGGACCAGGGGCTGCACCAGCCTCTTCCTGATTGGGGTGGAGCACACTGCATTTATCAGTGACATTATTGGCTACACTGTCCAAAAAAAAGCCTATTGCCAGTAATGTTCATTTTCCTTTTAACGGTGCCTGTCTGATATGCAGCCAATACATTGTACCTCTACGGTCCTACCCTGCTCTTGCAGCCTGAGGTATTCTTATCAATGGAAGTATGACTCTGCCTTCCAGAAAATGACTCCAGGACCTAAAGAAGGCAGTAAAGCACTTAAACAGTTTGGCTAAAAATATAATGGGTTCAATCTATATGTGTCTTCAGCAAGAGACTTCCAACTAAAGTACAGTGTAGAATCAAAGTTATATCAACACAATGGAGAAGAACAGATACTTGGTTTATGGTGAAGTTTTTTGACTCAAGAATACTAATTTTCCTTCTCTAAGCAAATATGATGTCCAATTCTAATGCTCTGCCTGTATCTCTCTGCACTAGGGGAAATTGGAATGAGCTTTATTTAAGATCTGTGATGAGCTAACTTAATGAAACATGCTCCTTTCTATGTCCTTTGGCTGTGTTACATAGCTAAAGCTAAATTATTCTAATAGCCTGCCAATGCTGCTCCTAATATTCCCTAGCTGTCTCCTAGCATTAGCGTGCTGTTAAAATGCTATACTTAAATGCAAATGTGTTGTGGGAATATCATTTTCCTTTGCAGAGATATAACAGCTGAATGTTTATGTTGTGGGGAATACACAGCAAGGATACAGTGACAAGGAGAGGCTGCTCTTGGATAATTGTACCTTCCAAGGAGACACCAAAGGCAAAATTCAATACAACTTGCTAGTCTAGTAAGCTATGTAGGTGAAATACATCCCTGGCAAATAAGTTATACACTTTCATTGGCCTTACACCAGAAGATATATATTGCTTGGTATCCAAAGGGACATTACTTTTGTGGGTCCCATACACAACCCATTTGCTTTACTGAACAAGATGCAGCTGATTAGTACTGTACTTTTGCTTTGTAGTTGAAACTTAAGTTGCATCAAATTTGAATCAATTTCAGTATAAATCAGTTGATTTGTTTTTTGTTTACAAGACAGTACATCAGCAGGAAAAATTCCTGTTTTACTTTTGGAGAATGTTTTTTTTGGTGTCCTAAGCAAAAGTAATAGGTAGCATAAAAAAAATTAAAAGACCTTAGTTAAGGTTCCAGCTGCTTCTCTTCTCCACCATCCCCTGCCAATGAGCATCCCTCTGTTTCTCTTTTTTAAAAGAAGCTTCAAACAAACATCATAGCACAATAACAATATAGTTACCATCTGTCTCGCACATGATCTCAGTGAATGTAGATTGATCTCTAAGCCTGAAACTTGACATTCACGGCACATAAACCAGTGTAAAAATGGTGCAAACAATCTAGAATGTATCACATCTGAGGCACACTAAATTGTGTCCAATTCAAGTTAGACCAAACTATTGAACATCTGTATTGTACTCCTAATGATTACAGTTACATCTCTGTCCTCCAGCATCCCCATGTGCTTTGTGCTCTTGTCCCAGCCCTCTTTGGCAGAGAGGTGGACTAGCACTTGGCCCATGCTCAGGTGGAAACTGGAAGCCCCTGGAAAGCTTGAGGTCATGAGGGTCATGAGTTTGAGGTCCCCACAGAGGGAGATTGGGCCCTGGGGACTAGGGATGAGGATGTGGGGGTCTGCCAGTCCCTGCTGTGGTGATGCCTCTTGTCCCACTCCTGCTTCTTCCCACAGCCCTTTCAGGTGGACAGTGAGTCCAGGATCACCCATCTGTCTAGCTCCTACATATAGAAGACCCTAGTCTTCACTCCTGAATCTTGGAATTAATGTGCCAGGTTTAAAGCCCCATTCTCCACCCTCTCTTCCAAGTTTCTGTGGAAACTGCCCCTGCAGCTTCCCCATCCTTTGGCTTTTGAATACCTTTGAGCCATGTCACTGGCTTAATAGGTGATGCAGTTCTTGTGTGGCTGCACTTTGCTTTTACTGAAAAACAGCCCCTGGGCCACCTTTGCCAATTGGGCTTGACCCACCCATAGGTGCACCAGTACTGTACTTATATGATTGTGTACTGATACCTGTGAACACTTATGTTCTGTATTCTGATCAATCTAATTTATACATGGGCATTGGTGATAGTCAAGCCCAGTATCTTTATAAGGAGCAAGGTTTGGTGGGTACAAACAAATGGCTGTTGTAATCAAAACAAAAGAGAACTAGTGCAGACAGACAGACACATTATGAATTCACTTACTGTGTGAGTAGAATTAGTTACTTAAAGGGTTTTTTTTGTGCTTGTTTGCAGGTTGCATGGCCGATACCATGAAATGGCACCAAACGTTGTGCCCATGGACTATACCAAGGATCCAGATGTTAAACTCCCTATGCAGCTTATAATAAACATGCCTGAACTAAAGGTATCGCTTCTACCCACTTTAAAATTACAGTCATGTTATAAGTGCTGCAGCCTACTTCCCAAAAACTTTGCCTCTGAGAAGTGAGCTTGGTACTGTAAATATATGCATGCAAAAAATTGAGACCCTCCATTTGCCAGTGCTGTTCAAGGGCAAAGCAAACAATAGACACTGGAAATGATTTTAAATAGCTGCATGAAATAGAGATGTCTCCCTTGCAGAAAGTGCCAGAATCAGAATTTGGGAGGGTCATATCATGACCTCAGCTACATGTATACAGTCCTTGCTGAAGTCAGTGGAAACTGTTTTCAAATAACTGATTGAACCCAGGAGTTTCTGGTGCCTAATCCTGTGAATTGACTATTAAACCAGCAAGTCTTTCACAGTAGTATCTGGAGGACTTGTTTGCAATCTGCATAAAGCTGCCTGGTCAAATGGTGCCAATTCCTTTTCCTTGTTTTGGGTGGCTAAATTGCACAGAAATAAACAAAGAGCACACTAATAACTCCTCTGTATTACTTAGCCATGAAGGGCAGATATTATATGATGTTTAATATTCCTTGTGTTGTCATAGGGATATTAGGATGATAAGCAGGAGAGGAAAACTGATCCATGGCATCACGAACAAAAGGCGGGGTGTCTGTAAGATGATCAAAATCAGACTCGTGTTTGCAAATATTTGAGGGCAAAAAATGCGACTCCAAACTTTTATCTTTTTAAATCATGTTATAGCCATTAATCATGCCATAATTTTAATAGGACAAGATTCAGTTGTTAGATACCAATTAATCTATTGAAGCAATTTGTTTAATTGTATGTTAGTTTTCTGTATAATATAAAATATGTTAGTGAACAGTTTCTACTTGCAGTTTCATGCAAAAACTATTGTTTACTCCCCAGTATTGTTATAGGAAGCGTCAGCCTCATTTTTAAGAGCAAAAATATTCTAACAAGGTTTTTTTTCCACTTCTTTTTTATGTTTTCATATTTCTCTATCATATAGCACAATAGTCACCATCTAAACAGAACAAAAGCAAATGCATTATCTATATGAATAAGTAATAGTGCTGTTCTGAAATCAGTACATGCTGGGTGCATCTACATGTGACACTACAGCAACATAGCATTGGTGGGCACAAACTGTGACGCTGACGCTACTTCGCTGTAGTGACAAGCTACCTTGCTATAGTGTGTTGCTATGGCTACGTAGCTGCTAAAAATAACTGAGTCGCCAGGGTGTTACTGCGCCATCATTCAGTACTTCCTAAAGTGAGTACTGAATAAAGTAACAACTGCACTGGTGGGGGGGGGGCATGTGTGGATGCACCCACTGAAAGGCATCTAAAGCAGAACTCAAACAGAAGTTCATAAACACCCTGCCCTTCAACTAGTACATATGGTATATGTTTGGGGCTGGGACAAAGCCATACATTTTCACAAGTAGCCTGCTTTGCTCAAAAAAATGTATTTGTTGTCTTCTGTGTTACAGGGGTGTAGGTTGTAGCTGTGTTAGTCTAAGGACATAGGCAGACAAGGTTCTTTGGGTGAATCTGATATCTTTTATTAGACCAACTTAAATAGATGGGGGAAAAAAATTTAAGCAAGCTTTCGGGTTCAGAAACCTTTTGTCTGGCTGAGGTAGTTTCAGCAGTTGTTGTGTGCTCTTCCTGGATGGAATGAAAAGTAAAGAAGTCAGAGGCTGGGCTGGTATGCATGCAAGATAGGCAGTCAGTGAAGATGTAGATTGAGGATTCAATGGGTGAGAGACAGGCTGGGGCGGGAGGCAAGAAGGGTGATGAATAGTGGAGAAGTACCTGGGAAATCAGATGTCAGACAGGTTATAATGCGTCATAAATCCAATGTCTATATTTAGTCCATGATTTTTAGTATCCACGAGGTTGATGAAGTGTAGTTCATAGACTTGTCTCTGGGAAGTGTTGTGTAAGTTTTCTTTGAGGTTCAGGACTGAGAGATTGAAGAGAGAGTGGAAATGTGCTCCCAGAGGTAACTGGGAATTCTTGTCTTTCATAGATTTTCGGTGCGCGTTCATTCTGGTGCGCAGTTATTGTTCGGTCTCTCCTACATATTTTCCATCAGGGCATTTGGTGCATTGGATGAGATATAATACATTTCTGGAGGTGCCGCTGTAAGATCCAGGGATGCTGATGGCTCTGTTGTGGGGTGTCGTAATTGTGGGGGAGGTGGAGATGTGTTGACAGGTTTTGCATTTCTTGTCATGGCATGGTCTGGATCCATTTGGTGTGTTCTGGGCTTGAGGAAGTTTGCTTCTGGTTATGGCGGAGTACTGTGAGTGCTCGCCACTTGTATAGATTGCAGCAGGGCACTGGGCGTGCCTGCCTTGCTCCCAGAGGAGGGAGAAGCGGCTGGGGCCAAGCCCCAGCAAAGATAATGAGCTCAGCTGCAGGTTGCCAGGGCAACCAAGGAGAGTCAGCTGACCTAGGGGGCGGGGCGGGGCCCTATAAAGCCCAGAGCCAGAGTCAGGCTGGCCGTTCCCTGCCAGCAGCCGGAGGGGCAGGTGTTCCCAGAGATAGTAATGTGAGTGCAGCTCACAAGAGCTCCAGAGGCTGGAGCAATGATGTGGAGTGGTAGCTGAGAGGCTTACTGTGTTATGGCCAGGTGCCTTATGTTTGGTTACAGCCAAGAGGCTTGTGTTTTAATTCGTTAGTTTGTATCATACCAGTGGCTTGGGCGAGGCTGTAGGGGAAGGAGGATGCCTCATAGGGACCCACAGGGTGTGGGGCCCTGGCACCCGGGAGGGCACGATTCAACGCCAGAGAGGGCGCAGCAATGCGGGGTGAGGAGACCCCAGGCCCAAGAGGGGCAGCATTCAAGAAGCCCTAGAAGGGGCAGTATTTTTAAGGAGCCCATGAGTGGCAGTATTATTGAGAAGCCCAGAAGAAGGCCAGCCTTATTAGAGGGTAGCTGTGCGGTGGGCCTAAGAGACTGGAGGGAGAAGGCCCAGAGCGGGCAAGTTTATAGACGAGACCCAGAGGGGCAAGAGAGAGAGCCCTGAGGCAGGGGCAGCACGCGAGACTGAGCGCCCGAGAGAGGGGCAAGACTAAGAGCCCTAGAGAGGGGCCAAGCATACATTCTGACACACCAACGTCCGGTACATCTCAGCGAGGCTTGGGATGTGGTATCAGGGGTGGTAAGAGCCACGTTTGGCCCTAAGGCAAGGGTGCCTGGGGCACACCCAGCATAAGGGGGAACATCCCGGTGGGTCCAGGAGATCGTAGGGACAAAGGTCCCAGTACGCCGTGCCCAAGGAGGTATAAAGGTAGCCTCCCAATATATACCTCTATCATCAAAGTCATGGCGGGAGAGAATAGAGGGTGCCTTGGGCCAGACTTGGTGCGAATGGAGGGCCTTCAGGAGATCACGGCCCTCCTGAGGGACGCTGCCGTGACACTGGTGATGAGGTTAGTGGGATTCAAAAGAGCCACCTGGATACCACATGAAGAATTGCTGCAGTACAGAAGAAAACTCCTCCCAAATTGGACACCGATGGTTATGACATATCACCCCTCCCTCGAACCCATACAGGAAATCCTCAAACAGTTGCAAATCATCCTAGAAAGTATCTTATAGCTACACCTCCAGAAATATAATATATCTTATTCAATGCACCAAATGCCCTGATGGAAAATACATAGGACCAAACAACAACTGCGCACCAGAGTGAAAGTACACCGGAAATCTATCAGAGACAGGACTACACAATTACCAGTGGGGGCACCTCTCTCACAAGAAAACCACTCTCTCCAATCTCTCAGTCCTGACCCTCAAAGTAAACTTACAAAACACTTCCCAGAGATGAGCCTATGAACTCCACTTCATCAACCTCCTGGATACAAAAAATCATGAACTAAATACAGATATTGGATTTATGACACATTATAACCTACCTGACATCTGATTCCCCAGGTACCTCTCTACTATTCATCCCTCTTCTCTTCCCCCAACCCAGCCTGTCTCTCACCCATTGACTCCTCAATCTACATCTTCAAAGACTGCCTATCTTGTATGCATACCAGCCCTTTACTTTTCATTCCATCCAAGAAGAGCGCACACCAATTGCAGAAACTTCCTTAGCCTGACGACAAAGAGTTTTTGAACTGGAAAGCTTGCTTAAATTTTTTTGCCCCAACTATTTAAGTTGGCCTAATAAAAGATATCAGATTCACCCAAAGAACCTTGCCTATTGGTTGTCAAGCACTTGACTGGCTTTCATGTCGTAATAATTTAATTTTATAAAATAATATTTGAATACTTTTTTCAGAACTGCAGGTATACGTTTGGCTTAAGAGGCCTAATAAACCTACCATTCATAAGTTGGGTTTATGAAGAAAATGAGAGGATTTTATCATGCAAGGATACTTTGATCTCTTCAGCAAGTTCTAAGAATATTATTTGCAATATTTATACATTTTTCACAAAGCCGGATCCCCAGGCATGATTGTGATGTCCTTAGGGCTCCATGACCATGCCAGCTTCGCCCTGCAGGTGCCTTCTAGTCTTGTCTGCCATATCTTGTTGGTTAAGATAATAGATAGGGAGGCAGCCCTCAAGTTGCTGCACAGTCATGGTCCTGAAAGACCCTACTGAATCATGTGGGTTCTTAGACTGCTTGCTGGATCCCGCTCTGAGCATATATATGGCTAGATATGTGGTTCCAAAACCTTCCCTTTACCACGCCCCATGCCTTGAAGGTGGTGTTTAAATGTTGTCCCATTTTATGAGGCCTCAGTCTAGCTCAACCTCTTGTAGTCACTGGGCCCTCTCCGATGCTGACTCTCTGCTAGCCTGTTTCTGTGCCCTCTCTGGTACTGGGGCTCTACATGGTAGTGTGCCACAATGAGGCCTCCTCTTCCCCAATTAGCCTCATCCCAGTCCAACAGTGTACAAACAACGACAAAAATATGAGCCCCTGGGCTATAACATAATATAAACAGTGCAGGGTGCACTCTGTCTCTTTAAAAGAGACAACCTTCTCCCTGAGCATTGAGTGCTTCGCAGCCCAGGGTACCTGATGAGCTCCTAGAGCCCCACAAGTTCTGTAAGCAGCATATGTGACAGCCACAGTGTTTCTGAGCAGTTCTTCTCTGCAGGAGCTCCTTCCCCTAGCAGCTGACAGAACCAATCCCCAGACTAGCTATACTAATTCTTAATACTAACCATGTATGCATTCAGATTCTGCAACCTTGATTGCAAACTGTTACATTGCATTTGGAATAGGGTAGAATAGGATAGAATAGAATAGAATATATAGGTGTTATAACTAAATAAGACCAAGCCCACAGGTAATCAGTGATTTCAGAAAAATTTCTTCTCTTGTACAGCATGATAAATACTGTGACAGCATTAAACGAAAATGAAAAGAGGGCAGTTCAAAGTTTATTATTTATCTATACAATTGAGTATAAACAGTATTCCCTAAACCAGTATTCTTTTGTGAAATTGTATTTAAAAATGTAATGTTGAATAATTAATTTTATCACTTGTGCCAGCATAGTGTAGTTTAATTGCTCATAATCCATCAAAAAATTTTTTTGGAGCAGAAAATGTTCGTTTCAAATATATTTTAATTAGTCCTATTTGTTCTTTTATGCAAAAGTTTCTGATATTCAAATTCTTTATTATTATTCCTAGAGCTCACAGCATGTATTGCCAAGGTGGGCAAGTGGTGTCATTCTTAACGGGAACAGGTACAACTCCTAAGTGGGAAGACCCAGGCACAGAGTTTAGCAGCACATTTTTCAAAACTGGCCTCTCATCTTAGATACCACACTTCGAGTTAACTTAAACAATATAGCAACCAAAGGTGCATACGTATGTACTAAGTCAACTTAAAATAAGGTGACTTAATTAAGTTGGCTTAAGTTAAGCCATGTTGGAGTGTATATACACACAACTCCTTGACATAGTGGCAGCCATCTTGTGAGCTAAGTTGACTTAACTAATGTGAATCAAGATAATACACCTCCGAGGTTTATTATTTCGTGCCACATTAAAGTCGACTGCTCCACATATGTGCATGTGCTCTGACAGTTAAGTCAACTTAAAAAAGTTAAGTCAGCTTAACTGTCAGAAAGTTGGTATGTATGTATGCACCACAAGATTTTCAAACCTGGGCAGCTAAATCAGTGGCTAGGTCAAAAGTGCCTAGCACCCAGCAGGCCCAATTAGATTTCTGGGCTGAATCCTCAGTTATGGAAAACCGGTGCAGATGAAAGGTGGGCACAACAAAGGTGGCTTTATGTCCTCTTTTGCTGCTCTTTGGTCCCAGAACCAATCCTCAGTGTAAGTGAAAGCAACCTCTGGATTGTTCCTTTACCTATTGTCAAGGTTCTGTGGAGTATAACAGAGTGGAACAGTCTCTATCTACACATTTTTCCTCCTGACTGAAAGGGTGGTTAGTATAAACGTATAGGTACCTCCCCATAAGTCCGGATCTGTGAATTTCTAGCTGCTTTGCCCCACCTAAGTGCTTCAAAACAGGCAGCTATGATGCTAGTATGCTGGTTTGTGTAGCTGGGAAATGGGTAATATTTATCCACTCTTTAGAAGTTCTCCCAGATCACTAGATGATCAAGACAATATAAATGAATAAGGTATTTTTGTTTGAGACACCCTGTTACAACAGAAACCATATCTACGTGAACATAAAGAGAAAGAGGGTAAGGAAAATAGTAGATCATGTATTGTGTGCATAGGAATATAAGACATCATGACCTGCACATTTAAAGCAATATCAGAGGATAAGACTGTCTAATGTGCCCCTAATTGTGTTTAGTCTTCTGTCTGCTGCTTCTTTCTCAGAAATATTGCATTCAGATTGAATCATATCAGTGTCATAAATTGTGTCATTAGGGCTCTTTGATTTAGAAACTGTTTCTCTGACTCAACAATCCCTTGCAAGGACAATTTAAATAAATATGAAATGGATTTCTAATCTGTCATGTTTGCAACTCACCTGTCACTGTAAGTGTTGGCATTTAGGTAGTGCGAAGGGTCAACAAACCTTTACATTTTACATTAGCATCAAACTAGAAATTATGGGGTAATTGGATACCTCAGAGTTGGTAATAGAAACACTTGACTCTAAGTCAGTAAGTGAATCCAGAATAGGTTGATTGTTGATTACCCTCTGAGAAATTAATTCAAAGTGGAGTGAAAGAAAGAAACAGAGACACGGTAAGAATTCTACTTGACCCTAATGATATAGGATCAGGCGCATAAAAAAGCTCATTAATGACCTTCTACATTATAGCTGAAACAGAGTGCAGTACATGCTCCATGGGGCAAAGGTTTGCGTACCTGTTGGCTTCTCTGAGAGCATGTACAAAATTTCTGAGGCTTCTTTCTTGCTTTGAGAAATGTATATAAGAATGAAGCTTGGTAAAAATGTTGAAGCTTGTGTTGATGAAAAGGTGACAAATCTTAGTGTCAAATTTTACTCTAGTTGCTCCAGTTTCATCTGATAGTTTCAATTCCTTGTCATATTTTTTGTAAATTCCTTGATTTTGGAATTTTATCTGCAAAATTGATTTTTAAAGTATTCATAAAGTATCTTTCTTTCAAGGACCGGTACATTTGCTTCCATGGTGGAGTTATTTTGAGGGAAGCAATTTGATTTCCCATTTATGCCAATACTGCCTTAGAAAATTACTGTTGTTTATTTATATTGCAGTCACCTTTGAGAGTTCCAGTTATGGACAAGGACTCTACTGTGCCAGGAACTGTACAAACAGGAAAAAAAATACAATCCTTTTCCCACAAATGTAGTAGCTGAAGAAATGGCAATTATCCTTTTTGCTTATGCACCAAGAAAGCTTTACATTTGCAACTTTTCTAAATAAAGAGCTGAAAAGATCTCTTTGAGAGTTTCTACCATCAGTAGCTGTTTAATCCACTTATAACTGAAGATAAAGCTAACAACTTGGTCTCCAGAAAGAAAAACACTGAACAA
Source organism: Caiman crocodilus (assembly GCA_030014935.1). NCBI lineage: Eukaryota > Metazoa > Chordata > Crocodylia > Alligatoridae > Caiman > Caiman crocodilus. The sequence goes on along the minus strand of JAGPOW010003364.1, from coordinate 34,211,132 downwards.
ACTATCTATTGAATTTTAAATATATTTTTGAGACAGAATATGTTCTTGTCTCACAGACAGTTTTTTCTTTTTGTTTTATTTGTTGTTACTGGCAAGGCTGTACTCAACACTAGTGCCACAGAATCTGATAAATGAACAGAATCAATAATGCACTTTTCTAAATTAGATTCAGCTGCTGTAGAAGAGAAGGATCTCTATCATATACTGTAATGGCTGAGCCAGGAGGAATTGAAATGCCACTTCAGTGATACAAGGAGAGAAAGTTTGCTAATAGCCACAAATTTTAATCTGCAATGTATCATTCATTAATACATGATAGAGTGAGGGGCTTTCAGTTCTGTCTGCTGGAGGAGAAATCCATACTGGGGCAAGGAAATATGTAAAGATAATGGGCTAGACCCTTAACTGCTGGTGTGCCTTTCACTCCATTGAAGTTAATAGAGCTACACCAATTTATTCAATTTGGCTTCTTCCATCAAAGTCTGAGCCCTCTAATCTATCACAGTCTTATGACATGAGCACGATTCCAGGCAGTTTTTCAGTCTTAAATGGGTAGCACTGTAAACATCTGAATCTTGAGGGAATCTGACATTCCCCTGAAACACCTTTAGGACCAGCCAGACACATCTTGGATGATCAGTCATCTTTTCCTATCCAAGCCATGTATGAGTTACTTATAACTTCATACTCTAGAATCCCTGCTGTGTAGGGATGCTCAAAAGCCAGTTTTGTACACTGGATTTTTTCATGTTAGGTCTTCTCCCAGTATTTGTGATTTGTTGATCAGCCAGTTCATTTGTATTCTTAAATGTTTTGCCCCTTTCGTAAATGCTAAAACAGAAACCCAAGAGCTGCCACTGATGAAGATACACAGGTAGTCAGAAGCTGGATAGAATATTCAGATAAAAGAGAATTACTAAAATGCAGTGAAACATTGAGATGAGCTGTGTATCCAGTAATCTTCAGTATCTTTTTGTTTGTTATAATAGAAAATGATTGCACATTGGGCTAAAATAAGTGACTGAAGTTAGTAATTTGAAAGACCTATTAGATCAGTATGTAGTGATCTGTTCCTATGCCTTAGTTAGAGTATGTATCAGATACCTATCTTGATCTTAATCTCTAAGAGCTGCTGAAAAAGCCTACCACCCTTAGGTGTATTTTGACGTCTCATTTTCAGGATCTAAGGAATGCTATTTGCTTTAAAAGTGGATGAGGGATAATCAAGAAGAGAAGCGCGTTCGTATCTGTTAGAAGGCCATGAAAGGGGAAACTGGCAACCAGGGATCCTTTTCTCTGTTAAAGGTATTTGTGTGCTATACTGTTTCCCTTGTCATTCAGGCAATCAAGATATTACTATCCCTTGCTTAGCTTTGTGCATAATGTTAAGTAACTGAACTTTGCCAGTTATACCCAGTCTCCAGTTAGGGTGGGGTATACATGCGCAACTTGGCTTACATTCATTGCCTAGAGGAGATTAGATTTTAGAGGGCTAGTACTACAGCCAAGAAATACTGTAAGGAGTGTTTTTCAAATATTCATTTAAATATAAGGAGTTATTATGGGCTGTGTCCATGCCCTTTTGTTTTTGCTTTTTCTAGGAAGATATTCACAAAAAGTTATTATAGCAATAGCAGATTTAGATAAGCCTGAAGAATAATTATAGAAGGGCATTTGGAACTGGTTTACCTGGAAAAACAATTTGTAAGGGTGTTCCTAGTTCAGTCAGAAGAAAAAAACATACCATGTGACTTCTCTAGCTAGGGGCAGCTAATATAGGTGGTTCAAATGTGTGATTTCAAATATTTACAGAGAACTTATAGAACAAAAGTCACAGATAAAAAAAATTACCCAAAGCAATTATTTAAAAGTCCTTTTTAAATAATCATTATAATTGAGTAATTGCAGTATGCTCAACAGCAATTGCTGAACAGAAAGATCAAGATACCTACAAACTAGTTATTCAGATCTCAGTTCTAGCTTTTAGTTGTGTCAAGCTTTTTATCGAAGTTCACAAGCAATTACACATATATGCTGTATCTGTAAAAAGTGGAGCTTTTTAGGAGTTGTGAAAGATGTTTTTCTAGTGTCTCAAAAAGCCAAACACCAGCCTAATCATTAATTAGGGCACTTAATCACTATTGTAGATGCCAGCAGAGTAGACTGCAGCTCTTCTTTTCCCAGCCATAATATGTCTAGACAATAAACCTCTTCTTAATGTCCTCTGTAGTCCAGGAATCCATTGAAATGTTCAGAGGTAGCATTTGAGTTGCTAGATCAACGTTTGAGTTGATCAGCATTTGAGTTGAGTTGCAAATCCTTGAATTGTAAGATCAAACCTGGATCATACATTTGTTATAAAAGCCAATTGGTATTTGCAGAAGTATTTATGGAAGTTAAAAGCTCAACTTCTTTTGACATTCAATTAGATTTGGGAATGAACTCCTAGGGCCTATCCAGATGACCGTGGTTGTGCGGTATGTGTTGCTGCAAACTCATTTGCAGTGCCATATGCCGCATAGCCCAGTGTTCTCTGCATTGCAAGTGTGTGCTGCCTGAATGTGTGCTGCACAAGATTTTTTTTTTCCCATGGGTTTTTTTTGACCCCTGGATATCTAGGGGTCAAAAAAAAATGTGAGGAAAAGAAAAACGGTGCAACGCAAGTTCAGCCAGCGCGTGCTGCAAGGTGTGCTGCCATTACTTGTTCCCGGGGAACCAAACATCCACACATGTCTGGATGCACCCTGAGGGTGCATCCATACATGCAGACTCATGCACTTGCAGCAGCACAAATAGCAGCAGCACAAATTTGTGCCGGAGATTTGTGCCTCATCATGCACTTTGGTGTGGGGCAAGTTGTGCCACTTTAGACAAATTGACCTTACCCAGCTCCTCCTGGATCTTCAGCCAAGGGGAGCTAGAGGCTGGGGCCAGCACAAATGTGGGCCCCAGCAGTATAAAAAGCTGCCCTGGTGAACAGCTCAGAGCTACTTGCCTTTGGGAATTTCTGAGGCCCGGCCAGGTGGTTTCTGGAGACACTAGCCCCTTGTGCCAGCTGGACTGCTGAAGCAGCCATAACCTGGAGTGGCCCCTGTACCCTCTGCCCACTGCAGCAGTCTGGCAGTGGGTCTGCTGCCTGTCTGTGACCTGCAGCCCCATGGCTGCATGCCTATCAGACTTGGACAAGGACTGCATGACCACCTGGGCTGTGGTATGGGCACTGCAGCAGAGCATCGTGCACATCTGTGCCAGCTGCCAGTGGGCCGTGGCTGCACAGTTGGCCTTTGGGTGGCACTGCTGTCATGTCTTCTGGTGTCCCCACTCTGCCATCTGGGCAGCTATCGCCCAGAAGATGTGCTTGCTGTGGTTGCCCACTTTGAACACCAAAAAACATGTCCCGTTGGCCCCAAATGACCAGGTCAACCACCTCATCTGCCCTCCTGCTGGGCCTAGTTCTGGCCCTGGGCAGGCTTCTCTGCCCGGGTCTCACCACTTGCCTCACCAGCAGAGATCCTAGTGTTCCCTGTTTAAAAATTGCAAATTGTCTGATAAGAAACCCAAATTCTCTCATTAAAATACCCAAAATCTGTATTCTTTCACTATTTCGATGAAATGCCACTATATAGAGAGAGATCAGTTGGGAATTTTTTTTTATTGATATATTTCCAGCATATCAGTGCCTCTATCATCATAATAAAATCATTTCTAAATATCTGTATGCTTTGGTGTTTGCTTTTGGTTTTTTTATCATAAAAAAAATCAGAGCTGCCCCTGCCCCCTTTGCTCACCAGGATGTGGGGCACTGAGCAGCACTGATATACTGGTGTCTTGTTCCTGCCCTTGACCTTCACTCCCTTCCCACAGCACTCCTCCCACCCCCAGCACCCCTCGTTCCTGACTCACAGCGCCTGACTGCCTCCGCTTGCTCCCTCCTGGCTGCAGCTCTGTCCCAGCACCAAGACATGAGTCCATCTGTAGCTTTCCACCCATGGTATTATGGCTCTGAGCAGTGCCAGGCCTTGCTGGTCTTCTCCCTGCACCTGTGCCCAGGCCCCAGTAATCACTGGCTGGTAGAGCCTCCTGGCCACCTGGGACCTGGTGCCTCCTGTGCCACATGGTGCCGCACTGGCCCAGCCCACTAGTGCATGCCCCCAAAGAAAACCAGGCTGCTCTTGCTGTCACCTGGCATCCTGGCACCACACGCAGGGACCATGCACCCTCAGGCCAGGCCAGGTCCTGCCTTCACATGCCCTGTGTGCCTTCGAGCCAGGTCAGGTCTATGCAGGCAGGACCTGGCCCGGCTTGAGGGTACGCGGCTCCTGCGTGTGCTGCCAGGACCCCAGGTGAAAGCAAGAGGGGCCAGGTTTTGCCTCATGCTAGTGGGCTGAGTCAGTGCAGCACCTTGTGGCACAGGTGGTGCCAAACGTCAGGTGGCCAGAGCCAAGCTGTGCTACTAGGGGGCTTTGCCAGTCAGTAGTGGGCTATGAGTGCCCTGATAGCCACTGCTGCTGTGGGGGGCTGTGGACAGGGCAGGGGGGTGGGTAGGGGATCCACCTCTCCTGAACAGTTCCCCCCAACCCCTACAACCCCAGTGCACCCCTCCTCTCACCCACGCCCCTGCTTACCTGGGACAGCGCCTGGGTCTGGGTCATGCTGCAGCCTTGCCCTGCTCCTATTTGCCCCAGCATGCTGGAGCAGCAGGGGCACTGGGCAGCCATACACACGTAGCCAGAGCATCTCACTGGAGGCACCAGCTTCCAGTTGCTCCAAGGCATATTCTAAGAGTGTGTCCTGCATCGCTTTTTTCAGAATTTTTTTTTCGATACTGAGATTTCCAAGTATCAAGATTAGAGTCCATGCTGCAAATATACAATGCGGAGAACATTTTTTCATTCCCAGTATCTCTTCCAGCATCCCATAGATGCAGCAATTCATAGATGCTAGGGTCAGAAGGGACCTCAATAGATCATCAAGTCCGACTCCCTGCATAGGCAAAAAAGAGTGCTGGGTTCAGATGACCCCAGCCAGATGCCTATCTAACCTCCTCTTGAAGACCCTCAGGGTAGGGGAGAGCACCACCTTCCTTGGGAGCGCATTCCAGATTTTGGCCACTCTAACTGTGAAGAAGTTCTTCCTAATGTCCAGTCTAAATCTGCTCTCTGCTAGCTTGTGGCCATTATTTCTTGTAACCC
>JAGPOW010003364.1:34178095-34205840 GCA_030014935.1 Caiman crocodilus | reverse complement strand
ATTAGTCAGGCATGATCTACCTGCTACGAACCCATGCTGGTTTCCCCTCAGCATAATTTTTCCTGCTGGGCTCTCACATATATGAGCCTTAATAATCTTCTCAAAGACTTTACCAAGGATGGGGGTGAAACTGACTGGCCTATAGTTGCCTGGATCCTCCTTCCTCCCCTTCTTGAAAATGGGGACCACATTGGCCCTTTTCCAGTCGTCCAGGACCTGGCCCGTGCACCACAAGTACTCAAATATTCTTGCCAGTGGCTGTGCAATGACATCAGCCAGTGCCTTCAGTACCCTTGGATGGAGCTCATCCAGGCCTGCAGACTTAAATGGATCCAGTCCTCCCAAGTGACCCTGCACTATCTCAGGGTCAGGGCTTGGTAGTCTGGAGCCTTGCTGTTGTCTCTCTATGATTCCATTGTGAGACTTGTTTTGCCCCTCGTTTAGGAACACTGAGGCAAAGGACTCATTGAGGAGATCGCCTTTGTCCCCCCGTCTGTCACCAATTGCTTTTGCCCGTTCAGTAATGGTCCTATACTGCCTTGGACCTTCCTACTTTGAAACTGCTTTGAGACGCTGCAACAGGCATGTGATTGCTCATCTGGACATGCCCTTAGGGGTCATTAAAAAAACACTGGGGGGAAAAAAGGAACAGCACATGCACAGGCAGTGTGCACAGCTGTAAAGTGAAGCCAGGCTGCCCAGAGCCATGCTGCGGCTGCCAGTCAGACTCTGCCTGGCAGGATTGCCACTGCTGCAGCCCTGGAAGGCACCCAGGACCCCAGATAAGGCTGCTGGGGCCAGCCCAGTGCTAGCTCCAGCCTTCCCTACTACTCCCAGGGTAACTTGCCGCATGCCAAAGTGCGTGTGGCACAGGCGTTCCCCAGGGACAGGTAGCTACGGCACAAGGCACACTGCTACTACTTGTCCCTGTGGAACTAAACGTCTGTACTCATCTGGACGCGGCCTTAGGGTGCATTCAGATGAGCGAGAACATGTGCTTTGTGGCATTTCAAAGGCTTTTGCGGCACTGCAAAACACACATGGTGCATATGAAAAGGTTCTCTGCACCTCATATTTGTAGCTCAGAGCCAAAATTAAATACTGGGAAATCCCAGTATCTAAAAAACCCATACCAAAAAAAAGTGGAGTAGCACATATGGCTGTAGTGTGTGCCACCTAAAACCAGAGCCTAGCCAACCAAAGCCATGCTCCAGCTGCTGACCAGGCTCTGCATACCCAGATCCCAGGTAAGGTTGCTGGGGCTAACTCAGGTACTGGCCCCAACCTCTCCTACCCCACCCAGGGCAAGCTGCTACATGCTACAGTGTACATGCAAGGGCATTTCCCAGGGACATGTAGCAGTGGCACAACTATGTGCCACTGCTATTTGTCCCTGAGGAAATGCACATGCGTGGTCATGGGAATGCACCCTTCAAGTCTCCTGATAAGCCCCATTCATAGTGGAATATGCAGTTCACAGGTATAACTCTCTTTGATACTACTATATGATCCCTAAAGAAGATACTTAAGTGTCTTGTTTAGGTTGCATTTCTAATTGTTGGGCTCTTCCTGGTGGTGATCTTCTGTTGGATACTGCTGTGTGGCACGTTTTTGTTAGTTGTAAGACTTCCTAAAGAAAAAGCTATTTTGTTTCATTCATTTTGCAGTCTGATGCTGATACAGTTGGATGCATTTAGGTAATACAGCAACTCTTTACAGGTACTCTGGTGCTCCTGATCTTGTCATTATCTGCAGTAAGAAGTTGGGTTGCTCGTAAATCCACAGACCAGGGAAACAGAGTAGCCGGCAGGCAGAAGAGCAAATCTGGAGACAGGATTGATGCACAGGGGGAAAAAATGTATTTACTGTATGTCACAGGGCATCTGTTCGAAAAATTTCAGGACATGGGTTGTAACTATGTATGAATTCTCCTACGGCTAAGTAGGAAGAAGAGAAATTACTGAACTGGCCTGAAGTCACAATCTCTGTCCTCAACTTCAGAACCCTCCATGTTACTGGGATATGCTGCCAAAGAGACCGACTTTTGCCTCCATTCCTATGACTGCCATGTTCACATGAAACAACCAATCTACTAACTTCAAAGGATAACCCATAAAGGAATTCACTTTTATAAGAAGTTAGAACACCCACACTCCTCCCTGCCTTCAAAGCAGAAGCCAAAATCAAAGGAATATTGAAATTGCTGGACTGGCTTAGAGCCAAGATCCCTCTGTCCAAGTTCCTGTTTCCTGCAGTCACCAGCATGAGATGTTCCAAAGGAAAGTGCAGGAAGTTTGTCTTGGTCAGAGGTGGGATCATTTGTCCTTCTCATTAGGTCTTTTTAATACTTTTTCAGTGGGCCTGTCTACACCTGCCCCAATGGTACCATTGTTACTACACCGTCATTTAGTATTTCTGTTAGGAAGTACTAAATGATGGCACAGTAACAGCTGTTACTGAGTCATGCCAGTGGTACATGGCTACTTTTAACCACTACTTCATTGTAGAGATGTACTATACAGAGGGAGTGCAGTGCTATGGCGACGTAGCTACGGCATCATGGTTTGTGCCTGCTGATGCTATGTTGCGGTAGCACTTTGCTACCGCAACATAGTGTCTCATGTAGATGTACTCAGTTAGAGCTAGGCTGAAGCCCAGGAGCAATAAGATTAATGAGTCTCCTAAAAGGTATGTTAGCATTAACTCTAAGAGCTCTAGGTTTTTGTTATTATATAAATGTACCTTTTGAAATGTTGCTAATTTATCTGAAACATGTTTTTATATTTGCAGAGAGCAGTATAACTATAATGTATTTCCCATATGTTTCTTCCAAAGCATCCGCTTCTGGAGATACCCTAATTTACTTCTGCTAATGAACAAGTGGCATCTATCCATTGTTTGAATCTCTCTATTTAAAATCAGAGATGGGTCTACAACAAAATAAGGAAGTTCTATTTTTCATTGTTTCAGACCGTGTCAGTCCCTGTTTAAAATATCCTAACATAACCTGTCTGGCGGTAACTCACAGAACAAACGACTGGGTGTATTTGAATTCTTCCATTAATACAAGTGGGGATTTATGTTCAAATACTGAAGGAAAAATATATAAACCTTGGTAGATCTTAATGACAAACAAGCCACCCTAGCCTGGTTATCCTGACCTGATCACAGCCCTGAGTATTACTTTTCTTATCTGTACCTTGTAACCTCATATTTGCAAAGTGCAGTCAACTCATGATAACAGAACAGTATGTTCTAAATTCATTGGTCAAGTTACAAGATAAATATAAAACGGATGGGACTAGAGAGAACACAAATGCTTTATAAGAGGCTTTAGAGCAAAATGATAGGATAGGAGTAAAGTAAACTACAAACTGCATAGTAGGATTTATAGATAAAAAGTCAAAAAATAACACGCATGCAGACATGCATTGTATGGTCAGGTGCTACTTTAATGGATTGTGTTCTAGGCTTTTATTTCATAATATATATTATGGCATGCTTAAAAAGTGCACAGAAAAGCAATTATTTGAATGAAAGGGCATTAGTTCAAGGATAATTGTAACAAGATGTGTGACACGTTTTACAGGTTGATCTAGAGCAGTGGCGCTCAAACGTTTTCACAGACCACTTGAAAATTGCTGAGGGTCTCAGCAGGCAACTTAAACTTTTTTTTGTTCTATAAGTTGTCTCAGACAGCCAGAGCCAACCTGAGGAGCGCTTATTAATTGGCTGTCAGGCGGACTGGTGGATGGAGAGGCTGGACAGCGTATTGGTTGAGAAATAATTTTACTTTAACTTTACTTACGCTGCTAAAGGTGGCAACGCAGGTGATAAGGTCGCTTACATAGTTACAGGTAATGGTAATGAAACGAGTCGCCGGGTTCGTGGACAAAACGAGCATGCAAGGTGGAGGGATACGTCAGGAGTGAGCGGTGACGGGGAGATGTTGGTGGGTGATCAGTCTGCCAAGTTGACTGTCACGTGCTCAGAGCTCTCCTCAGAGCTCTCCTCAGAGGTCTCCGACTTGGGCGGAAGCTGCACAGACTTTTATATGTTTAGAGTAGCCAATGACAGACTGCCAGGTGAGAATAGCTAATAAGGCAGAACGTGACCAATTTTGGAGATGGCGGCAGTTGCTTAGGGTGGTTCTATTGTGGCAGGGTCACTTAACTGACTTGGTTATGACATAAGTCAAATCACACAACTCATATTTTAATATCAGTAGTTTTACCTTACAAGTACAGATATCCTCGATTGTTCTGCAGCCTTTCTGCAGGCCACTTGAATGGAGCTCGCGGACCAGTTTGAGAACCTCTGATCTAGCGTGTTCTGAAAATCTCAAACCACCAGAGCAACTCTCAAGCAGGCTAATAAACAGCACAATTTTAGGCTATAACAGTTTTTTCCTGCTTCTCTCGGTCTGTTTTTTTGTTATTGTGAGAGGACATAAAAACACTTTTTAACCAGCTAAACTTAAGTTTCCAAGTCTCCAAATCATGACTGACTTGTGCCCCCGGTGGCAGAGCATGGTGGTTGTGAGTGGTGAGCTCCCACAGCCACCACTGGCATTGTTGGTGGTGGGGGAGGATGGTGGTGAGTGCCAACCAAGGGTCAGTGACCATCTGCAGCTGCCGCTAGCAGCATCGGCAGCGGCCAGCAAGGATTGCAGACCACCCACAGACACAACTGCCCCCAGGTCCCGCCAACACTATAGGTGGCACCTTTATGTACGGGGTGCACCACCATGCGCGGCGGGGCATGTGCACCCGTGTGCACCCCCTGTGCGTCGCCCCTGCTCCAAATGTTCTTCTTTAAACAGGCTTGAAGACAGCACAATAGCTAAGAGGGAACACAATCTTTTCTCCCCACCGTACATGAAAGTGCCTTTTCCTTTAAATACGATGGCACCCTAATTTGTGCTCTTTAGACCAGAGGTAATGAAATTACAGAAAGGATGTGAAAAGTATCTGTTAATGTAAGCTAATACTTTCCATTGTGCAGACTACAGATAAACTGCCTGAAGGCACATAATATGAGAAAGTGAAAGGGAAGAAATCAATATAAGGAAAGATTTTATTTTTCACTTAAAATGTACAGAACCATTTGGCAACAGCAGAGCTGCTTAGAAACATGTTCAGACACAGTTAATCCATCCTTGCTCTGTATTCTGTTGCCATCTGAGATGTCATATCTTGTGATACACAAAGTCTGGCTTAGCTCTTCACTGATGAGAATGGTATCTGTATCTATGTAGCCTCAGTTCATTACACAAAGGCTGCGTCTGATGTACCAGTCTGCAAACCGTGTAACATAGATTCAGTTGTAACAAAGTCTGCTGTGAAGAAACCATTTGACAGAAATATACAAGCCAGAAAGAGAAAAAGCTCCTTGTATCCAAACTATTCCCGGGATTTAGCATTCCCCAAGAACTGGGACTGGACCTTTTAATCCCTTACAGGTAGATTCTAATGCAATGTACATTGCTGTCAATTGCCATTGCATTTACTGCACCAAATTCTATCAGGCTCTGGACTGAGACATTGCTAGATTTAAAAAAATATATGTTTCTGGGAATGGAATAAACTCCTTCCTCTCTCTAATTTTAGTCCAAGTGGGTTTACATGCCTGAATCTTGCTTTGATTTGGTTTTGATTCAAATAAACCCACAAACTCAAAGTGAAACTTAGCAGGAATTTTACCTTGATGTGTGTCTTCTTTGCAAAAGTCTAGACCTGGATTTTTTTTCTTCCCCAATGCTCAGATATATAGGGCTAAGTCAGAGGTAGGCAACCCCCAGCACATATGCCAGTTCATAGATTCATAGATTGTGAGGCTGGAAGGGACCTCAGAAGATCATCAGGTCTGCACCAGGCAGGAAAAACAACTGGGGTCAAGTAACCCCAGCAAGGTGACTGTCCAGTCTCCTCTTGAAGATTTCCAGGGTAGGCGATTGACCCACCTCTGGAGGGAGCTTATTCCACAGTCTAGAAACCCTGGCTGTGAAGAAGTTTTTTCTAATGTTGAGCCTGAAATGGTCTTCCAGGAGTTTATGCCCATTACTCCTGGTTATCTCCAAGGGTGCCCTGGTGAATAGTTGTTCAGTGAGCGCTTGATGTATGCCCCTGATGTAGTGGTAAGCTGCTGTCATGTCCCCTCTCAGCCTTCTCTTTTTCAGACTGAAGAGTCCCAGTTCCCTCAGCCTTTCCCCGTATGGCTTGCCATGCAAATCTCTGACCATATGAGTGGCCCTTCTTTGGACCCTCTTGAGCTTTATTACATCCTTGTTGAAGTATGGCACCCAGTACTGGATGCAGTACTCCAGCTGCAGTCTCAATATAGCTGAGTAGAGTGGAAGGACACTTTCCTAGTTTTGAGGAAATGCATCAATTGATGCATGCCAGGGTATTATTTGCCCTGTTGGCTACAGCGTCACGCTGCTGGCTTATATTCATACTGTGTTCTATTATTATCCCCAGGTCCCTTTCATCCATGGTGCTGGTTGGTTTGGCATTGCCAAGCCTATAGGTGTGATGGGAGGAGTGGGGGGTTGTCCCCAGATGAAGCACTTCACATTTCTCAACATTGAACTTCATTTGATAGTGATCTACCCAACTTGCTAACCCATCTAGGTCTGTCTGTATCTGCAGCCTATTTTCAAGCATAACCACGCTTCTCCATACCTTGGTGTCATCCATTAACTTGGCCAGTGAGCTCTTCACCCCTGCATCCAAATTATTGATAAAGATGTTGAAAAGCACTGGACCAAGCACCGACCCCTGAGGGACACCACTGGCCACTTCTCGCCAAGACGACAGAGAGCGGTTTATTAGAACTCTGGGTCCTACCCTGCAACTATCTCCCTACCCACCTAACTGTCTTATGCTTGAGTCCACAGTCCTCCAATTTACTCATGAGAATATCATGGTATAGTAGATCAAAGGCCTTTTGGAAGTCAAGGTGTACAATGTCAGCCTCCTCTCCCTTATTCAGGTGGTGAGTTACCTGATCGTAAAAGGAGATGAGGTTAGTAAGACAAGACCTGCCTGTGACGAAGCCATGCTGGCTGTTGTTCAGAATCCTACCTTCTGCAAGCCTATTGCATATAGATGCCTTGATGAATTTTTCCAGGATCTTCCCTGGGATAGAAGTTAGGCTGATTGGGCTATAGTTACCCGGATCCTCCCTGTTCCCTTTCTTGAAGATGGACACAACACTGGACTTCTTCCAGTCCTCAGGGACCTCTCTGGAGTGCCACAAGTTTTAGAAAAGTTTCACCAGCAGTTCCACAATGACTTTGGCCAGCTCCTTCAGCACACTCAGATGAAGTTTATCTGGTCCTGTTGATTTATATATGTAGAATTTTTTCAAATGATTATGTACCTGTTCTACAGTAATAGTAGGAAGTCAGTCATTCCTACCCTGCTCATTCTATACCCACTCTGGCATGATTTTGTCCTTGGCCCGGTGAAAGACCAATGCAAAGTAGCCATTCAGGAGTTCAGTTTTCTCCTGAGTGCTGGTAACCACCTATCCTGAGTTGTTGAGCAGTGGCCCCACACTTCCATTTGTTTTCTTCCTGTTCCCTACATACCTAAAGGGCTTCTTGTTGCCCTTGACTCCTGTTGCTAATTTAGTTTGGTTGCTGCCTTAGCCCTTCAAATATGTTCCCTACAAGTGGAGGCCATTGTTGGAGTCCTCCTTGGCACATGCCCAAGCTTTCATTGTTTGTGTGCCTCTTTCTTCTCTCTTAAGAGGACCATGTTTACCCCTGTTTAGCCATGAGGGCTTCCCATCCCTTTTGTTACCTTTCCTCCATGTGAGAACGAACTTCCTTTGTGCTTTGAGGATTGTGTCTTTAAGGGATGACCACTCTTCATGCACTCCTTTCTCCTGACCCCTGGTCCCACAGCCTTTTCCCTACTAGTGACCTGAGTTGGTTGAAATTTGCATTTTGAAATCCCAAACTTCAGTCCTGCTATCTAATTTGTTTGCCTTGTGATGGATAGTGAACATGATGATTTAAAGGTCACTGTCACCCAGTTACCTTCTATTTTTAAGTTGGTCACCAGGTCATACCCCTTGGCCAGGACCAAGTCTAGAATAGCATTACCTCTGCTTGGTTCATGCACCTCCTGAGTCAGAAAAAGCTCTTGGTTGCAGGTGAGGAAGGAACGTGACCAATCTGATTTGGCTGAGTGTTCCTCCCAAGAGATATCTGGATAATTGAAGTTGCCCATGATAACCATGTCTTGTACTTGTGCGGCCTTTGTCAATTCTCAGGCAAACTCTAGATCAACTTCCTCCCCCTGGTTTGGTGGTCTGTAGTATATACCTACAGTTAGGTCTCTTTTGCCGCACCTCTTCTCCCCCCCGCAGTTTGACCCACAGGGTTTCAGGCTGTCCTTTGGAGCTGATGTCAGCCTACAAGGAGGTGTACTGCTCCTTCACTTAGAGAGCTATATCTCCACCTTTCCTCCTTACTTGATCCCTTCTATGCAGGGCATAGCCCTCCATGGTGTGAGTGGGCTGCCTGGATCACTCAGGAGGGGTGTTTGGACCCGCTTCCTGTGCCTGTGCTTGTTCTCTTGCCACAACTTGATGGGAGTAAAAAGAAAAAGGTAAAGAGAGCACAGGTGAAAAGCTTCTAGTTTAATAAAGGGTACAACGTGTCACACCACATCTTGCTGCCACCTCTGTCTGCTGGCACGAGTTCAAGCTCCACTTGTACAGTGCCTTGGTAGGCTCAGGCAGAAGCCACTGTATACTTAGGGAACATGAATGATGGCACTTGCCATGCTCCCACCCCCATGAAGAAATGGCAGTTTGCCATACCAGGACTGCTGCATATGGCAGCCTGCAATCCTCTCTTCCTTCACCCCCAGCTGGGATGATTAGAACTCTCAAACAGCATGCTGTCCAGGAACTTTTCAGCTGCATCTAGTCCCCACTTTACACCAAGTCTCTCAAAACTTACTGGGACTAGCTGGGACCATCACCCTCAGTCACAGTCTCTCAATAATGGGGAGTACCTGTTCCAGCGATCACTGTGCCGGCTTCACTCACAGACTCTCCAATATCTCCTCTTTCACTTGTCCATGAGGGAAAACTTCTCTGTTTTCTCCTCCGTGGCTAGGCCTCCATGCAGGAAACTGCTCCATGGCTTGGGCTTGTTTCAGTCCTGGCACCGGTTCCCCTTCCGGGGAAGTCTTCAATCAGCCTCTGTTTTTATTATACAAAGTCTCTAAGTATTAATTAACAGCTCCCAGCTGACCTCAGTTGCCATTTAACAGATTTCTGGATTGGCTTCCTGGCTGTTCTAGATATTCCTGATTGACAATTCACGCCTCTCTTGGGTGGCTTCGTAACAGGGCCACCGGCTCCCTGTTACACGTGGCTATGCTCCAATCATGTGAGGAGTCCCTCCAGGTCTCCGTAATCCCTGCTAGATCATAATGGCCACTGGAGAGCAGGAGGGCTAGCTCCTCCTGCTTGTTGCCCATGCTCCTGGCATTAGTATACAGGCACCTGGGTCTTTCTTCTTAGGCCCTTGACTTCTTGTCATGCTGAAGGAGAGCTATTCCCTTATTTCCCACAAGAGTGACTCTCCTAGTGTCCCTATCTATGGAGCTTTCTTGTGTGACAGTCGCTGGGCATGCTTGTGTTAGTGTACCTCTGTCGCACAGCAATCTTAGTTTAAAGCCTTGTCTGGAAGATCAGCCATCCTGGCCGAGACCAGGGACTTACCTTTCCATGTGAGGTGGATGCTATCTCTTCCCAGGAGTCCTCTCTCCCTGAAGTGCATGCTGGTCGAGGGATCCAAAGCCTCTCGGTAGCACCACTGTCGGACTCGTTGGTTCACTTCCTCAATTCATCCTTCCCTCCTAGAACTGTGGCCCGCAACAGAGAGAACAGAAAAAAAGACTACCTGGGTAGCCAACTCCCAAAGCCCTGTAGTCGCTCATGACCTGGTCTGGATTACTCCTGACCATGTCATTTGTTCCCACATGGATGAAGAGCATGGGGTAGTAATTAGATCATCTCTGCAACATGTTGGCTGCAAGCCACAGGGAGGCAACAGACCTCACAGGCTAGGGGGTCTGGACAGCAGATGGGTTCCTCAGTGCTCCGCAGGAGGGAGTCCCCCACCACCACCTTGTGCCTCCTCTTGGGGGTGGTAGCATGTTTCTTACCTTCCTCCTCCTCTGGTATCACCACTGGAACCTCCTCCTGCATGGGGAGGGGAGCATACGTGTTGTAGAGGATAAGGAGAGAAGCAGCCATGGCTCGCATTTCCTGGAGTGTGAAGTGACTGTCTTCCAGGTACTTCCAGCGTGGGTCTTTGTAGTTAGCCTTCCTGCTGGCCATCATCTCTTCTTCCTTCTTCTGGAGAAGGGTCTGGCATTAGCCATCAATGAAGTGGTGGTGGATGGGTCATTCTTGACCTGGAGGGACGTGGGCAGTGGGGTCCCCCAGGACTTGGTCCTCGGACCTGTGCTGTTCAGCATCTTCATCAGTGACCTGGACGAGGGGGTAAAAAGCACCCTGTTCAAATTTGCTGATGACGCTAAGATATGGGGGGATGTGGGCACACTAGATGGGAGGAATAGGCTACAATTGGATCTAGACAGGTTACAGGGGTGAGCAGATGAGAACAGGATTGGTTTCAACACTGACATGTGCAAGGTGCTGCACCTGGGGAGGAAGAACCAGCAGCAGACCTACAGGCTGGGAACTCCCTTCTCGTCGGTGCAGAGGCAGAAAAGGATCTTGGAGTCATTACTAATGCCAAAATGAACATGGGCCGACAGTGTGGGGACGCGGTCAGGAAGGCCAACCGCATCTTGTCATGCAGCCACAGATACATCTCAAGCAGGTCCAAGGAGGTGATCCTCCCCCTCTATGCGGCGCTCATCAGGCCGCAGTTAGAGTACTGCATCCGGTTCTGGGTGCCGCACTTTAGGAGGGATGTGGACAGCATTATGAGGCTCCAGACGAGGGCCACCCGCATGATCAGGGGGGCAGCAGGGCAGGCCCTATGAGGAGAAGCTAAGGCACCTGAACCTGTTCAGCCTCCACAAGAGAAGGCTGAGGTGGGATCTAGTGGCCTGTGACAAACTAGTCAGAGGGAACGAGCAGGCACTGGGGAGTCCCTGTTCCCCCGAGCATTACCAGGAGTGACTAGAAATAACAGCCACAAGCTGGCAGAGGGTAGATTCAGACTAGACATCAGGAGGTGCTACTTTACTGTCAGGGTAGCTAGCACCTGGAACCAACTTCCAAGAGAAGTGGTGCTGGCTCCTACCCTGGGGGTCTTTAAGAGGAGGTAGACAAACACCTTGCTGGGGTCGTTTGACCCTGGTACTTTTTCCTGCTATGGTAGGGGGTTGGACTTGATGGTCTGCTCCAGTCCCTTCTGACCCTACCAACTATGAAACTATGAAACTAAGTCTTTATGGGCCCTGATGGTGTGCAGCTGGCATACCTCCTCCTCGAGCTCCCTCACCCAGCCTTCCAGAGACTCCACTAGGGACCACACCCCACAAGTGGGGTGCCCCCCTGCCCACCTGGCAGCAGCGGTGCCAGGCAGCCCCCATTGTCCAGGGCCAGGGGCTCTGGGTGGGGAGCATCTCAGACTCTATCTGGGTGAAGATCTCGACAGTGTCAGGATGCCTGCGGGCATGATGAATCAACCACCGTGGCTGCAAGCGAGTTCATGCTTCTCCCTAGTCCCAGCAGCTCCTCTTCGGGCTTCTGGCCTCAGCTCCTCACACAGACCAGCCCTCTGGGTGCCTTCTGTGCACCCCTCCATATGAACTCCCATGCAAACTGCTGTGCCCAAGCAGAGCCATGCCTGTTTGTGCGTTCTGTTTGGGGGTCTCCCTGGGGGACTCAGTTAAGTAGGGACCAGGAGGGGGAAGGCCTTCCCCTCTCGGGCTCCACTCAGCCAGCGTGTCCCTCCCAGCATGGCCTTGCATGCACACCCCCCCCCCCCACACACACACACACTCCCTTGGCACCCTCTGAGCGCCCCTGCACTTGTCCACCCTCTCTCAGACCAGCTCACTTACCTTCTGGCTCTTCACTGGGGGGTCAGAGTCTGGGTTTGGGTCTTCGGCTCCCAGGGGCACAAAGGTCATTTGCCCATGTGTTTCCTCTGGGAGCAGGCCCAAACTGCAAAGAGTGTGGCATGAGAAGGCATTTTGCTTGGCACTCATGCCTCAGGGTAGATGGTGGGGGAGCTGTGAGAGGCCTGATCCTTGTTCAGGCAGTGCAACTCTGGCCCCTTCACCACCATCCACCCTGAAGTGCTCATGCACTCACTGCTGACAGTGACCCAGGCTGGAGCTCTGTGGATGCCAGTGCAGCTGCTTACAGCCTCCCTGCCACCTGCTGCGAGTAGTCCAGGCTCTGTGGCATGTGGCAGGAGCCTGCCCAGATCCTGGGCCAGCTGTGGCAGGCAGCCAGGAGGCTGCAAGAGGCTGCACTAGGGTCCATGGAGCTTAACTTGTTGCTGGCAGTGGGTGCATGTGTGCCTCGACAGATGGCTGGGAAGGGGCTGGGGCTATGCTGCCACAAAAAGGATCAGACCTCTTGTGGCTCCCCCACCGAGTGGCCCTGGCACACCAACATTTTACAAGTTGACATTGCAGGTGTTTTTTGGCACTCTGCCCAGAAATGTTCTCAACCCCTGGACTAGATCTTCAACTACTGTAAATCAGTGAGCTTCTTTGGGGTCAGTAGAGCAGCATTTCTCAACCAGAGTACCTTGAGATCCTGTCAAGGGTGCGATGGGGTTAGTTAGCACTGTTAGGTGTGCAAACCTGATTCATAGAATCGCACAATCATAGAAAAATTAGAGTTGAAAGGGAGCTCAGGCGGACATCTGGTCCAACCCCCTGCTCAAAGCAGGATCATCCCCAAATACATAATCTCAGCCAAGGCTCTGTTTAGCCAGTTCTTAAAAACCTCTAAGGACAGAGATTCCACAACCTCTCTGGGTAACCTGTTCCAGTGTTTTACTACCCTCCTAGTGAGAAAGTTTTACCTAATATCCAACCTCAATTTCCCTTGCTGCAACTTGAGATTATTGCATCTTGTTGTCACTTGCCACTACTGAGAACCAATCCAGCTCCATGCTCTTTGAAACCACTCTTCAGGGAGTTGAGGGCTGCTATTAAATCTCCCATCAGATGCATTATACATGATCTTGAGGTCTTAACAAAATTATTACATCTTAACAAAATTATTATATCTTTATCATTAACACCAAATGGTCAAATTCTGTTTTGCTTCTGTTATTCCCATAGTTTCCAGTGAACACCATATTCTTCAGCTCTTAACTTAATCAGCAGTAAACCACATAATAGCTGTTGTAGCTTACCCCAGAGGCAGCTACCTCTTCATGCTGCATGGACTAACTCCTGTTTCTGTCCTAGTAAAAGATTCTGGCCATGTCCACACCCCTTACCTGGGATCCTGGGGGTCTTCTGGGGCTGCAGCAGCATCAATCCTGTTGCTTGGAGAATGGCCAGCAGCCAGAGTGTAGCCTCAGTTGACCAGGCTCCCGTTTTGAGCGACATGCACTGTCCCCTTGTGCACCACTCTGCTTTTTTTATTTTTGCATGGGTTCAAACACCACCACCTCCCCACTGTTCCCTTCCCACATAGAGAACAGCTGAATGTGCAGTATGGAGTGCTGCAGACGTGCCTTTGATGCCACATACTGTACAGCCACACTTGTCCGGACATATGTCTCTTTGAAGAAGAGGTGCTGAAGTATAAATATTAATTTGTTGATGGTACCCTGCTTTGTACATAATCCATGTATTTGACAGTCTTCCCTAGCACAGTAGGAAATGCTGCTGTGTTCCACCTCCCTGCATGCTCTGTAGGAAACCTTAGCTAAATGTGTTAAGTAAAACCGAAAATAAACCTTTTTGGTTACTCATCTCCCAGATGCAGCTGCTTATAAAGTTTCATTTTAAATTGTAATTAGGGCCAATTGATCAGCTTGTAGGACAAGTATCTATATATGACTTAGTTTATTGAGTGTTCAGTTTGATATGCTTGATTTTTAGCCAGCTGCACAAATTGTATGGAACCTTATACATGAGAACGTGCACATTCTTGGTAAAACTGACAAATATATAGGAACTATTCTATTTAACTCTCTCTCAAACTTGTAGCCAGTTGAGCCAGAGGTTATAGGGAAGGGTTTCAGGATGAAAACTAAAGAAATCATAAAGGTTAGTTATTGTATCATATAAAGGCTGCAGAGGAGCTACACTAACATACTGAATTCAGATCCTCCTGAACTTCTTCAGTTACTACAGACCTCATTAAATCAGGTGTTATCAGCAGTCTTTTTTGGGAAGCTAGGCATCCATTAGAACTGTTAGGCAGACTTTAGAATCACACTGTAATGTGATTCTATAATGAATAGACATGGAGAGACATGACTGCTTCAGCCATGGTAATCCTAGCTGGTTTCCTAATATCTTTAGCAAACAGCATTTGATGCAACTTGTACTTTGATTTCTGGGCAGTGTACCTCTGTGGTAAGAAAACTCTTACCTTTACTATTAATTCTGAGTGCTGGCAAAAACAGCCACAGCAAGAGTCATAGAAGTTCAGTCAAGAGCTGGGGCAAGGGAAAAATATAACTATGGAAGCCTAGCCAAGATATACCTCCACAATCTTGAGTAATTTCAAAATCATAGATATGCAGATGGGGCAATGGAGGTTTTTCTTGAATTTGGTGATCGTGCTGTGCTCTGTCAATTCTTGAAGCAATCATGTGGGAGTAGAACTCACAAGAGTGATCTTCAGTCACAGCTGGAGAAGGAAAATATCATTCCTGGTAACCTGGGTGGCAGCCCAATAGTTGCCACCCCTGCCCAATGGACCAGGGGTGGTGTGGTGGCAGGACTTCTGGCCAGCACCACTTTACTTTCTGGCAAGCCCCAGCTCCCCACAGAGCAGCCCCTAGTCCCAAGAAGGTCTAACACTTAACTGATTTAACTATTTACACTTTATTTACAAAACAAGAAAAATAGGAAAGGTTATTTACACACAAACTTAAATGGCATAGCCAGAATCACAAAACAAACCAGAATGCATTAGTCAACCCTTGACTCAAGAAGCACAGGTAGGGGAACTGGCAGCTTTCAGCCACTGCTGAGATGCTACAGCAAGGAAGCAGGGTGCTCACTTCCAGCAGCTCCAACAGTCTGCCCAGTAAGCGACAGACTGCAACAGTGTAGGTTCTTCTGGTCTGCAGCAATCAAATTGTATCAAACCCCAAACCCCCAAATAGACTGAAGGGTAACCCTCTATAGGCAACCAAAAAGGCAAGCAACAAGCAACAGAGTGGGCTCCTGCAGCAATCAGTATGACCTAAGCACAAAGCTCAGGGACTCCATCTGATGACAGTCAGCTGCAGAATAAGGGACAGGACTGAGTCCCCTCTGGGGCAGTCAGTGGCAGAAGGTCAGCAGCACAGGCAGCTCCCAGGGGTCATTGCTCTAAACCCCTACTCCAGATGATTAGCCGGGCACCCCACACGCCTTGCAGCTCGCCAGTCCCGCTCCACGTGCTGGCCTGCGCCCTGAGCTCCTGGAGACCCTTGTCCTGATGCTCTGCTGCTCCTCAGGATCCTGATGCCTTGCCTGCTGCTGTCCCACTTTCCCAGGGAAGGTGAGGGGTTTCCTCAACTCACTGGCTCAGCTCCCTGCTCCCTCCGAATAAGGATATCGCCTGTGCTCCTGGCTGCTGCTGCTTCTCCACAGTGGAGTGAGGGGCTGACTGCAATCCCTAGCTTCCGGGACGCCCGGCACATCCAGCACACTCTGGTGGGGCCTTGGGGCACCAGCTGTCTGCCCCAAGCCCTGGCCGCTGCTCCCTTTCTGCTGCTTGCTGGAGGCATGGCCAGCTGCTGCTGCTGCCTTCTCCCAGGGCCTTCGAGGCTCTTCAGAGGGGTCTCTCTGCTCTCTCCGCTAGGTCAGCTCACCCCAGATCTTCTTAGGCCTCCTGCGTCATTCCCCAGAGTCACTGTCCGCGGCCCCCACGCCAGTTCAGCTGCTGCTTTTATCCCCTCCAGCAGTCCCTCCCTGGCTTGCAAACCAGCGAGCCAGTGCTCAGGGTGGCTGACCCACAGGCCTGGCTATCCCCCTTCCCAGCAAATGAGGGAACTGAAAACCCCTTCTCTACACTGGCTTCCCCTTCTCCACGGGGCAGGGCTCCCCTGCTCCACCCTTGGAGTCACTCAGAGTTCACCAGCACTGTTTCTAGCCTAGGGTAAGTATCTCAAGCCTATCTGGTGAGCCCACATTGGCAGTCTGTTACACGTAGTTTATTCATAGCAAAACCCCTTCCTTTGTCTGAGATCCAGAATATGATTCTTCTCTTCCTCTTCCAACTGCTGTTCAAGCTGAGTGTCTCACAGCTCTGGTGGGCTGACATAGAATGGCCTTTTCCTTACACATTTGCCATGACCAGCTTAAGCTGCTAATGAAGGTATTTGTCCATTTGACTTGTCCAGGACCAATCTGTTGTGGTTCATTACAAAATATCGTATACTATTAAAAGATGTACCTTTCTCAGGGAGGCTACCCTTCCCAAGAGACACAAACTGTAGCTGGGGAAGTCAGCTTGCCTTCCTTACCTGTGAGAAGCAGTTTTGGTGCATCCACCTCTTTCCACCTTGTTAGAGGGGAGAGCTCTTCCCTCTGCACTTAGCTTGGTACACCACAGAATTGGCTGACTCACAGCAAAAAGATGGTGTTGCCCCTCTAGTCCTCAGTCAGGTCCTAGAAAAAGGATGAGGAGTACTTGGGCCCTGGGGATTTGTTCCATTAAGTTATCACCTCCAGTACCCCTCAGGTTTTTTTTTCCCATCCCCTCACTCCCTCTAGCATCTCAGTATGTAGGTATCAGCCTTCCTGGCTGTGTAGACATGACAGTCTGTCAGGCACTGGATCTATTTAAATAAGTTATGAGAGTGGATGACCTTTGTCAGAGCCACAGGCATAGCAAAAGCAAAGAGAGTTGAAATATTCATCCTTTTTCTGACTTAGGGAAGAGGAATGGGAGTCTTTTCAAAAAACCAAACAAAGATTCAGATATTTTCTCAATGTAGTAATAGTGAGTCTGCTGTTTTCTTCCAAGTACTAAACTTAAGCCTCTATGTTTTCTGCAGGAGAACCCCTTCAGGGAGAGGATTGTGGAGTCTTTCTCAGAGGACGGAGAAGGGAACCTCAGCTTCAATGACTTTGTGGACATGTTCTCTGTGCTCAGTGAAATGGCTCCCAGAGAGCTCAAAGCAATCTATGCCTTTAAGATTTATGGTAATGTGTAGAGGTGCTAGAGATAAAAGGTTCCATTAATTCAGATTAACCCTCTGTGCCAGACAGATTCTCACTAGCTAAGTAGTTGTGTAGGCAAAAATCAAATAAGAGTCAAATTAACAGCTTAATTCTGCAAGCTTCTGAACACAGTAACCTAACCCAGCAAAGTGTGTACTTAACAAATTGTACCCTTAACCAAATGAATTGTTTCATTGGTCATCTGGAACTACTCAAGTGCTTATACTAAACGCAGTCTTGAGTGCTTTCCTGGATCAGGCCACAACTGTTTTCATCACATAGGAACTTACCCTAAGAAAAGCTGTTCTGGTATTTGAGCTGATCATGATGGATGTAAGGCAGCATCTGTTCATCTTCTCAGTGAAACACTGTGGGCATTTATATACATACTTTTTTTGTGCTGTGAGGCGCCAGAGATCTGGTGCATTGGAGCAGACTTGATTAATTGAATCTGCTCTGCACAAGAGCTGACATGCATCACACTGCATTGCTTGCAGTTGTGTAAGTGGTGAAATGCACGCCAGCTCAGAGAAAATGGCAGCGGTGCACTTTTAAACTAAAACACCTTTGATATGTTTTAGTTCAGAAGTGGACTGCTGCCATTTTCTGCGCACTGATGTGCATTTCACTGCTTATACAACTGCATGCATTGCAGCTCCAGGTGCTTTTCAAAGCGCCCAGCACTGCAGCACATGCATGTGTAAAAATGCCTTGTATTCCTTCTTTCATTAAAATACTCCAAAATCAAGTGACTTATGAACTTGATAAAAATAAAGATGAGAAATAATATTGTTATGAAGAATTATAATATCAATTAAGTTGTAGAAACCAGAAAATAATATTTCTTACAGACAAGGATACTTTCTGAATTCTCTTGCTTTCTCTCTTGTGGCCTATTTAGAATATCTTTGCACATCTGATAATTAGATCATATTGGATAATACCTAACTTGTGGTCAGGTGGCTTGAGCACCTTACTGGAAAGCAGAAGATGCAAATTCAAAGCCCTTCAGGATGAGGGGATCCTATGCTGATGGGCTAAAGCATGGCAGGAAGCCTTCCTCCATCTTTCCCAGCAGGTGTACAAACTAACACGTAAGGCACTTCTGTTTTGCCAGAAGGCAAAATGGACTCAGAAATTATGTTTAAGTGCCAGAAATGGTACTTATGTATCTTCATAATTGCCACTGAGGTTCATAACAGAAAACAGAGTTCTACCCCAAGAGTTTGGGATTTGAGTAGAAAGAATGCTCTGTATTAGTTACAAGCCTAGGATTTGCTTGTACTCTGTAGAGAAGAATCAAGTATGACTGAAATGACTTGGACTTACTTTTTACCAGGGACCCTGGTTTTCCATGATAAAAAAATCACAAATTCTGTGAAAGAAAAGTCACATATTCTGTCATAAAGCCCCCAAAATAAGTGATTAAAGTGAAAGACCATTATATAGATAGCTATCAATTGAACACAATGTTTTCTTGATATATTTACCATTTTAAAGCAGTTTGGAAGCCTACCAGTGCCTCAATCATGATAATAAAATAAACTCTAAATACCTACGAATTTTGGTATTTGATTTTGGGCTTTTTATCATGGAAAATTAGAGCTCTTCTTGCCACCTTAGCTTACAGAATGCAGGTCCAGGGCCCTCACTCCCAAGTCACAGCCCACTGGTCCTGCTGGAGCCCCTGTCCCCCCACCCACCTACGTGCCCCTCCCCAGCTCCCAGGGCCAGCTACAGGGCCAGGAGCCCAGATCCACAGCCCTCTTCCCCCTCACACCCCACAGCAGCACCCAAGCCCTGCCTGCCACCCTCAAGAGCCAGCAGCTGCTTCAGCAGAGCCTGGAGCATGGGTTCCCCTCCCTTCCCGTCTCCGGTGCCTGCTGCCTGCTTGCTGTGGGCTGGTGTGGGGAGGGCGTGGCTCCCTGCTTCTATGCACACTTCTGTGGCGTGGGGCAGAGAGGACCTGTGTCCTCCAGATGTGTGCGTAGAGAGGGGGCTGGCTTGGGCTGCCTGCTGTGGGCTTGGGCTTCCCACCCTGCTGCCCTCCCCTGAAGCCTCTGCAGTCCAGCAAGTGTGACCTGGTGCTGCAGGACAGAGCGGGGCTGTGTGGGGAAAGTGCTTGCCACTGCAAACTCTGCACTGCCCTAGCAAGACACCCCGTCTGCACAGCAGCAGTGAGGGGCACAGCCCTCACAGACCATGTGAGCAGGGGGTGCCTCGCTAGGGCAGCATAGAGCTTGCAGTGGCAAGCAGCTTCCCCACATGGTCCCTCTCTGCTCTGTAATGCTGCACCCACTGGACTACAAAGGCCGTGGGGGAGTGCAGCAGGGCAGGCAGCCCAAGCCCATAGCGGGCAGTCCGTACCCACCCCACATGCAGATCTGAGGGGCACAGGTCCCCCTGGTCCCCTGGCAGTGTGTACAATGGCAGGGAGCCAACTCCTGCCCCCCAGATGAGCCACCAGCTGCCCAGCCCTGTCCTACTCCCCACCAGAGCCAGTAGCCACACATTCTGGCCCAGGGCCCCCAGCTCCACGCACCCCCGCCTGGGCAGCAGCCCCAGCTCCAGCCCTGCTCCCAACCTGCTCCTCCAGGAGCTCCCAACTCAAACCCATTCCCTCCCTCCCTCCTTTCCTATAGGGAACTCAATCTTCCCCACCCCACAGCTTACCTGTGGGAACTGCTCTCCAGGCTGCCTGGCAGCCATGTGCATATATATACAAGTACATGGTACCCTCTGCCTGACCATGCTCTTCCCACTCCCTCCCAGCCCCTTGCAGGCTGGAACTCTGCCAGCCTGCAAAAGTCCAAAATCCATGGGTTTCTCCATTCAAATGAGAAAACCACATTTTCCTTGGGTAAATGGGGAAATCCACCTTTTTCTCTGTTTTTCCATGGGAAACAGAAAACCTGGATCCCTGCTTATTACCTACTGAAGAGAACTTGGCCTCAGAATTGAAAGGAGTGAAATCAGAAATAGTTTGTAAATGCACTTTTGTACACATTCTGTTTCAAGTGACCTTATCTGGAGCTTGAACTTATCTGGAGGTTGATAATCTTTTATTTCTTCCTCTGTTTAGATTTTAACACAGATAACTTCATTTGTAAAGCTGACCTAGAAAAAACCCTCAACAAGCTGACACGAGAAGAGCTAACAGCAGAAGAAAGTGTTCTAGTGTGTGAAAAAGTAATAGAAGAAGCAGATATGGATGGCGATGGGAAACTAGGATTTTCAGACTTTGAGAACATGATTTCCAAAGCACCGGACTTTCTCAGGTAAAAGAATTGCTTTAAAACAGATCAAATAGTATTCCTTTCATTATTTTGTCCTCATTAAAAAGATTACCTCTTTCTATTTTGGACCTTGCAAGTGTTAACAGGAAGGAGTGGCTGAAGATAGGTGCAAAGGCTGAGTTACCAGTTTTGAGAGCAGCAATAGTTAAGCTTTTTTAATGTTCTGCCCTCCCATTCAAAGTCACTGCACTTTCTCCATTAATAGTGTAGCTACTCATGCCAGAAGATGAAGATATGTCAATTCTTTTTGTAATGAACCCTATTAAACCTTCACAGGGAAGGAGAGCTGTGTGGGCCTCCTACTTACCTTTGCCTCTAGGTCTGCAAAATTCTTTTTTCATCTTGAAAACAGCGTCCTTTTAGGTCCCAGAATTTTCTTTGATAGTAGAAGTCCAGATTCATTTATAAATGGATGCCTGACTTTCACTAATAGCAGACCAATTCTGAGAGGTTCTTGAAGCCTCTTATACCAAGTTGATTTTCTTCAGTGAAATCATGAGGAGGATAAGGATGGCTAACCATATAATTAGGATCCCGACTTGTATTGATTGTTAAAAATACAAAGAATTTATGTCTAGTAAAGATTAATCTAAAGAGTATCCTTCTGGTCTGAAATAGGAAATATGGAACAGTGAGTTTTGTAGGGCTAGTGAAAGATGGGATAATTATATTAATTTACATAATTGGCAAATATGTCATGAATATGCATGAACGTGTGTCAGTTATTTTTCCTCATAAAGGGAAAGCCAAAGATTTTTGCAGCTGTACAATTCAAACTGGCGATACAGAGCCAATTAAAATAATTAAGTACTGTGCTTTTCCCTTGATCTATAGTTAATTTGACATGGGTTTTTTTGGAAGCTGATTTGTTTTGGTTTCTAACAGCTACCCAAGTCTATTACGGAGCCAGAAAATGCCTTCCCAGCTAAAAGAGGAGAGTTAAGCTTAAAACTAAACTTGGTTATTTAACCAACACATATCATCAGTTTGCCAAAGATATTGGGCTTCTGATTTTCCCTACAAATTGAATATTTAAAGGAATGTTACTGAAGGCCAGATAGCTTCCATTTTTACATGTTAATAAAATACTATAGATAGATTGACCATCTAGCACAGTGGTGTGTAAGTTGTCTGGTTGTAGGTTGGAATGACCCAGTTCAGGTCCAAGGTAGGCTGGAGCTAGGTAGGATGCAACAGTTACTGCCATTGCAGCTTCTCCCCACTACCTTGCCACAGCATGGGCAAAGCTCCCAACTCATTTAGCCCCCTGAGCCTTCAAGCTAGATCCAGTAACTCTGTGGGTTGGATCTGGCCCATGGGCTGTAGTTTGCCAACCCCTGATCTAGCACATTAGCTAGACAAGAGATCTCCAAATTTCCTAACCCAGCTAAGTGCAAACCTTTCTATGGCTGGCTGAGAGCTGCAGCACAAAAAAATTTCAACATGTGCATGTCTCAGTCAGTGATCTGTGCATAGCACCCTGGAGGGAGGACGGAGCTAGTGGGGTGGTGCAAATTAGAAAAGGAACTGGGGGAGTCTGTGCTTGTGTGGCCCCAAATCCCTGTTGCTTTAATTCTACCTTTGCTTAGTTACTCAAGGTTTGTGTGACTGAATTACCCCATAATATTCAAGTTAGGAAACTATAGAACTACAGAACATAATACTCCCAAATTTGGGGAAGGACAAATATGGATCCAGGCACTGATTGTGCAGTGGACTGAATACAAACCCCAAATCTGAATTCTGCCTCTGTTATTCTGGCTCTGAACTTTGATACCTGAATCCAAGACTAACAATAATTGCCCACTGTTAAGTTGGTGTGGAGCCAGTTAGTTCCTAAGGTGCCACACTGTCCTAACCTTTGCGCACACACTATTGATTCAGATAGGGTTGCTCTGGTAGCACTGATTTTAGAAAGAATAGCAGAGCATTGAAGGGAACACCTAGGGAGAAAAATCATGGTGATTTGTTGATGTCCCTTTCGACCCTAGCATCAATCCATCAGTGAGTGTCTCCCCTATACATTGAAGGAGAAATAGCAGGCAACTCTCAACTAATTAAGTGCATCACATTGAACACTTCTAAATCACATACTCAGGCATCAAATTATGCCCCCAAAGATTATATGCATCATTCTAAATTATTAATTAATTTTTCTATTAAAAAGAACTGGGTTTTTTGTGCTACCGTTTTCTTTACAAATATGCAGTAGAGACTAGCAAACTGCTGTCCTGGAACTGAAGCAAAGCTGAGAATGCTATATGAGCCTAACATTTCAGGAGAGAAAGCTGGGTATAATATTTGCCAGTCCAGCTGTAACAGACCTCCAATTTTTTTTCTTTTCACAGCTTGTGAAAAGAACCTGTAGTGAGCTAGTGAAAGAAAGAGATGGGGGGGCGGGGCGGGGATGCTCGGCTGTGTACATGGATGAGTGTGTAGATTGGAGTGGGCAAAATACAGCCTGCAGGCCACATCTGGCCCTCCAGCCCATTCTATCTGGCCCACGGGACCCCTAAAAAATTTAGAAAATATTTATCTGTTCCTGGCTGTCTATCAAAGGTGACAGGAGCCAGGGGCAATATGATCCAGGGGGAGCCAGAAGCAGAAGGCAGGAGCTCAGCCCTGCCCACCCCAGCCATTTCTCTGTTTCCTGCTGTGGCCCTGCTCTAGCACCACATGGCTCCTGGCTGCATGGCTAGACCAGGGAGCATGGGGCCATGCTGGTACCAGGGTGTGTGCACATGCAGGCAGGGACAGAGAAAGCATATGTGTGTGTGTGTGGGCAGGGGCAGAGTGTGTGTGTGTGCAGGCAAGGACTCTGTGTGTGTGTGTGTGTATGTGCGCGCGTGTGCATGCGCATGCAAGCAAGGGCAGAGTGTGTGTGTGTGTGTGTGTTCATAGGGCAAATCACACACGCACCCACACACCCCTCTTGCACTACCATACACGTAGACCTCCACACCCACACCCCCTCACACATCCCAGCCACCTCCTCACACACAGACCCCCACAAACCCTATAACCACCCACACCCCACATACCCACACACTCACAGCTCCCACAAACCTACACTCACCGCCCAACAGTATACAAGTGTAAGACTTAATTTTAAGCTATTGTGCAATCACCTCTGTGTATACTAACAAAAACACATGTAAACCAGGACAAAAGATTTTTTAAATCAAATTAATGGATGTTGTAGATGTTCATTTTTTAGAATATAATTGGTATTTTTCTGGTTCTGAGCTGACAAAACCCCTTGCTGAAAGGAGTAATTTTGGGGGTAAAATAATTGCGCGCCCTTGGTGTAGATGGATCAAAGAGCCGGTAACAGTTACAAAGACTGGATAAAGACAAGGCTAACAGAAAGCAAGAAATATTTGACAATACTAATGTTTCAAAGAGGGGTGCTTGCATGTCTTAAAGACTCAGTCTCCTTCTTCACATCTTCTCTCCAGCACTTTAACTCTGATTCATTACTTAGTGGACCCCTTTTAGCTCAAGAGAGCCAGGTACAAATTTATGCCAGGGCAAGACTAGTTTCAAAGGAACAGAAAGCTGACTTACCAATGAACTTACTCCCTCCTCTGTACTCCATGTGTTGATTGATTCAGAGGTTTCTTCACCAGATGAGTGTCAGTAGAAAGAATCTTGAAATTCTCACATTGTGACCTTCTAGATGAGACAGCTCTGAAATAAAAGGTTTCCTTCCAGCCTGTCCCTAGAAGGTACTGTGGCTTAGAACCTGTCACCCTAAATCTTGGAACAGGTCTTTCTCATATTTAAAACCTGTGCCATGCAATATTCTTGCAAATGCCTGTGCAATCTCAGAGCCAAAATGAGGCTTTGTACTGGGATTTCTCTTTGGTTTCATTTATAGACATACATAATTTAATGGCTACAGGAAAGGAAAAGTGACAATTTCCAGGAGACTTTTCTTTTTCGGCTGGGCTGCATTCAGCATGTAATGAGTTTCTTTTATTTGGTGTTTTACTTTTTGTTTATTAAGAGAAGCTGAGCAGCTGCATGAGCCTTTGGTTCAACAGAGATGGTCCAAAAGGTTTGGTATTTAGCTAGGAGGATCTACCAATGGCAGAGTGTGAGTTAATATTACACCAGGCTGCTCTCACAGTGCTGCTGCTCTCAGACATATAGCCAAACCATACCTGGCAAGTGGGTTTCTTGATTCTTCTGGAACACAGCAAGGGCATGTTTGGATATGGAGAGATGGATCTATGCATTCATGCCACTGAAATTCAGACCTTCACACTGAAGATTGTGGTTGTGACCCATCTCTAGTTATCAAGCTATCTTTATGAGATACTGGGAATGTAAATATATTGAAACATTAACAGAGAGGCAAGGATTTCTGTAGGTGATATGGGATAGACTTAGACAAGCTTTGAAATACAGTGCACCTTTCAGGAGGATATTGAAATTCACCTGTCCAACAATACTTGAAATATAAACATTGTTTCTAACAGCTGCTCGTACCTTATTCCCTTCTTTCACTGTTTTCTGTAATTGTTGAACTGCTAGAATAATGGGATGAGTTATTTTAAGAGGGAGATGCTCAGTGAATACTCACAGTTTGGATTTTAGTGATGGGGTAGATACTAGATTGATCAGCAGACTCTTTTTCATTAAGGCATAAAACAAATTCTGTCACAGGTCTTCAGTGATAAAAAGCTTTTTATTTAATAACTGTCATCAGTGGCAGGATGCCATTGAAATGCCCTGTGTAAGGTACTCTGCCAGACTGCAGGGCAGGTATCATCATCATAAGGGGATAACTGATCCCCTTTCTGTGCTTTCACAAAAGTATAGCACAGTATTTAACTCAGACCTTTCTTTGTTATGAAACGAGGACCACATCTCAGCATGTGCCAAAATCTTTGGTTGCTTGTATATCAGGGATTGTCTTTGTCTGGCCCGGCTCAATCTGACCCCTGTCATTTGCTAATATTTCTTCAAGTTGCAGTTCTGGTGCCTCTGTGTATCCCCTTGTTACTATCAGTGCTTTGTGCACCATCATACATGATGTGATTTGCACATGCTCTATTTATACCAAAGAAGACATTTGTTAGGGATCCCCAATATCATATTTGGACTGTGTTTTCTGCATGCTATTCAATCTTGAGTCATATGCTAAACTCCAGGTTTTGAGTCACATACTCTTGTTTTTAAAAACCTGTGTAAATGTATTTGAAAGGGAAACACTCCAGTTCAACTTTCTAGTGAACAGGGACCCATATCACATAAATGCCAGCCCAGTAAGGAGGCCAAAGACAGAATTGGATCACTGACGCTAAATTACTGTATCTGATGGTCCCACTAGGACCAGGGCAGAAGTATGTTGGCAAGTGACAGTGTGGCAGAAGCTTGAAGTTCCTCCATCTAGTATCTGACTGGAAAGCTTGTGCTGTAGTATTTGCACACACTAGCAGTTCATTTGCAAGCTCAGCATGCTGCCTGCTCAGGGAGTCTAGGGAAGACTGCTGCTCCCTCACTCCTAGAGATGAGCAAGAAGTGGGCAAGGAAAGGTGAAAACTAGGTGGACTGAAGCCTCCACCCCCTCATTTCACTGTTCAGCCTAGCTAAACAGCTGCCAAGGAGAAACTGGGCCCCTACATTCTTCAAGCACAGTCCTTTCCTCGGACTGGATTGTCAAAGTATAGTCCAAATTGAAAGTCATGCAAAAAAACCCTCCTTAATATGCACCATATTAAAAATAAATCTGCAAATGTGAAATGTTTCTTATATATGATGCTAAAGCACAGGAGAGACAGCCTCAGAAGAATTGTCTTAATTTTCCCAGCATCAGATCTATTTACTTATTCATCGATCTCAATTATGTTGAAACAATCTTGGTTGGCTATTCCAAACATTAATTGTTCATTGAATGAAACACTGTTTCCTTATGTCTGTCCTGTATTTATCTCCAGTTCCTTTTATGGCCTCTGTTTCTTAGATGTTCTGTAGCACTAGCAGTAATTGTCCTCTAAGTGGTATCTGTATACTCCTAATTCTGTAATGTGGCTGTAAAACTTTTTTTTTAATTTTATAAAAACCCTCCTATCAAGGTCTCCTCCTGATGCGTGTCTGAAATACGTGCTCAGTCATGCACAATTACAGCCATATGTTCACAAGTACCCAGTGATTTTGTGTGCCTCCATTTTTATGCGTGGTTTGATATACTTCGGGCCTAATATTCCAAGTGTCCTTTGGCCTGTAGTTTTGGGTGCACACTATCACTGAAATTTAGGTGCAAAAAAGCCACTTACAGAGACATCCACTTCAGAAAATGATGGGCCTTTAGCCTGCTAATCAAAAGTGCTGAGCACCAGCATTTTTAAGTTACTTCAACTTGAAGCCAGGAATGTTCAGCATCTCTGAATATCTGGCACAAGTCATTCCAAGTTTAACACCCACTAACTGCTCCATTTTGAAAATGTCAATTATAGGGCTTTCATTTACTGACCTAATATCACTTTCTCTCTTACCTTTTATCCCTGCTGAAAAACAAACCCTTCCAGTGATTAGAGTAGGAAACTCAATATGTGAGGGGCCTGAGTTCTGCTTCCTGCTCTGCCACTGTTGATTGTGCAGCCTGTGGTGAGATAAGTAAATTCTGTTTCCTTCCCTTGTTCTGCAAAGCAAGCCAGTGCTTTCTCAACTGGTGAAAAATTTTGAAGACCTCATATATAAGTGCTACATTAGTGCAGTGCATGATCATCACTAAAATTAAGCCAACTGTATAATTACATTAAAGGGTACATCCTCCCTACACTGCTCACTGGAAAGTCCCTGACAGTCTGATTCCTATGAAGGTGCACAAGTAGTTTTAACTATGAGCTCCTGCGTATACAATTATAATTACAAGGTTTTAAGCCATACCGTGCAGCACTACACATGTTGTACATACGGTACAGTAAGTTTTGTTTATTGGCACCTTAGCTTAACTGAACCCTAGCGTGCATCCAGCGATGCATTTCGAGCCGGTCCAAGGCGGTGATCCTCCCCCTTTATGCGGCATTGGTCAGGCCACAGATGGAGTACTGTGTCCAGTTCTGGGCACCGCAC
>JAGPOW010003364.1:34111019-34168149 GCA_030014935.1 Caiman crocodilus | reverse complement strand
CGTGAGGCACCCCAGGGGAGGCACGCGGAGCCTGGAAGGTGGCCGGGCGCAGGGAGGTGGGCGGCTCAAAACGGGAGCGCCCCCTACTGGCCCGCCACAGCCCTCACTCCATGTGCAGATACAGAGGCTCACCCCCCATGCCATCCCAGGCTGTGCACAGCATTGGGAGCTGCCTCCCACTCGCCCCTGCACACTACCCTGGCTGTGCAGTGCCTGCCTCAGCCCAACTCCCTCCCTCCCTTCCTTCCTCACTGTGGGGGCCTTGATTTGCCCTCCTCTCCCATGCCCCTTTCCTCCCCTGTCCACTTCCTCCACAACAGACTTCCCCACCAGACACTGCCAAGCTGTGCTCATGGCACATATCAGCAATCAGATCAGAATTAGCCAATATGCCTACTTAAAAATCGGCCATCAGTATCAGCACAAAAAAATCTATGTCAGTGCATCCCTAATCACTACCCTGCATTTGCTTAGCTAGATTGCAAGAGACAAGGAAAATATGGCATTACTATTAGAAAATGCATCTTTCTAAATTATAGTACTTTGAGACTTTTAGTTTGAACTTTTCCTATGAGGAACTCACTCTCAGTGAGCCCTGTAAAGCCAGTTTTCAGGGCTATTGACCTACAATAGTATGACAGTCCTTTGAAATGTTAGTGTCTTATGTTTTCAGAGTAACTTACTTGAATCCAAGAGGAGGGTTTTTTTCCCCCATCTACCATGGGGGAAAAGGCTCCTTGTCTTGGAATTAAGTAGAAGGCAATGAGATGAGCATGGAACAGGCAGAGGTGCAGAGGTGGTGGTGGGGCTGAAGGGATAGAGGCTGTTGCAGGCTGGAGGGGGCAGGTGGTAGGGAGAAGGCAGGTGCTAGCGGGTGCAGGCATGGAGGGACAAATAGTGAGGAGGACAGGTGGCAGAGGTCAAGGTGGGGGTAGGGAACAGACTGCACAACTCCCTACCCCAATCCCTACCACCTGCCCCCCTACTGTCCCCTCCCCCACTTACTGCTCCCCTACCACTGCTTTTCCCATTGCAGTGGTGAGGGGGCGTGAATTCAAGATAACCCTCCAACAATTACATTATATAACAAATTGATAAATTTTCCATGTATAAACTCTAATTATCAGGGATCTTCTTAAATACAGATTCGTCTTGAATTCAGGTAAATATGCTACTACAGTACAAAGGCTGCAGCCGTGGAGCCACCAGCAACACTGGATCCACCAGCTTTGTTCCTGCCATTCCCCTGACGCATATATATAAGTTGAGGGAACAATACAGTGAACCGGGAGCTCCTATGTTGTTTGGCTCTGCTTCTCAAAATGTTGTCTCACCTACTAGCTGACATAGTCTGTGGCCCATATCGCCTGTTGAAGAGAGGCAGAAACAAAACTAAGGCCCTCATCTACCTCTTTATTAGCTTTTCTAATATAGATAGAACGTTGTAACAGGCTGTGGCTCTACAGGCTAACTGTTAAATCATCATTAACTTTGTAAGCTTTTTGCTTTGGTGAAGGGCCTACTGTTTAATGGAAGCTGAGTTGAGATCTTGTAATGTCATCTATCTGTGTTAGGCAATACCCGCTCTATTCAGTGGCAAATGGAAGTCAGGAACTGAGGTTTCTACAAATAAATAATTATCAGCATGCAGCAGAACTGCTAGAACATTCCTCCCATCCCAAATGCATAACAGTAAAAAGCAAAGAGGTCAGCAAGGGACATTCTTCCCTGCTGTACTTACATTGACTCCAGGGAAATTATATCTGAGATGGATCTAGCTCATTGTTTCTTGACTGACCTGCAAAAGGGGGGGACAATGGAACATCTTACAAATCTTCTGCTGCAGATCCTCCTACTAGTAAAAAAGTATGATGCTGTAGTATGGTATTCTTAGTAAATGCTTATGCACTTATGCACTTGCTTAAACAAAATGAGACATAAAAATATAAATGCTTTGCTAAAAAGGAGCCCAAAGAAGGAGTATAGCTATTACCAGTCAAATTGCTATTGCTGGTAACAGTCATTACTTGACTCCACTGGCTCATCTCCAGAGAATCTGTTAGTTTGTGCTGTGAATTCCATTGGAAGTAAGACAGGGCAGCTCTGAACCTGGGGCAGAGTGGTAGTGCGTGGGGCAGTGCTAGCTGCTATGCTGCCAGCAGCGGCATGGCCAGCTTCCAGCTGAGGCAGAAGCTATTTTTGCATCCTGCTCAGCAAAGATGGCACCTGGGGCTGCTGCCTCAGTCATCTTCCCCTCAGCTACATTACTGAATTCCCCACACAGTGATTGAAATCAAGAAGAAGACCTCTTTAACACAGAAGCTCAGTAGGGCAAATACTATGATACTCAAACTAAAACATTTCTTCTTTCTATGTTTGAGAGATATTAAAAGCTTCCAGCAAAATCTCTGATTTTAAATATAAAAACTATTTCCTTAACTGGCAGAAACTTTGGAAATGCAAGACACATTTTATTATAGTCACTCAGTTTGGACATCCATCCATTTTGATTCACCATTTTGGTACCTCAGTGTTTAGTTGTTAGTTATGCTGAGAGAAGAGTAAAAAATATCTTACACTTCAGTGCTTGAACAGTTTGCCACTAACATCAGGAGGTGATTTTTCCTTTTCATTTGGCTACTAGCTTATCATATATTTGTTGGGGTTTTTTAAAATCTTCTTTTTGAAATTTTATTAAACTAAAAGACAAAACTGACCAGGGATCAAAGTCACCCCTTTCCATCCTCCATGAGGTCTGTAAGGAATACCCAGTTCATAACAACACGCATTGATACTTTTGAATTTTCTTCTTCTCTTGCAGCACCTTCCACATAAGAATCTGAGGGTGTGGGTGTGAACCACTGTTTTCAGAAATGACTTGACATCAGTCCTGCCTCTCTGAATCTCAGGCACTTGGGGGCTTCTGGCCTCTATTATGGCTTCTTAGAACTCAGCAACAAGGACTGAAATCATTTTGGCCTACTGGGAGAAAGAAGCATCACAAGACCTACAAGTCTGATCTACAAGATCAATGGGATGCCTCAGTTTTTATCACCAGTGTTGCCCAACAATGGCATTCTAGAAAAGATGGCTGGCTCATTGTTTTTTTTTAAACAAGCAGAATATTATTAAATGTATTTCCTGTAGTTTTTATATTTATGAAAATTTAATATTGTTCTTCAAAGCAAAAAAAGAAAGAAAAACAGACATAAGTTATGTTGACTTTCCGGAGGTTGTTAGTTAAAAGAAAGCATTGGTCTTAAAATAATAAGATGTCTCCACCACTGTCTTACACAGCTGGGGGTCATGCATGGAAATAATTTGATGTGTAAAAGTTGCAGTTGAAATCAAGTTTATGGTATTGAAGACAAATGCACATTAGGTTTGCCATTGGGATCTCCAAAATGGCAGGTTGCTGGGTTTGGTGCTTAACCTTCAACCAATATTTTATGGATTATCAGATCCTTATGAAACTTGAAGTATTTGCCTTTTGTACAACATCCACATATTTAATTAATTTCTTCCTAAGAAAGACTTTAAACTATGTCTGTTCTCCAAGGAGGTCTTGCCTTTTCTCATATGATGGGCTGATAATGTTGGATAGCAGAATATTGTCACCTATAACCCTATGAAGAAACTCAAGAAGCACAGCTCCAGTACCAAGGACATGAAAAAGACATTTTCTTTTTAAACCAGCTATGCAATTGTTCTCATAAAATGCATGAATGCAGCTCTGCATTTCTATCTCCTCCCCTCCTGGAAATCAGCTTTGTCATTTGTTTTAAATTCCAGTATTGTTTAGGTACTGGGGCCTGACGACAATCATACATATATAACTGTTCTAACAGTCAATAGAAGGGCTCTGTCATTTACATGGCTTCTGTATCATAGTCACTCACTATTAAAACTTTTGACTGATTTTATCCAGCTTTGAAGATTTTTGTGCTGAGCTACAGTATGAACATTCCATTGTGTTCCCAGTTAGCATTTCCTTCCAACTACTGTACTGTACCCTTAAACTGTTAAGGGAATAACTGTCTATCTGAAATTGAAATTTCTGTTGCTTACTAACATAAATAAGATCTTTTAAAAAACTGCATGTGTAAAATTAAAAAAAACCCTCCTCGATAACTTACTGTTAAGCATAAGTCTTAAGTTCCATTTTAAAAAAATGTACTTTAGAGCCTCAAAGCCAGAATTTAGAAGGTCTTTCAGCACCTTAAGATACTGAAATGCAAAGGTTTGAGATGTAGCTTTCTCATCAACTTTACATAGCAGCTTTTGGAAAGAAGTGACCGTCAATTAGATAAAACCTATATTTGACACCAGTCCTCCATTCTTTGTACATATGAAGTGTCAGTGGAAGTTTGAACATACAGAGCCTAAGGGGCTGGTTTCTGTTAGGCTAAGGACAGATTTGGGAATACGGAATTCTACTTCAGAATTAAAATGTGTTTGATTTAAAATGTGCCAGGAATTAATGACTGTATGACGATTTTATTTAATCAGTGATACTATAGTAAGTAATATTTTATTCCTTCCCCAGTTTTCCAGTCTGGGAAAGGAACTATATCTGGAACCTCCTCTCATTTATTACTGATGAAAGTCAAGTATAAATCTGCCAAAATTGATAGGTGTTTATACATGTTCTCTGAGAGGCAGGGTGGAAAAGGAGGGGCCTTAATTAGAGCATCTTTGAGAGCCACTCTAATTAAAGTACCTGGAGTATTACATGTATCAGTGTTCCCACACTGAAAAATGGTGGCAGGAGTGGTTTAACTAAAGCTTGTTGAATGGGCTTTAGTTAAAGCGACCCCACTGCCATTTTTCAGCACGGGGATACTGATACATGTGATGCTGCAGTCTGCTAAAGCACTTAATCGAGTCTGCTGTGAGGCATTGTAATTCCGGTGTGTCAAAGCAGCCTCAGTGTTCATGTACAGGTGCTCCGTGAGTGTTTAAAACTAGTGAAATGGGAATCAGGCCCCAACCATTTGTCAAATAGATTGTGTTAGCTCCATCGGATAATTCTAACAGTCCATATTGGGCATTAAGGAAACATGTTAGGAAAGTACGTGAGACTTACAAAATATCAGGTTGCAAGATTCTAAATTGAATTATGCAGAGGATTCAATCACAAATTCTTATGTAAATTCCCTTTGACATGGGCGTTCTTTCTCCTGGCTCCTTTTTTCTTTTGTGCATTTTTACCTTTATATTTGCTCTTGAATTTTTCTCCCCTTCCCTGTGGCTGAGCCTCAGTCCTCTGTTGGACCTCCCTAACCCATGCATAGGCAGGCTCTGGAGCATGAATGCCGCATGCCCCTAGAGGCTGGGGGGGGCACAGCAAGCTCCTGCAGGTGACCACAGCACTGTTGGCGGCAGGAGTGTGGTGGTGGCAAGCAAGGAGCTCCCACAGGTGATCACAGCACTGTTGGTGGCGGCAAGGGGGCAACACTGACAGGTAGTCAGCCACTACCCACAGACAGGCTGGTGGTGTCAATGGCAAGGGGAGGGGAGGGGAGGGGAGGGGAGGGAAGCAGTGAGCGGCAACCACCTGCAGGCAACACCAGCAGTGTTGCTGGTGCCTTTTCTCAGGGGGTGGACCACCACACTCAGGAGGCACATGTGCACCCACATGCATCCCCTCTGCATCACCAGTGCTCTGGAGAAATGGATTAATTGTATTTCTATGGGCTGTGTCTGAACGGAGTACTATAGGAGCAAGGAAGTGAAGGCCAAGCCTGCAGCCCCATATACCTGAGTGTTTTCAGGGTTCAGAGGGAAAAAACCAGGGGGCTTTAGTGGAAATGATTGATGCTACCAACGACTGGGGGTGCACTTATGGAGTGTTGAGGAAGTGATATAGTTCCAAGGTTGTGCAGCTTATCTTCTCTCTGTTTTTTGTCTCCTCCATCACACCTCCCCAATAACAAATCTAAGGTCCTCGGCACTGGGGGAAAACTTTTAAATGCCACTTGGGAAAACATGACAGCCAAAGACACTTACAGGATGGAAGTGATATTTTTGATGACAAATACTTCCATATGGTTCCAACTCCTCCAGGCACGGAAGTTATTCATGAAGATGGACAGAAGATAGCATTCTGACAATGAGATCTTCTAGATCAGTGGTTCTCAACCTTTTTTGTACCAGGACCCATTTGTAAACATCAGTGGTCAGTCCTGATCCAGTAAGTAGTTCAAGTAGAAAACAGCTCCCTGGGCACCCCTCACTCCCGACCCGTTGCCCACCCCAGGCCCCAGGCCACCAGTGTGTGGGGCCTGGTGTGGCTACGTGGGGGGCCCCAAGTAGTTCTTTGCAGCTGGAATTCTGCCAGCCTACAAGGGAAAATCCACTGTTTCCCACAAATTTTTTCCTTTAAAGGAGAATCCATTTTTAAAGTTTGTTGATTTCCTAAAGTTTGTTCATGATATATTCTTGCAGCCTACTTTTGGGTCAGGACCCACAGGTTGAGAAACATTGTTCTAGGTGGTCCAGAGCTAGGGACTGATTTACAGTGGTATTTGCAGCTGCTCCATTGACTTCAGTTGAATTTCTGGGTGCTGGAAGGCTTTTGGTATTGCAGGAACAACTAACTGTGGAGAAGCTCATCAGCTTTTCAGTTTTAAATTCTTTTAAGAGGAAATATTAACAAGCCATCTGTCTTTTTTTACTGTAAAACTATTTGCAGGAGTTCATTAATTCTATGGCAAGCATTCAGTTAACCCAGGTTCACTGATTCAGAAGGAACTATTCAGGCAGACACTCAAATGGAAAGAGAGATTTAAGATTTAGAAATCATTGTGTCCCTCCAATAAAATACAGATACAGGCATTCCTTTACGTAAAGACATTCTTTATGTGTGGACCTGTTCAACCACACACAAGTTCCATAAAGGGCATGCTGCAGAGGACAGGAGGAAAATCTCATGTTATGCTACCAGTTAAAATAGAGGTGAGAGGCATAATTTGGTTTATTTCTGTGTATAAATCTCCAGCCCTTAAGTTACTCTAGTTATTTCAGAAAAAAGAAGCCCTGTTTATTGTATCTTATTAAAACAGTGTCACAAACCAGGTCCTAACCAGGCTTTAAAAGCATTCTGTAATACAAGACTCCCCTGTACCAGCATATGGGCCACAATCTTGTCTCCCTTACACTGTGGTCTATTTGCAGTGTCTGCAGTAAACCCATTAACCTCAATGGGATTAATTTAGATATACACCAATACACTGAGATAAGGCTCTGGGCCTAATTGGGGAGACCAGATGTTCCTTTTGGTTCAGTGTTTACCCTGCTTCACTCCCTCTTTTCTTTGTTTGCTGCTACATGTGCTTCTTTTGCTTGATAGTCACACATTGGCATGTTACCAGGCCAGCATTGCAACTACATGTACTTCTGACATGTATATAGGCACAAGCTCAAATTTCTACTTCCTGTGAGTTGGCTCATTGTTTTATTTTGCATGCTAGAAGAACATCTGACACACTACCACAAGGTGGCATCATAACATCATATCCTGTCCTTTCTTAAGGACACAATTTGCCATTTCTCTGACATTTATTACATTATGTGGCCTATTTATACTATAAATGAAAAGAAGAACATTGTTGCTTAAACTGGCACTATACCACAGGTAGTTCCATAAGTGCCACACTTGGTCAAACCAGTAATCCATTTAGTATAATAACCTGTCTCCTGACATTGAGCAGAACCACATACCAGTACTTTGGAGGCAGATGTAAGAAAATGGTACTGGGAAATTTTGTCGAATAATAACCTTCCCTTTTTCGATAAAATCAAGATAAATCTAAGCATCCACTCTTTCTCCTCTGTATAACCTAATGTTTTGTATATGGGTATTATATCCTATCTTATTTATCACCACTCTTAACTAAGGTCTTAATCTTTTCAATCTTGTCTTGTAAAGGATCTTTCCATGCTTCTAATTATTCTTATCTGCCTCTGACACCACTATACATGCTATAACATTAACAAATACAGTGACCAGTATTAAACATATTACTCCAGGTAAGGGCAAATTATTGACTAATAAAATGTTTCCAGTATTTTCTATCCTATTTATAAATCCCGGTATCTTGTTTGCTTTAAGCATTGATGCACATTGAATTGAGATTTTCATTAAGTTGCTTATGATGATCGACAACATCTTTTTTCATTCCTATGGTGATATAAATTTCATCATCATCACCCTATGTAATTTAGCTTTTTCCTTTAGATGTGCATTATCTTGTGCATTGATTTTTATCTGCCATTTAGCTTCATTAGATTTTGTTGGCTACAAATATCCAATTCAGGATCCTTAAAATTCTGGTTTATTAGGCAGATTGAAACACTGTAATGAAGTTAAATCATAAACCTTGGGGCTGGTTCCTGCATGCGTGTGCGCGTGCGCGCACAGACACACACACACAGTAGCAAGCTACAAGAGTCAGGTACACCTATCCTACAAGAGCTGGAGTCTGCCGTCGAGGCTTCTTTCAGTGTGGTGTTAACTTCCAGAAGGGGGTCACCGGCTGGTCCTTCTGGCTGGACAGGTTGGGTGCTGGTCAAGTTGGAAATCAAGAGGGCGCCCCTGAGGGTCACTTTTCACTGCTTTTTAATCTGTCCTTGGCAGACTTTGGCGACTCCCCAGTTTTCAGGTTTGCCCAATCCAGGGGTCGTTGACCCTTGTGGGACTTCCCCCCCTTGGTGGCTACTGGATGGCATCTGTCAGCCCCAGGGGTTGCCCACATGTACGTGCAGGTTTGGGAGTCCATTGATTAATTTAGAATAAGGCTCTGGGAGTCGATCTGGAGATATTCAGCCCAAAAGTTGGTCCCTGGCGTTGATTAACTCAGGCCAGGGCTTCTAGCCCTTGATCAGTGATGTTTAGCAATTTCCTGGTTGTTACATTGTCTTCTTCCCTTGGTTGAGCTGCAGTTTCCTTAGGTGTTAATTACTGTCTGCTGCTACAGTGTTACACATTCAATCACTGATTCACTTGCTCTTTCAGGGGCCAACCTGATACAGGGAAGCGGCAGTTTGACTCCTGCTCTTGTTAACATTGTTACTAAACACATTTATAGTTGAAAGTTGAAAGGTGAGGAGTATAAAATATAAGCTACAAATGCCATGGCACACAAATAGATAAAAATACCAAAAGACACCGGGAGATACGAAATGCACACATATAAATTTTAAAACACAATTCCTTATCTTAAAGTGAAAGAAAGAGGAAGGAAGGAAAGGTAGAAGAGAAAAAACATATTCAAAGAGGGGAGAGCAAATGCAAGCAAGAGGAAAAGGGGGCTTTCTGCTACAATTTCTTTGCCTTCATTGAAATAACAAAAGCATTAGAGGCCTTATCATGTTAGCACTCCTGTCTTTCAAAGAGAAAGACAGTGGGATAGGAAGTTCAGTTACAGAAAAGAGCATCTCTTGTAAGAGAACTTATGGAAGTTTAGGTGCCTTATGTAGGTGTGTTATTCATTTGATACAAGAAATTGATGTTTATAATTTTCTTTTCCTTTAGTTGAGTAATATAAAAAAATAAGATTAATCTGCATTAAGGAAATGACACAATGGGAGGAAAACATGTCTCAGCATCCTTATAGGCTTGGCAGTACTATGCTGGCTAGCATTACAGATACAAGGGACTTGGGGGTCAGGATTG
This sequence comes from Caiman crocodilus, assembly GCA_030014935.1. Lineage (NCBI taxonomy): Eukaryota > Metazoa > Chordata > Crocodylia > Alligatoridae > Caiman > Caiman crocodilus. The sequence continues at coordinate 34,158,473 of JAGPOW010003364.1, read as the reverse complement.
ACCACAGGATGAACATGAGCCACCAATGTGATGCTGCAGCTAGTAAAGCGAGCAAAATGCTGGCTTGCATCCATAGATGCTTCTCAAGCAAATCCTGGGACATCATTCTCCCACTGTACTCAGCCTTGGTGAGGCCGCAGCTGGAGTACTGCATCCAGTTTTGAGCTCCACAATTCAAAAAGGATGTGGAGAAGCTTGAGAGAGTCCAAAGAAGAGCCATGCACATGATCAGAGGTCAGGAAAACAGACCTTATGACAAGAAGCTGAGAGCCATGGGACTCGTCAGCCTGAAAAGCGCAGGCTCAGGGGTGATCTGATGGCCACCTATAAGTTTATAAGGGGTCTTCACCAGGATCTGTGGGAACGTTTGTTGACCAGAACGCCCCAAGGGACAACAAGGTCTAACTGTTATAAACTCCTGCAAGACCATTTCAGGCTGAACATAAGGAAGAATTTCTTTACTGTTCGAGCCCCCAAGGTCTGGAATAGATTGCCATCTGTGGTGGTTCAAGCATCTACTCTGAATGCCTTCAAGAGAAAATTGGATATTTTTCTTGCTGGGGTCCTATGACCCCAACTAATTTACTGCCCCTGGGGCAGGGTGCTGGACTCGATGACTCTTCTGACCTCCAACCCTAATGTCTATGAAATCTATGTATTTTGAAAATTAGTTTCCCTTTTCAACAAAGTTGTTGGATTATCATTGATATTAGAAACTGTCTTTCATAGACCAGTATTAATGAAAAGAAAACATAGAGATAGGTCATGTGTGAGCTGGATGTAGAGGGAACAATCATAGACCTAGTTTTTATCCTTTAAATCACATGAACCCATGTTACTAAGGTGCTCTTAACTCCATTACTGAAGATTAATTATATACTTGAAATTTTTGCAAGGTTAATCCTCCTAAACTGGTAGAACTAATTAAAAAGTCTGTTGGGTTACTTGAACCTGTTACAAGAATTAAGAGACCAGCTTCAATTTCCTGTACCAGTAGAAAATATAGTGCATTTTATTTATATATCACCTGACATCAAAGAGTGCCCAACCCAAGTTCTGGGCACCTTGGCAAACAAAGTACTTTCCCACACAAACTGACCATGGCCCTTAACCACAGAAAATGGCACTTATTCAGAAGCTAGTGAACAGAACAAATGAACTGAGCCCCAAACTAAAGCTGCACGTAGTGCTCCCTCTCCCAGTACCCCCAACTCCAATGAAAGACATTTTTGCAAGTGTAAAAAGACTGTAAAATTACATGCAGTTTCTAACACCCTAAGTAATTTTAAAAGAATCATGTACTATGATTCTGCTTCTGCTATTCGGATCTTTATTTTGGATAATTGTGGGCATGTCTACATATGCATTTAGGCATACCTGAATTTAATACACATTAGCTTAATGTGCATAAAGGTGATTTAGGCTTGCATCTACACATGCCCATGTTAAAGTGCATTAATGCTGTGTGTGCAAACTGACACAGTAAGTCCTGAGTGAGTCCATACACAGAGTTAATGTGCCTTAATGACACGTGTGTTAATGAGCTTTAACAATTTGCACCAAAATGTAATACCTGTTTTTGCAGTTATCAAATTCTGATGCAAACAGCCTAAAATTGCCATTTTAAGGTGCTTTAAGGGCCCACATTTTTAGAGGTTGCACCTTAAATTGGGCTAAAGCACCTTAAATTGGCATATATAGATGTGCCCTGTATTTAGAAAGAAAACTCTCTACCATTCAAAGGTGAAGCCCAGTCTGGCATTCCCCTTCTGGATTTCACATTTGAACCTGTCATAGTCATATGTCTGTGAAACCTAAAATTAAAAAAGAAATTCTATGAGGGGGAAGAGAGAAAGAAAGGCAAAACCTGTGAGCCTGCATATTGGATCCCAAACTGCAGCACACAAAGTATAACACAGTTTTCAGAAATGTACTGTATCAAAGGAATTGGTCATTCAGTTTTGTCTATCTTTTGTCAAGTTTTGTCAGCTTACTATGATTAGAAGTTGTGAGGAGGGTGAGAAGAAGTATTCACATGGATCTAGCCCTGTTCATGCTTTTGGAAGTTTGGGTCAAGATCTGCCATATGGGTTAAAACTTGGGCCATTCTCTAAGATTAATTGAAGACAAATCTGATAGCTACTGAAAAATGAGTTGTCTTTAATATCTCACTTGACATGTAGTAAGTTTTACAGTAGTCTGCTCTGAGCTATAAGTTATTTATTTAACTGAAACTGTAATAAGCAGGAGGAGAAACTGAAAGTTTTAGTTATTGTGTAATTGGCTTTTTCACAGGCTTCTATAATAAAAATGTATGTTGACATATGAGTCACTGATTTATATACTCCTTTCAGGTATTGTGAATATGCATGTAGGACCTGACCCTTTCTCAAAATGTGGGCTAGGGTGTCCTAACCCACTAAAAGTATGACCAGAGCCAGCACAGATGGTCCTTGTTACTTACTGTGATTTTTTCCTCCAAAGACCATCTACAATACAGACCCCCAGAACTCTGCTGAACTGCCAAGTCTGAGGTCAGGTCATAACTAGAGCCTGTTCCTCTGCAGCACGTTTAGAACGCGTTCAGGTGCTGCAAAGCTGGGTCCCAGAAAGTCCTCCAGGAGCAATCCCGCAACTTTCTGCTCCTGATTTTTAGCTCTTCTACACCTCAATTCTTATTTCTACTGCATGTCAAGTAAAGCTAAACAGACTGCAGATTGATTCCTGGGAGAGATTTATAAGGGAACTTAGGATAAGACTTAGAGCAGGGGTGGGCAAAATATAGCCCACAGGCCAGATCCAACCCACCAAGGGATTTTGTCCAAGCCACAATAAGGTCCTTCCCCCTGCCACGCCCCCTGGCCCAGGTGCGGGAAGCAGCCTAAGCAGTGGCACATGTGGCTGGTCCCACTGTCCCCAGATGCACAGCGGGGCTGGGGTGGCACAGCAGCTGGACTCCATTTCCCAGCAGCCTCAGTGACAATGGCTCCTCCTGGCTGCTGCAGCCACCAGACCCTGCCCTGCTGCTTGGGTATCCCAGCATAGCTGTCTCACACCCACCGCTGGAGGCAGAACCCACATGGGCAGGGCACTTGGGTGAGCAGCTGGCATGGGGCTGGGGGCTTCTGGGAAGCTGTGTCCAAGAGTGGGACAGGCAGGTGGGGCCGGGGATTGGGATTGTGGGGCAGTGACAGCACAGGGCGAGGTCCCAGGGCAGAGCTGCAATCTGCTGCTTGCGTGCCCCTGTGGTGTGCACAGGTTCCAGAAGCACGGGCATTCAGGAAGTGGGTTGTGGCTCTGCCCTGGTCCCATGCTGTCACTGCCACAAGATCCTGGGCCTGGCCTCAGGTCCCTGCGCACTTGCAGCCCCTTCCTGTCCTCCTGGCCATGTGCCCTGCCTATGCAGGCTCCAGCCAATCTCCACAGAGACCCTGGGATTGTGGGACGATGGTAGTGTGGGGCCAGGGCTGGGGCAGAGCCCAGTTCTGAAGGCAGGGGTATGTGGGCAGTGGATCACAGTGCTGCCCTGGGCCCGCACTGTCACCACACCATGAATCTGGCCTCACCTATCGGTTCTACTCCCAAACACTGCTCCCCGCCTGCCTGTTGCCCCAGCCCACATAGCGAGTTTGGAGAGTTGTTGTGCAGGGTGGGGAGTGCTGACCCAGCCCACAACAGCTCAGCAAAACTCTATGTAGCCTGCATGCCAGAATAATTGCCCACTCCTGATTTAATGACATGTTCAAGAAATAAGCAGTGCAGTATGGATTTAAAGCATTTAAAACCCTGTGACAAGCAGGGACCTTTAATGTTCATTAATAGCCTGGCAAAGGAGTTTTGTGTTCAGACTAAGGCACTCCCCACCTGTCCAGTATCACCTGCTAATTTCCCCTGAGGAGTGAAGCATGCTTTCTTTACAGGCCTGCCAGCTGCCCACTGGTTAGAGTCACCTCTCTTTTCTGGGCCCTGAGATAGTTTTCTCTTTTTCCATGCATGTGGTGTTCTACCCATAGGATCAGGAAAGACCATGTCACTGTGGGAGTTTTATCTAGGAAAAGTTTTCAGAGCTGAGCTATCCATTATGTTTCTACATTAAGGCAAGAAACTACTGTATTACTAATAGCATAAGAGTAGTGGGCTTTTGAGGGAAAGATGAGATAACTTCCTATACAATAACTTTCTATCAAGCTTTTATGTTGGCTCATCAGAATCAGTGGTAGTCCTGCTGGTCTATTTCCCTGGATATAATTCCACAAAGAAAGCAAATATTTAAAGTAAACTGATGCTGGTCTTGAATTTGTTTCTTCTTGCTAGTGTACCATATCTGTATTCTGCATTACTATAGCAGAACTTTAATCTTACAGTGATAGGAGTGCATTAAAACATCCTTTGACATTTCTCTTTTTTTTAAGTAAATCATTATTTCCTTTACAGAGACAATTGCTTTCTGTAGTTAAAGTAGAGAAGTTTGTCCATCTTTATTGTTATGGCTGGATGGACTGCTCTAAAAAAGGAAACAGTGGTGAACATTTAGCAGACATTAATTTTGTTTTCAGATAATGTGTCAAGGCTGGGTCCTGCAATTGATTTGAGTGGGGCTTTGTGTGAGTGTGAGATGTGAGTGTGGGATGTATCTTGGGTATATCTGCACAGCACTGTGGCTGCATCTATATGAGATGTTTACTGCACAGTAGCTCATTACTACTGCACAGTAGCTCGTTAGTACTGCACAGTAGTACTGCGGGGCATGAACCATGGTGCAACACTACTATGCAGTAGTAACAAGCTACTGTGCAGTCAGCATCATCAGACCTATCCAGACTTGAATTTTCTTTAACTATGAGATCTCAATCTTAGTGCTACCAAACTAAGAAAAGCAAGAAGCTTTTCTAAAAAGAGTTGAACTCATTTGTATCAATGTCTTGAGAATATATATTTTTTAATTTCTAAAAAAATGAAAGCTCAAGTGATACAAAGTCAGCCTTTTGGACTCCATTTTCTTCTCCTGCTTAATCTCCTTATCTTTAATTGTAGCTATAGCAGGGAGCTGGAAATAGAAAAATACTGGAAATGACTCACTTCTACAAGAGTCATTCTCAGATTCCAGGAGGAGCATTTACTAATAAGTTCAGTGGAGTTAAAGCAATGAGTTAAGAGTGACCTGTAAAACAATCAAATCTAGTACCGCTGACATTATTAACAAATGCAAAGTTACCATAAAAATGTATCTGTATTTCATTCTGATTTGTGTTTTACCACTCAGAGAAGTATAATAACTGAAACTGCCATAGAAAAGGCCTGAGTATTTAACTATTTCAAGAGTCTTACTGAATTTCCTGGAAACAAACCCTCTTCTGAGATCGTATACATCTATTAGTCCTTTTCTTTGGGTGGAACAACCTCAATCCCAGTAATTTCAAAATGTTCCCAATAAAAACATTAAGACTAAGCACAGACAGTCAAAAAGCCCAAAGCTGAATTGATTCAATTTTCACAGGTGAGTCTAGGCTGCGTAGACTGAAACATTATGCAAGTAAACAGACATTCACTTTTGATTCCAAAAATGCAGGCACATGCCTGCAGTGGCCCAGGCCAGAAACTGGGGGGTGCTAGAGCATGCCCCCCTGCTTGTCTGGAGGAGACAGCTTGGGCCAAGGCTAGCCCATTCACCCTGTGAGTAGTTGGGGGAGGCTTGCAGGAGAGGTGCAAAGCATCCTGGGATGCTGGGGGACTGTGAGTTGACTTGAATCTGGAGGGGATCTGGGATAGAAGTTCAAAAAACTGATTTAATCTAAATCAGGGAAGTCTGATACAGCATCCATCCAGGTTTATCTTAAACTGGTTTTCATAGATTTCATAGACATTTGGGTTGGAAGGGACCCTGGAGGATCATCGAGTCTAGCCCCCTGCCCCAGGGCAGGACGTCATGCTCAGGGTTAACTACATCTCCCTCTGCAGAAAAAAAAATCAAACTGTGTATCAAACTGGTGTAATTATGAATTGATCATTTTAAACCTCATGATGTGAGTTACTGAGTCATCATCTTTCTCTCTCAGGAATCATGGACGTAGTTTTGCATGCTGGGATGTAGTGCAGAGGTGCTCTTGCTGAGCTGCATTCATGTGCCCATCAAGATATACAAGGAAACACCAAGCAGACAGAGATATTTGTATCATGCTTTACAGGCACTTGCACAAAAGTTAATGTGCCTCTCTGTGATAAGATGAGTACCTACTGAAAGTGTTTTTTTGAGAGCAGAGCCTGGGTGAATCTGCCGTAATAGCATGGAGCCCTCATCTGAACAGTGAAAATGCAATTATCAATGACAGGGAGCCCATTGAATCTAGTAGCTTCCTTTTACTAGTTTTTCCTACTACCTCCACCACCTACACTTTCCATTTGGCTTCCTCTCCATAGTACCAATATTATACCAACATGATCTACCCTATTACAAGTGTCTATACAGGCCCTCTGAGTTTTGCTCACTGAGGGTCTCATTATTTTTCTCTTTAAGATGCACTGAATAGCATTGATTTCTACAGTAAGTCCTACTGATTTCAGTTGTCCTAGTTGCAGAGTAAAGTGTTAAGCAGTGTTATAAAGGAGGTATATTGTACCCTGAGAGTAGCATAAGGATGGTTGGGAGAGCGGGACACAAGCCCTGCTGCAGGCGGGACACCAGAATGGACCAGGATGAGTCTCATTCTTCCTTCCTCCTGCACTTTTCAGCTCCAGCAAGGAGGGGTGGCACAAGAGTGTATGTTGGTGAGTGTAGGCCATACAGTGGCCATTGGTCATGTTTTATACCTGACTACCTGTTTTTAAACTCTCTGTCCCTTGTCTATTTCTGAATGAGAAATGGACAGCAAAAAGTCCTGTTTTCAGTTAATTAGTGGAAATACATGTCAATCCTCTGTCCTCGTGATTCTGCTGGCTGTGCCTAGAGGTAGGATGGTGTACAGCCAGGAGGAGCAGGGTTCTGAGCCAGCCAGGGAGGGAGGGATGTGCCCTATTTGTTGTAGTCCCATCCCCTTAGCACTAATTGGCCAAGGAGGGTGGTGGTCCTGCCCCTCACCAAGGGGACATCCTGTTTTATGGGGATACTTCAGTGGCCACTGTAAGCCAGTGTGGGGACTCTGTAGAGTGCAGTGAACTTTGCTGTGGCCAAGGAGCAATGTCACTCCCTTTTTCTGCTGCCAAAATCAAGAATTTGTTGCCACTAAGCATGGGTATCTGTGGCAAAACAAATAAAGTTACATCTCCCGTCAGCAGCAGAGAACTGCAGCTGCTGTTTCGGCATCCTGTGCTGCCCCCTACCAGAGCCTCCAGAGCCAGAAGGTATGGGGAAAAGAGGAGTGCAAGGGGGCTGCACTGGGCACAGCCCTGGCCAGTTATACCTCTGTGCCCTAAGTCTACTGTAAAACATGAAATAAAGCAGAAGCCTTGGCTGTTACACTCACTTGTGCCTTATACCATTTTTTACTTTTCTAGTTTTACCACCCTTCACAAAATGTATTTGCATTTTATGAAAGGCACTGATACCTGAATTTATACTATGATGTCATTTCCTGCTGGACTGTACAGAGAGTGCATGATCATTTCCCTGGTTGAACCGAGTACACATTGTATATGGGAAGACTTCATGTTATTGCTATGTGCATTGTTGTTGCTGTTGTTGTTAAGTATAACAACTTATACTGTTGTTAAGTATAACCGAATAAGCATTTGGTGAAACCGTTCTAAAAAAATCCATATTTGGCACAGTTTTTCTACAAACACATCTCTGGCCTTGCCCCTTGTAATTTCTAACAGCCCACTGAGAACTTTAGCTGCTCCTTCCTATTACATAGGAGTCATAGAAAATTAGGGTTGGAAGGGACCTCAGGAAGCCATCTAGTCCAACCCCCTGCTCAAAGCAGAACCACCCCCAGCTAGATCATCTTAGCCAAGGCATGACCTACCTGATTCTTAAAAGCTTCCAAGCATGGAGTTTCCACAGTCTTTCTGGGTAGCCTGGCACCTACGCCAGCAGGGCACTGGACTCAGTGACCCAGGAAGTCCCTTCCAGTTCTGTGTTCTTAGAAACTTTGTCCTTTTCTTATGAAAGTTCCAGTCTTCATGTAATCACATGGCACTGTCAGGGGCCCTAACAGGCAGCCCAGCATGGGGCAATTGCCTATGGGGCTGCACCTGCCTCCGTCTTTGACTGGCAGCCCTAACCCAGCTAATGACTCCAGCTGGCCACTGCCTGGGCCTCCTGATTTAGCCTCCCCTTTTATTCGGAGCTGTGGCAACAGGTCTGCCCTGCTAACCTTTATTCAGATCTGCTGAAAGTCTGCCCTGCTAACCTTTTGTGGTCTGGTACTCCTGGTTTCCTTACAGTGATTGCTCCGTTCCTGGACTCTGGATGTTTTCTTTGGATGTGGTATTTTGGCTTTGACTCCTGAGCTTTGACTTGGCTACTGATTCAAACCTTGACCCAGGTAATTTAGTGTCTATTTCCTGAGGCGGTGATGGGAGCACGAGGGCGGCAAGCGGGATCTCTCACAGACACCGCGAGCGCTGGTGATGGCGGGGGGCAGGGAGGTGGCGAGCGCCAACCAGGCAACCACCCACAGATGCCGCCAGCGGTTGGCAGCAGAGGGTGGCAAGCGGCGACCACCTGCAGGCACTGCTGACTGTGTCGGCAGTGCCTTTTTGTAGGGTGTGCACCACCACATTTAGGGTGTGCATGTGTGCTCGTCTGCACCCTCTACATGTTGCCCCTGATTTCCTGACCCTGGATTTGGCCTGTTGTAGACTCTCTCCCAGTTTCTGGCCTTCTTCTGGTGGCTTAACCACAAGGCAAGAGGTCCAAGTTCAGGACTTTCAATCAAATCTCAAAAAGTGCTAACAATGACAAGATTAATATTAAGATTAAGGCATGAAGCCGCAAAATACTGAATTACTTCACTGAGAATTGAAAATGCTCAGCACATTAACAGGAAGCTCTTACAACCTTGCAGGATAAGACATAATCCCCCAGATCTTCCGAGGCATTATATACAAGTGGGCCTTTCTACCTAATGCCCATGGATTTCAGTAGTAGGCTCCTAAATACCCTGGAACATCTAGGCCCTTCTGCCTTGCCAAAGGACACAAAGCAAGTTAGTGGAATAGCCAGTGGCAGAAGCCAAGAATCCTGACTTCTGTTCCCCCAGTTCAAAACAGCTACAAAGCTTCCTACTTGTCGCTCAACCTTAATGGAATGGAATTACTGAATTAGTAGTTAATATGCTGCTCTTGGACCTGATCAAGTCATTATTGCAAATAAAAAGTGACTCTTCCTGTGTTTTGGGCCTTTGCTTCTAATTAATCTCCATATTATGTCACATTGAGGAGGGGGAAATGATGAATTGTACATGGGAGTAGAGTCAAGGTCACTTTCCTGGTTCTCTAAAGACAGATTTATTCTGTGCACACATAGAATCCTTAATCGCTTCCATAATTGCTGAGGCAGCCAATTTCTAAAATCTTTTTCAGCTTAAAACATCACTATAGAGCCAGGAAGAAAACTGCAGTGATCATTTTTAATCAACATCTTTAGCTGATTTCTTTTTTTTTCCTCACAGGGGAACTCTTCCCATATAGCATGATTCATACTTTTATGAATGTCTACATTAATTGTAAGCATCCTGCAGATGTTGTGCCTGTATGCGTAGCTTTTCATTATGGAATTCATGCATAAATTTAAGGCTTGTGTTTTGATTTAGTTTAACCACTCTTGTTGACCTCAAAGTAAACTGTGATGATTTGTATACATCTGTGATGGATATATAGTTATGACTCGCAGTATAAGCTTTTTTGTATCTTCAAACTGGTTTTAATGAGATTGTAAATTATATTTACAAAAAACCCACAATGAATGTTGTAGCCAAGTATGGGGAAACATTAAGAAGGGGAGTGGAGTTTGCAGTGATACATCTGAGCTACTTAGGCTGGACAGAAATTATACAGGAATAGATTTTCTTGTAGGATTCCCAGTGTTTCAGGGTTGTGATAACAATTAGCATATCTTGTCATTGTGCTTGTAGTCTCCAGTGTGGGTTTGGCCTGACAGTACTAGGGTCCAGATGGAAATTCTGGACTCAGAATCTCTTGAAACTTAAGTGAGAGCTGGTTGCAGTAGGGTGAGTTGTTCTGTCTGTCACCCTGGTGTAAATCAGGAGTAACTTCACTGAAATTAATTATATTCATGAAGTGTGAAATGATGTGAGCCAAGAATCCAGCTATGGTTTCTACAACATGGTTCTGACCCATGTTCTAGCTCAACATGTTTGCCCATTCCTCTTTGATTCTCCATTTATGGAGTAGGTGTCCACATCTTCCATGAAGTGTTCGGATGTGATTCAGGGAGGACCAGATCTTTCTTGGTAGGTCTAATTCTGGCTGGGGAATTGTAAGGTTGCTAACAATTTATTTCTGCGGCAGGGTAGTATTGCCCAGGCTCCATTGTTCTTTGATGCTCTCATTATCATCATAGAGCTTCTTGGTGCATTTCCAGAAGGGTTTTCTAGATTTGAGTCTATCCGGTGGTGGTATAACAATGTCCTTATTGATTGTGAGGTTTGGGTTACTGATGGCCTTATGGTATTCCCTCACACATGCAGCATCGTGGCGGAGCTGTGGGGGAGCAATGTTTGCTAGGACTGGAAGCCATGGCAATGGCATAGTTTTAGCATTCCTGATATAATCCGCATAGCTGCATGTAACTGTGTATCAACAATCTTTGTGTGCACACTTTTGTTCCAGATTGAGGAGCAATATTCTGTTGCCGATAAATGATCTATGGGGACACAATATGGTGTGTCAGACTGGGATATTTTCATCTTTAATTTTGCCCTTCTGCTGATAGTTTCCAGTCACTCTTCGTACCACAGCAATACAGGGAATCACACAGAGTGTATTACAACCATTTCATATTTCACTTATTTAGATCTGGATCTGGATCTGGATCGGGTCTATGTGATAGGGCAGTAAGGAAGTGTCAGCCTGGCTGGCTCCTTTTGTGATTACCTGCTTAGAAGAAATAAAATGCCTTACCTGTGGAACACTACTCCAAATATTTCCTGCCTGTACTTCCTTCTCTTCCTAGCTAGTCTGGAAGGTGAGGAGCATAAACAGGGATGACTCCTTCTTTCTGATCAGTCACCACGATTAAGAGCATCTGAGGGATGTTTCCAAGTCGATACTGTTTCCTCTATGTCTTGGGGACTATGGTCTGCTTAGGCTTCAGCAGCTGCCTGTATTCTCTGGGGTAGATGGAGGCCTCATTGGTACATCCATGCTTCCTCTCAGGCCATGTCCAGATGAGTGCACATGTGCATTTCCCTGTGGACAAATAGCAGTGACACACAATTGTGCTGCTGCTACTTGTCCCTGGGGAAAGCCCATGCCCACATGATCTGACATATAGCAAGTTGCTCTGGGTGGGATAGGAGAGGCTGGGTCTGGTCCCAGCAGCTTTACCTGAGGGTCTCCTACGGCTCCAGCAGCAGCAATCCAGTAGCAAGGAGCCTGGCCAGCAGCCAGAATGTCACTCCAGCCTGCTAGGCTCTTGTTTCAGGTGGTTCATGCTGCGGCTCTGCGCACTGCTCCGCTTTTTTCTAGCATGGGTTCTTATGACACTGGAATCTCCTTTTGTAAATCCCTCCCTCCCATGCTGCAAATTAACAGCACGGGGAACATCTGCATGTGCAGCACCACAAACAGGTCTGTGGCACCACATACTGCATGTGCCTTTGGTCTGGACATGCCTTTGGTGTCCATTCTGAGCTGCCTAGAGGCTTTTGGGATGATTTAAAACATTTATGCCTTTGGAGACAAGATCAAAGAAAGGCTGGTAGGCCTAGGCCTGAAGGCAGGGCAGAATCTTGGAGCAGCTTTTGAAGGGCTGACAAAGCAGAGGAGCTACCATATTTCCTCAACCAGGAGACAAGTCTTGTCTTCCTGAATCTACAAAAGGAAAGAAAACACCATGTCTTAGGTCCACATACAAGGAGAGCTCATCAAAGACACTGCTGTTAAACTGCTGCTAGAAGCAGCATGTACTCAGTCGTGAAAGCTGGCTCTGCAGGAGTTTAAGGTGGTTCAGTATGAACCAGGCCTTCAAATATATGACCCAGAGTAGTAAAACATACTGAGGTGAACCTACCCCATTCTTCAACAATAAATAAATTAGATAGAATTTATTCATTCATTTATTTATTTATTTATTTATTTTTGAGGAATGGGGTAGGTTTCCCTCAATATATGTAGATATATACAGATATATATCATTTGACCCCAGTTGTCTTTTCCTGCCCAGTGCAGGGGGACTGGACCTGCTAATCTACAAGTTCCCTTCGATTAATTGATTTGGGTCACTGTCCCAATTGTATTTGGCCAAATCTGAATCTGAAGATTCGATTCCGATTTGGAGAATAAGTGATTCGGACATAGACAGAGCTTTAAATGATTTTTCTACATATCTGGAGGTACCAGGCGTGGCTTGCAAAATGCTGAGATGGTGGGGCAGATGGAGCATCCCACAGGAGAGATTAGTGGGTCTCCTGAGTCAATTCGGATTCAGAGATTTGGCCACTGAATTGGGCTGAATCTCTGCCAAATTAGCAACTGAAACTTTGCACAGCCATAATATATAGATAGATCTATATAGACATAATAGCCAATTGCTATATAGATATAGCTATATCTATCTATATCTATGTATATCACTACCCCCTTGAACCCACCACAATTATGCAAAGGACTACCTCAGTCTTCCCCCCCCTCCTTTCCTCTCCTCTCCCAAATCCCCCTTCTGTTTGTTCAGTCCCTTCATTTGTTGTCATCATCATCATCATCCTCCTCCTCGTTGCTCTCTTGGATGGCTTGCCTCTGAAAAGTCTATGCCAGACCCCTCTTTTCCATATGATGTCCACCATCTCTTTCCCATCCCCTTCTACTGTTTTCCTGTAATACCAGTACAGATCACTCAGGCTCACTCTAATACAGTTCTCAACTGGGAGGCTTGTGTGCCTGTTTGGAAGCAAGTTCCTGATCTTCCACAGAGCATTTCTGAAGCAGGAGATGAACTGGTCAAAGCAAGCTGTTGGGGCCCCTTGCTGCTTAGTCAAGTGCCCATACAGAACTGCCCTCTGGTCAGGGTTATGAAACCTGTCACCACCACCACAAGAAGGATTACACAAACTTTCTTCCACACCTTTCTGGCATATGGGCAGTCCCCAGAAGAGGTGATCAACTGTTTCTGCCTCCTACTAGCAGGACTGCCTGCACCAGTTGGATGGGCCTCTCTGCCCCACACTGTTTTTCCATGCCTGTATGAGGAGTCCCCAGTGGGCTACCTGCTAGTTCAAGTCTCTGTGCTCCTTCTGCAGGTCCTGGTAAAAGACTTGCTTCCACATAGCCTGGCAGCTGTCACCAGGTAGTAGGTCCACAGGAGATATGATGTCTCTTGCCCTTATCACCTTTTGTATCTTGTGGTTTGTCAGGGTTGCTGGGGCCTTGTTGTGCAGTTTGCATTTGTTCTGGAAGCATTTCAGGACCTCGTGGAACCATGGGGACTCCATGGGCTCTTGTTGGTTGTCACGTACACCTGCCACTGTCACAGTAGATTCCTTGCAAACTATTTTACAAAGCAGACTGTTTAGATTTTGTTCCTGTTGCCAGTTTGCAAATCCAGCTCATGTACTTGGCCCAGAGGAACAGCAGAATGTCTGGGATTCCTCTGCTTCCAGACTGTTTTGCTTTGTACAGTGTGGTCCTCACCACTCTCTCCCATGTAGAGTTCCAGAAGAAGATACACATGGCTCTTTGGATCCTGTGGGTGACTTACTCTGAGGTCGGGAAGACTAGGGCAATATGTAGAAGCATCAGTAGCAACACTGCCTTCGTGAATACCATGCACCCACCTATTAACAGGCAGCACAATTGCCATAGGCCCACTCTCTCTCACCTTGACCTCAGCCTTTTCCCATGCCCTCTGTCCAGTCAGCTCTGGGTCAACTCCATTCCGAGGATCTTTACCCCATTGTGGGGGACAGAGACCCCCAGGGTTGACAGGTCCCCAAGTTCACCCAGTACTAGGTAGATGTTTTGCTTGCATTGAGCTTGGCCCCTGATGTTGCTTCATATACCTGTGTGGTGCAACACTCTTTCAACCAAGCACTTCTCCCTGCATATGATATTGAAGTCATCCATGTAGGCCAGGATCTTTGTCTCATCTCTGTTACTCCCTGGAATATTTATTCCATTGATCCCAGAGTCCTGTCTGAGCTGCTGTTTTAGCATTTCTATCACTCAGATAAACAGATTTGGAGAGAATGGGCAGCCCTGTCTGATGCCTGACTCCACTGCAAGTCTGGGCTGTTAGGGCCCCATTTACCAGTACCCTGCTGCTCATGATGGTGTGCAGTGTCTTTATATTTATCCAGATGTCAAAGGTTGATGGGACTCCCATCATTTTCTGCATCTGCAGTAGAAACCGATGGGATACCCAGATGTAGGTCTTCTCCAGGTCGAGGTTCAGCACAGCAGCAGTCTACCCTCTCTCTCATTGCTATTGAAGCACATCCTGCAGCTGCATCAAGACTGTGTGGATCTGCTACCCTGGTACTGTGCACACCTGGTCCTCATAGATCACTGCACCTATAACAGATTTGAAGTGCTTGGCCAAGACTTCGACCTTTAGTTTGTAGTCAAAATTCAGGAGTGTTATAGGGCGCCAGTTTTTTAGGTCCCACTTCTCCCCTTTCTTGTAAAGAAGGGTTATGAGGCCCTCCTCCATTCCCGCTCCAAGGTGGCCCTCCTGCAGGCATTCTCTATAGACCTCCAGCAGGTCCAGGCCCACCTAGTCCCAGAAAGCAATGTAGAACTCCTTGGGCTGGCCATCTGTCCCAGGAGTCTTACCATTATGAAAACTGCAAACCATTGTGTTGATCTCCGGTGTCCAGTCCTCCACCAGCTTCTCAGGACCTGAAGGATCAGTTAGGGCAGTCCCTCTGGCTTCCATAAAGAGGAGAGTGCCCATTTTGCTCAATTCCCCTTGGCGCTGACTCTTTTGCAAGCAATAGTGAGCTACTACACTGACCACATTTCAACTTCCTCTTCACTCCCTCACCTGAGCTGTGTTTTTCCTTCCCATTTCCAGTTATTCCTGCTTCCTCACCCTTAAATGCTTGGCAAACATCACCAAATGAGGCCCAAGCAATTCACTCAGAATCCCTCTGTTGCCTCCTCTCTGTCTGTCGCAAATGATTCATGTTGCCTCACCTTCCAGATGCTGCGAGGGTGTAGGAGGCAAGGGGCTCCCTGACTACCTTCAGTTTTATTTTCCCTGTTGTAGCAGTGGGGTGGAAAAAAATTTAAGGCAAACTTTCAGTAATTAGATTGCGCCTGCAAAATTCTGACAAATATATAAGTTTTCCATGTCTAATTTTTGGTAGGTTGTCTTATTTTCAAGGTAATCTAGATTAGAGTTCAGGGAAATCTAGATCTAGATTAGAGTTTCATATGCAATATAGGACATTTGCTGGCAAACAGATTTAACAAAGTCCCATGATTGCCAGTAAGGAAGCCAGTTGACTTGTAGAAATATAATGTAGTACTGACTGAACACTGATTCATAAAAAAATCCAGGTACAGTTGCTACTGGAGGAACATCTATGCAGAATATACCCATCTTGCTCTGCATCTTTTTTGTAATGGGGTCTGTTATCGAAGAGTATTGTAGATGCATGGAAGTGTCCTACATTAAAATTAAATCTACATGCACAAAGTTCCAAATCCCTGGCTGCTGCCAAGAAAACGGTACAGGTTTCCCTTGGTTTACACAGGTTCTTTATATGCGAATTTGCTCTTATGCGATGAGGCTATTTAGACCCACAGTTCGTTACATGTGAGGTAATTCACTCTTATGAAATCAGCAAAGATGCCCCCACAGCCCAAGCAGATAAGTCTGTGTGGGGAGGGGAAAGGGCCATGGCCCCATTTACCCCAGCCCCAGCTGCAGTGGCTCTGGGAGCAGCTGACACCAGCCACCTGCACCAGGGCACAGCACAGCCCAGGAGCAGAGGTGAGTGGGTATAGGTATTGCACGGTGCAGCCCAGTGGCTGCAGGCTGCTGGCATTGTCCGTTCCTAGGGCCGCTGCAGCCGGGGCTGGGATGAGTGCCACTCTGTTTCCTCTGCTTTGCTGCCTTGTGCAGCCCCAAGAGCAGCACCCCTCCCCCGCCTCTTCCCTAGTCCCCCATTGGAATCTATCCCTATTTGTTACATTGTAAAGTGGTTTTGCTTTATGCAAATTCAATTTATGCGCTGTTCTCCGGGAATGCATGTACAGCATAAATCGAGGGAAACCTGTAGTACTACAGCTAAAGGAAACAAGAAGATGCATATGTAAGCCCTGTAACTGGTTCCCTGAAAGTGAACACAGAGAAGACATGAAGCTGATTCATTAAAAAGCCCTAGTGAAAAGTCACAGAATATTTTTTTCAGGAGTTGCCCAGCTCTAAAATCCTTGGACATCTTGAGTAAAATGAGGACAGAAGGCAGCAATACTGCAACATTCTTTAGAACCCAAAAGCCCCTTGGATTTATGTTGAGAGCTACTTTGTTAATCATGCCAATTCCCCCAGTTTCCAATAGTTAAATGAACAACAAAACTGTTTAAATCATGGTAAGTTGCATTTATATAAAATAAAAGATAAAAAGCAGAAAGAATACGCATTGCAATATAAGCTATAAATAGGTGCAAACATTTATTTTCAACTTTAAAAGAGAGATTTAGATTTAGGCTTTGAGTAAGAAATATGACAGTTTATCTCTGTCTTCAGCATTCTGGATAAAGATTTGCAAATAAAGAATCTTGTATATGTAGATTCATGGGGTTTATTTCTGTTTCACTCCCACTAAGGTAAATTGGGAGTAACTTGAGTCACTACATTTTAAACAGCATAAAACGGATGTGAAGTTTGAATCAGGCCATGGATTTTTGGAAGAGAAAAAGGCAGTATTGAAAATGTAACGGAATTAGTCAGATGCCAGTGTTATGAGAGTTGCATATTACAGCATCAGTATGTGCATGTGACTATATAGTAAGTATCTGTATTGCTGTAGGCCCTGTCAGGGATTGGCACCCTATTGTACTGTATGCTGCACAAAGACAATAAAATCAGTCACATCTTCAGAAAACTCACAATTTAAGAATCAGGCAAAACATAAGTGCAGGCAAATAGACAGAGAAGCATGAACTCATAGTCTAGTAGCTGGAGCTAATTATTTGACTAGGATCAAATTTGTTTTTTATTTAGTTAGGCTAGGCTAGGTCATAAGCTCATAGGCTCTAAAAAGCTGTGAGGAGTCTGAATCTTCAGTCCCAGACCCATCTATCCCTCCATTTTGGTGAGATGGAAAGCTGAGGGATAGAGGAAACTGGGCCGAAGAGCCCAGACCTAGCAGTGACCAGCGCCCTTGTGTGCAGATCAACAGGGAAAGGAATCCAGTGGCTGCACAGTCTGGCAGGCTGTTACTCAGCATGAAGACTGCTCACCTTCTCTCCTTTCCTCCCCTTTGTGTGCGGGGAGGTGAGGGGGATAGAGCACTATGGGATTTTGGAGGATCCCCTGTCCTTATACATAAGCAACAGAAACTGAAATGCTCCAGAACAGCACCTCATATCAAGAGATACTGTTTCAAAACACTTCAGCTCTTTTTGGAACATTGTAAAGGGCCTACATTTTGTCCAGAAACATTTCAAAGGCATTTCAATTAACTTCTGTCAATAACCTATATGTTCCATGGCACTGGACTTGGAATTCCAATTGAGTGTTGACTTTGGTCCCAAATTCACGTGGATGTGAAGGAAATTGAGATTGTCTCAGATTTCTGTGAATTAGAGCAATGGTTAGCTGCCAGCTACGTGTTATTGCTTTTATAAATAATATGGATTAATGCATCTCTAGCTAACCACACTGCAATTGGTGAAATGACAGAAGGAATACTTCTATAGTCACATGTCACTTTGTAATCTTTACCTTAGATTAAGTTAAAGAGATTTAAAGCTTCATGATTTATTCTTCTTGTCTGGAAAAAAAAATCTTCTTCGCTTATCGATCTGCCAGTAGAAAAGGGAAAGAGATCTTAGATGAAAAGAAGTAGTTCCCAAGCTACTGACAGCACAAGCTTATATATCTTAATATCACTAATACTTGAAAACTAACAAGTTGGTGATTTCATCAAATCCCCTCCAGCTGTTGAACTTTTCAGTGGATTTTGCTGTATTTAACCACCAAAACTACAGTTAGGAATGAGAATAAACTAAGCCCCATTTGGTCCCCTCAATCCTGCACATTATTGCAATGCGCATATATTACAATGCAATATTGCAATGCACGTATATTACAGTTACTGGTACACTCCCCCGAGAAGTTTTACATGTTCCCACTAAAGTTTACCACCACTCTTGGAAGAACATTGCAGAAACTACTGCATCTCCCTGCCAGAAAGTCCTGTTGTCATGCCATGTGGTAATTACTCTTTTTTTTTTAATCTTGCATGTAACAGAGAACACTTATAGCAGTGGAATAAATTTGCAAAAAAATATTTTGGTTATCAAGACCCCTTGCCTTTTTCTTTTGGCATCAAAGCTATTTTTTTTGTGTGTGCTCACATTGTACCTTCTTAGAGCACTAAGACTTTAATCAGAATTTGCCAAAAAAACCTTAGGATCTGACCCTTTTGAATATTGATGAGTGGTAGATAACAAATGTTAAAAGTAAAATCAAACTGTACCTTAAGGTTTGATTTTGCTTCTGCTCCCTTTACTTGGTCCATGGAAATCAGCTCATATGTGTGATTAGTACCAGGAACCTGCTTTGCAGATGAGCCTTTGAGACAATGCTCAGGGGTCTTTTCACATGAATTATCAGTATGGTTCTCTGTTCTGAAGGATCTTATGTTCAAAGTAGACACCTGATCATAAGTAACATCAGCTTGTATTAAAGGAGACTTGAAATTTTTCTCTGAAGGTAGGTCATCACTGGATGACCTTGACCAGCCAATAGGAATCTGTTCGTAAGTATTGCTTAGATTACCAAAGCCAGAAGCAAAAGCAGTAGAGGATTTCACCTTCTCAGTCTGTCCATATGTGATGTGTGTCAGTGAATTAGTGATCTTCTCTTGTGATTGGCCTTTGAAGTGTAGAGAGGTTGAATATAGTTGTTCTGAACTTTGGGACCCCATGGAGGTTCTAGCTTTATTGGATAACTTAGACAGCTTGGAGAGCGTTGAAGCAGGAGCACTTAATGTCAACTTTGTTTCTGAAGGAGTTGATAGAGGAAAAGGTACGGAAAAGATACCTTGACCTTGTGTAAGTGAAGAATGGCATTTGTCTTGTTTTAGGTTAACCTCAGAATACACAATGTCTTGGGGGGGTGGCTTTGTCAGGTCAAGTTTTTTACTGTAAAAATGTTCAGTTTGTTTAGTAAGAGCATACACGGTGCTTATTTTTTTGTCACGAGTGTAGCTTGCTTGGTCTAGTTCTCCTGGTTTTTGCTGGGGTTCCCCTTGTGCTGAACAGCCTGGATTCTCACTGAGGACTTTGTCAGTGGCAGAGTGTGTCTCCAAACCATGGTCCCTGTCACTTAGGTGATATTTGTTCAGCATTGCATATACCGTAGTTCCTTGATCATCTAAGTCGTGTTTGAGTATCTCAGGCATAAGCAAGCTGCTCCTGTCCGGCAGTGGTGGGGCCATGTCTAAATCCTGACATGAAGGAAAGGAAGGAGAGCGATGGGATTGTTATCCATCAATGACGTATGTAAAATACAACGCATTCACAAAGCTGTGTAATAAACTGTGGCTTTGGCCCGCAATGGAATCAGAGTATCTCAGGCATTTACAAATCTTGTTGCTCTAATTAACAGCAAATTCTTGTGAAGGTAGTGCGGAATTTGCCTTGATTAGCTTTAATAATAAAGCAGCAGTGGAGACTGTCAGGGCAATGGAGGGGCATTAATTTTAAAGGAATATGTTTTGCTAAATCTTCTTCTGTATCATTGTAAAAACCTCCATCAAAAAGCCTTGGGTCACCCTTGGAAATTCAACAAGAACTCTTTAGAAGCTTTCAACAATATTTTATGGAAAAGAAGTTTGTTTGGCCTTTGATATAGGTAATAGAATAATGCACTGTGAAAATCTACAGAACACAATGCTCTGTACACATACATTACAAACTAATCTGTAAGTTTTTCATGATTTTTGCTAGGTCCATCAGTGTTATTAGCTTCCTATAACCATTCTTAAAAGACTAGGAGATATTTTCTAATAGAATGAAATTCAAATTCTTCTTTTATACAAAGTCAGTACAGGTGGAACTCTTCAATTCCACTTACTATCTACCCATGCCATGGCACTTCACAGTTGTTAGTTAGCTACAACACTATCAGGTAGACAGCTGTAAGTGTTGTTATTCCCACTTTGCATGTGAGGAGGCTAAGAGAGGGGGAAGGAAGTGGTTTGCTCAGGTCAACACAGCAAATTCCTGCCAGACCCAGGTACTTAAGCATTATTTTGAGTGCAACATCCCATTTATCTGAATCTCTAAATTTCACCCTTTGCTTAGTGGCAAGATATGACTGTCTTCTTTGTTGTATCTGGTAAAGTCATGTTTAGTAGAAAATAATTCCAAAGATGAAATGTTAAAGCCAGTTAAAGGGATGTATTTGGTAGCTGTGTTGGTCTGAGACAAAAGAAATGCAAAACTAGAACTCTTGGTTCAGAGATGATACCTTTTATTAGACCAACTAAGAAATCGCAAAAAATTATCTTTTTCTGCAAGCTTTGAGACGCATGCCCTTTCTCAGGCTCAGGGAAAAGTAAAGGTAGTAAAAAGTCTTTTTACATAGTATTTTTACCACCTTTCATTTTCCCTGAGCTTGAGGAAGGGCATGTATGGCTGAAAGCTTGCAGAAAAAAGATATATATATTTTTTTGTCTTAGTTCAGGGGTGCCCAACCTTTTCGAATGTGGGGCCGGATCATGAACTTTTTATCACCCAGTGGGCTGACGAGCCATATTCAAAGACCTCACAGGAAGCAGTATCACATACCCCACCCCCAAACAAAAGTACAGTGTTTACTTTCGTTTCCCGTCGCAGCACCTTGGGCCTCAGAAAATGGCCTGGAGGGCCACATGGCAGTCTGCGTGCTGTATGTTGGACAAGCCTGTCTTAGTTGGTCTAATAAAAGAGCCAGTAAAACCAATTCAGCAACACTGTAATGTCCCCAACTTGGTACAGTACTTCCTGGAGTAGGACTGCACCAAATCAGTGGGATCCTAGTAGCACAGATCAGGTGCTGCCTGCTGCAGAGAAATCCCAGCAAGTGCCCAGCACTGGGCTATTCCATTTACAGGTTGCAAAAACCTACCTCATGACTGAAGTGTTTTTTCTCTCCTGACAAGTTTCTCTGCTGCTCCTGAAGTGTTTTCTTTGATCTTAAAAGTAAGCTTGGGAGTTTTTCATCCTGAGCAGGACTGCTGGGGGTATCTTTCTTTGGCACAGTGGTTGGTAAACTACCAGACACTTGCTTTATCAGCAATGGGTTCACTGTTCCACTGCTTGATTTACTTTGCTTTGAAGAAGTTTGCTGGTCCCAAGAGATTTTATCATATACACTTTTCTCTAGTGTCTGTGGAAAGAATGAACTTTCTTACTAAAACACATTTCTTGACTACTATGATCACAGTCATGTTCACTTCTTTTCTTTATCAAATACCATGGCCACTTCATGATTTACTAATGAGGTAAATTAATTCTGTTAAAAGATTTATTTTAATTCATTCTGCAAAAGTACCTTTTGTTATATAGCTCTCCCTCTGGAGTGGTAGGGTAACAGTAAATGGGGAGTGATATCCACTGGCAAAATGAGAGGGTAAAAAGAAATGCAGGTGTCTGTGTTTCTTTTTCATATTTTCTAATTGACCATATGTTGCCTGATAGGCTGTTAATAACTTAGATATTGCATCAGAGCAAGAGAGCTTGTATACACCAATTGCTTTCTTTTACTGAACTATCACAGACCTCTAACACCATCCCATATCTTTACATAATAACAGTTACTCAATGAATCCTTCCCTTTATAACAACATCTAAATGTAAATATGTTAGCTGTACATCAAATAATTCCTCAAAAGTCTTCAGTGAGTCCTTGTCCTTTCACAGTCATCTAGGAAAGTCTTAAAATACTAGTATTTACTGTAAACTAATGTCTGTTGTCAGCTCTTACTGCTTAGAAATCTCAAATCTAGCAATAATAGCTCCAGACTTCAAGATACCTTGCTTTGATGAAGCTGTCCTCCTTACATAAAGCATGTGTAACCCACTAAATTGGGTGTATTAAGTCTTCCACTGTATCCAAGCCACAGAGGATGTGCATCTCCTACAGCAGTGGTTTTCAACCATTTTTTCATTTGCAGACCCCTAAGAAATGTTGAATGGAGGTGTGGACCCCTATGAATTGTATGCATGAGTATTTGCATACTTTTGATCAATCATAGTTATCTTTCACAAACCCGGTAGACATAGTCAATGGACTCCCAGGGGTCAGTGGGCCAGAGGCTAAAAAACAACATCTTACAGCTTCCATATAGCCAAACTGGCTCTTAGAGAAAGGTGCATAGGCTTATGCTTGTAACTCGAGTTCTGTAGCATTGGCCACTGTGAAAATCCTCATCCCCACTTCTGCAAGTTCACTTTTTCTGCTGATTGGCAGATCTCTGTAACTTCTTTTAAAGTTAACTTACAGTATCTGATCAAATACTCTTATGTCTTCTCATTGTTATGATCCATCACCTGTCTCCTAATCAAAATCTTTTGGATATCAATATTGTAGGCTTCGCTGATAAGATTCAAGCCTCTGGCATCTTTGTCTTACATAAGGAACAGGAATTATTCATAGGTTTAATATTTGTACGTATACATAAGCTTGAGATTTGTGCTGTTAGTAATATCCGTGAGGTATAATTGGAATCTGTTAGTGTTTTTCGTTTCAAATGCGTTACAGTGATACATAACAAGAACCTCTGTCTGGACAGCTTCTATGTTTCCACCCCACATATTTCTCCCAGACCTACAGTCTAGTGGTGGTTTTAGGCCATCTGTTTTTAGTGGCTCTGTATGCGTAGTTCGGACTTCTAGAACTACTGTAAACATTCTTTGTGGTGTCTTTCAAATCTGTCCATGGCCAGCATTATCTGCTGTTCTTTACGTTAAAGCTACAATCTTTTATTTTAACCAAGTAAATTATTCTATTACTATTTAATGTAATTCTAAACAATAGCAACCAAATCCTGGTGTTGGCTGAAAGCTGCAGCTCTCTGAACTGTCTTCCATAGTTTAAGTTTCCATCTTTCAGTCTGGAAGGTGATCTCTTTAACTTCTATATCACACTCCCATCCTTATACACCAGCAGCTGCTCCTGACATTGGGAACCTAACTTTTGCTTCCTTGGATAGAAACAGATGTAGAAACTAGTACTTTCATTCTGTTGCCTTGAGCTGAGTCTAAATGTCAGTAAATTTAATCCCATTTTTCTATCAAGAACTGATTGAGTTCCGAAGAGCTTAACGTACCTGAGTGCAAGCTGTCGTGAGATTTTCTCCAAAAGGCTCAATTTCTGAAGTCCGATAATATTCAATCAGGTCTGCAATACTTTCATGGGTGCAAGTATCTCCAGACACTACATAATGTCCATCCCGTAAATAATTAATTACAAAATGCCGGCATCGATCTTTACCTCTGTAATTGAAAGTGAAGGTTTAGACCTCTCAATTGGAAATGCAACAAATGGGTTGAGAAGACTGTTTGGCTTTTGCATTCATTGTTCACATTTCCAGATTTTAGTCCTTATTACATTTTATCTAAAATACAGTCAAAGTTCTGTTATCAGGCATCTTGCAAGCCGGCATGCTCCACTAACCTGCATGCCAGCTTATAAAATGAAGAGAAACCGAAGTGCCCACCGTGGCACTTCTGGTTTCTCCAAGCCTCCATGGCCCGGGGAAAAGCAGCCTGCGCTACTGAGCCCCCACAGCCTGTGCTGCCAAGCCCACAGAGCCTGGGGGCATAACAGACTGTGTAGGGCCATGCAGGACCCGCCTCCCTGTCCTGTGTGGCCTGCAGGACAGGAGGAAATGCCATGGGAGGGGCAGAGGGATGCCCGACATGGCGGGAGAAGCGGCAGCTAGGGCCACTCAATTCACTGGCATATTTTGTTAGTTGGCATCCCCCGTTCCTGGGGTACACCGGATAACAGAGCTTTTACCGTACTGAAGTGGAAGAGATTATAAATAAAAGGGGCTGATTTGGCCCATCTTTATGGAGACAGCTTCAATCCTAGGATTCCAAATCTTGAGTACTATTTTTTAAGCTTTGATGTTCCTTTCTTTAACGCATATTTTTAATGCAACCTCCTAGTTTTGAAATCAAATTTTAAAAAAAGAAATCTCATCTGTCGGATGAAATCACACAGACCTGTAGTTTAGGCCACCAGCAGGATTGGAACCTTAATACAGTAAAAGCTGTGTTAATGGGCACTTTATTAGCTGAAAAACTCTATTAACTGGCATCTGAATGACGTTTTGCAGCTGCGAGCTGAGTTTTTCTTTGCCATTTTTTCAGCCCAGGGCAAAGCAGCCTGTGTGGGGAAAAAAAGCAGCCTGTGCGGGACCCCCTTCCCTGTCCCCCAGCACACTGACACTGGGGAGTGCACCAGATGGTGCACTTTTGATTAACCAGCATCACCCATTCCCAGGGAATGCTGGATAACAGAGCTTTTACTGTACCTACATTCATATTGATCTTTACCATTCAATTTATGCTGCATCAGGTGGCAGTAGTAAGCTGTTATCCTTCACATGGACCAGCCACTAGGGAAGTGATAGACTTTGCCTGTGAGTCTACTGATATTTGATGTTAGCAGAAAAATGTACAAGCTCTGAAATAGATTCCAGTTCCAGGGTCTGGAGGGGAGGGTAGACTAGTGGTTACAGGTCTTTCCATGTCTGTTCCCTTCAGTTTCCAACCACTGCATCCCAAATGTTGTCCCTGATCCATTTTTCTTCTATG
The DNA here is from genome assembly GCA_030014935.1 of Caiman crocodilus. Classification (NCBI taxonomy): domain Eukaryota; kingdom Metazoa; phylum Chordata; order Crocodylia; family Alligatoridae; genus Caiman; species Caiman crocodilus. The sequence goes on along the minus strand of JAGPOW010003364.1, from coordinate 34,133,309 downwards.
TAACTCATCCTGACTCCTAAGCCTCTCCTCCTACATAGTCCTCCAACTCTGTAGAAAGTGATCTTATAATAGGAAGTGTGTGGTAACCTATGACACTCCCAGCTCCGACTAAAATAATTTAATGTTCTTTAAAACTTTAACTTATCCCTTGTAGCTCTTTATCTAACACTCACCATCCACCAGTTTTTATACTACCTATCTCATGTAAAGAGGGGCCATATCCAGGACTCCTTACCAGGGAAAACTCCCATTTACTTTAACAAGGTTTTGCAAACAAGCACTAGAGTCCATATAGGCCCACTTGGTCAACATCTATAAAAAATAGAAAGCTGAGAGGGGACTTGATAGCAGCTTACTGCTACATTAGGGGAATATATTAAGGGCTCGGTGAACAACTGTTCACCAGGGCACCCTTGAGGAAAACCAGGAGTAATTGCCACAAAGACTCCAGTTGTCTTTCCTTCCTGGTGCAGGGGGCTGGACCCGATGATCTTCTGAGGTTCCTTCCGGCCTTACAATCAATCTATGAATCACAAGCCACTTTTATATCTGCTGATTCTGCTTTTTCTAACTTTCCAATATAGGCCACTGGCCACTCCTATCCAATTCTACACTCTGTGAACCAGCATCCTTCAAAGACAATGGATATCCACCCTGTCATCTGTACAATATTATCCATAAAACAAAAATCTGGCCTCTGTGTTCTGACCAAAACTGTGACTCCTCCCCAACTTACATTCCCAATAATGTTACTGATACTAATACTGTCCTCTCCCCTGATACTCCACTGGGAAGGAGGTTCTTCTCAGCCTCCCTGACCTGCTCAACCGGGCTCTAAACTGAGCCCGCTGAGGGTTGGCAGGATTACCACTACTGCTGGCCTGCTGGGTAACCCTTGTAAATCCAGCAGGCCAAAGCACTTAAGGAAACCCACCCCTACCCTAGCCTATGATCAGTGGGGAAGGCAAGGGCCCCCAGTGGGACATTTGCCTACCTGTACACCAATGCCAGGAGCGTGGGGAATGAACAAGAGGAACAGGCCCGCCTGCTAAACAAGAATAACTATGACCTCATAGGGATAACAGAGACCTGGTGAGACTCCGCCTATGACTGGGCTACAGATATAGATGGCTATACCCTCTACAAGCATGATCGTGCAGATAAAAGGGGTGGGAATGTAGCCCTCTATGTCAAGGACAGCTACACGTCCCTCCAAATTGACATTGGCACCCAGGAAGGATGACTGGAGTCTCTCTGGGTCAAAAAACATGGGAAACATGGCTCAAGGGACATCATGGTAGGATTCTACTACAGACTTCCTAACCAGAAACAAGAGCTGGACCAGGAATTTGCCAGGGAACTGGCTGAGGCTGCATGCTCTTGGTGCATGGTTCTCATGGGAGACTTCAACTACCTGGACATCTCATGGGAAGAGCATTCAGCCAAATCCAATGGGTCATAAAGCTTCCTCACATGCGTGGATGAGCTCTACCTGACTCAAGAAGTCTATGGACCGATGAAAGACAAAGCATTGTTGGACCTGGTACTGGCCGAAGGGGATGACATAGTCAGTGACCTAAGAATCAATGGAAAGCTGGGTGATAGTGACCATGAGCTGATCACCTTTACTATCCATTGCAAAGCTGGCAAGTCAGCCAGCAAAGCAGAAGTCCCTGGCTTCAGGAAAGCTGATTTTGACAAGCTCAGGAGGCTCATTGTCCAGGCTCTAAGGAACCATGACTCAACAGACAGAGGAGTCCAAGAGGAGTGGTTGCTCCTCAGGGGAGCAATCCTGACAGCACAAGGGATGGCCATCCCATCTTGGAGGAAGGGTAGCAAGAGGGCACAGCAACCCCCTTGGGTCAGCAGGGAACTCGAGGACCTCCTATGCCTCCAAAAAGAGACTTATAAAGGATGGAAGGTTGGAATTACCTCCAAGAAGGATTACTCAGCACTGGTCTGTATCTGCAGGTGGCAGATCAGGAAAGCCAAGGCTGCAACCGAACTCCATCTGGCTTCACATATCAAGGATAACAAAGTAATTTTTAAGATATGTAGGGAGTTGGAAAAGAAGCAAGGTTAACTTTGGAACCCTGCTGAACCAAACGGGACAGTTGAAAACTGACACCCAGGAAAAGGCCAACCTGCTTAATGGGTACTTTGTGTCGGTCTTTCCTTAATCCAATGGGACCACTCTGCCCAGCAAGATGTGGGACAGCCAGGGTGAGGGTGTATTTATACCCAGCATCGATGTTGATCTAGTAAAGGATCACCTTGAGAGGCTGGACACCTTCAAGTCAGCTGGTCCTAACAGACTACACCTGAGGGTAATGAAGGAGCTGGCAGGTGTCATAGCTCAACCACTGGCAAAAAATATTTGAAAATTCTTGGTGCTCAGGTGAAGTACCTGAAGACTGGAAGAAGGCTAATGTGGTACCCATCGTCAAGAAGGGGCAGAAAGTAGATCCTGAGAATTACAGGCCAATCAGCTTGACCTCAATCCCTGGTAAGATTCTTGAGAAAATTTATCAAGGAGACCCTTCTGGACAAACTGGCTGAGGGCAACATGCTTAGGGATAGACAGCATGGGTTTGTCATGGGTAGGTCTTGCTTGACCAATCTCATCTCCTTCTATGACCAGGTGACACATCACCTGGACAAGGAAGAAGAGATTGATGGACTTTAAAAAAGCCTTTGATCTGGTGTCCCATGACCCCCTCATGGAAAAATTGGCCAAATGTGGCCTTGGCTACACCACAATCCGATGGCTGGAAAATTGGCTCTGAGGTCAGACCCAGAGAGTAGTGGTTGATGGCAGCACTCCGTAACCAGTGGCGTTCCCCAAGGCTCTGTCCTTGGACTGGTTCTCTTTAACATCTTTATCAACGATGTGGATGTTGGCGTCAAGTGCACTGGCTAAGTTTGCCGATGACTCTAAACTTTGGGGCCTAACGTCCACACCTGAGGACAGGCTAGTGATCCAGGCTGACTTGGATAAGCTTAGTAAGTGGGCAGACACAAAGCTAATGACATTTAATACTGATAAATGCAAGGTACTCCACCTTGGAAAAAAAACCCCCCGTGGCATACTTATAGGCTCAGCAGTGCTACGCTTGCTAGCACCACTGCTGAAAGAGAGTTGGGGGTCATGATTGACCACAAAATGAACATGAGCCACCAATGTGATGTCACAGCTGGCAAAGCAAACAAAACCCTGGCTTGCATCAATAGATGCTTCTCAAGTATATCTCAGGATGTCATCTTCCTGATGTACTAGGCCTTGGTAAGGCCACAGCTGAAGTACTGCATCCAGTTCTGGGCTCCTCAATTCAAGAAGGATGTTGAGAAGCTCAAGAGAGTCTAGAGAAGAGCCACATGCATGATCAGAGGCAAGAGAATAGGCCCTATGAAGAGAGGCTGAAAGCCCTGGGACTCTTCAGTCTGGAAAAGCACAGGCTCAGCGGGGACCTGGTGGCAACCTATAAGTACACAAGGGGTATGCATCAGGATCTGGGAGCACATCTGTTCACCAGAGTATCTCAAGGAAAAACAAGGACCAACAGTCATAAACTCTTACAAGACCATTTTAGGCTGGACTTAAGAAAAAACGTTTTTACTGTCTGAGCCCCCAAGACCTGGAATAGACTCCCTCCAGAGATGATGCAGGCATCTGCTCTGGATTTATTCAAGAAACACTTGGACACTTGCTGGGATCCTTTGACCCTAGCTAACTTCCTGCCCCTGGGGCAGGGGGATGGACTTGATGACCTTTGAGATGCCTTCCAGCCCTAACGTCTATGAATCTATGAATCTTGTTCTCTTCCTGCAGCCCAAAAATGCATCTTCCCAATCTGCCCCGCCTACCTTGCCTATATGTGCTGGAAACACTGCTGTACTTATTCAATCTTCTGATAAGATTCACACATGCTGCTCTCATTCTACAGACCTAGAATGAATTTGTTCCACAACCTCTATGGCCATTAGCTATGGCCCCAAGAAAACTTCCTTGACAAACTGTATAAGGACATTCTCCCACAGGAGAAATGAGAAATTCCAGTTCTTTTTCTAAATTTTCTCTTTCTCACACATTTGCTTTTAGGATAACTATTACTTTCTAATAATCTTGTAAAGAAGCATGCATTACTTTATACTACTAACTCTAGCCAAAGAAAGATTTTGGTTTTGGTATGGTCCCACAAGTGAAATATAAAGGCCCAGTTCAGAGGCCTTTGACTTAAAGTTGTAAGCTACATTAAATTTTTCTGGCCCATCAGCCTGAATGCCCAATCAGCACCATTACCTTTCTACTATGTAACCCATTGCCTCTAAATTAGAACTAAATTAAAGTTAAAAAAAACATCACCCAATTGCCAGCTATTGAATAAACTACTGAAACTTTCTGGTAAGCAGCAGTATGAGGTTTAATGGCAGCCTTTTAGATGAGAAACAGTGTGAATTCATAGTGAGTCTAACAAAGAAGAGGTGTGCTGCTGGAGTGTGAGAAAAGGTGATGAAAATTCCCCTTAATGTGCTAGTGGAAGCATAAAACAGTTTTGCATTTGACCATAGAAAGTCATGATGACTCTGCTCTACATAATATAGCTCAGAGCTTTTAAAGGTCAGCAGACTTACTTTGCATGTTCCTCTTACCTCTTGCTAGACTTATCAGATCAGCAGCCCCTGCTTGATAATTAGGTTTTCTGATATGTTTTATATTTTTAAATAGAATGATCAGTTTTAAATAAGCCTTGGTAGTTTTGCTCCTTATGTCCATACATATAGTGAAAGTGTTCTCAATTGGGTCCTTAGTGAATATAACATTACAAAAGATAAGAGTCATTACTGTAGACATAGGCAGATGGCCAAAAATGATTTGGGGGTGCTAAGTGCATGCATGCACACATGCCTGCCTGCCCCAGTAGATAAGTTTGTGGGGGAAGGGGCAGGGGCAGAGTGGGGCTGGGGCTTGAGGCTGGGGTAGGGGCAAGCTCTGCACAGCCAGGGCAGGTATGGGGTGAAGCTACAAGTGGTTTGTCAGCATTTGTAGGGAGGGGTGACGGCTCCCACTGCTGCACTCACTGCTGGAGGGCACTGGGGGTGTGTGCCCCTGAATCTGCGCAAGGCAGGGTGGGCTGTGGCCATGGCTAGGGCCGGGGTTGTACTGGACTGTTCCCAGTGGTGGTGGTGGGAAGGATCAGGCCATGCTGTGCTCCAGGTAGGTGGCAGCAGCACTGGGAGGGAGCTTTGTGGGGGATATGGCAAATTTTGTGTTGGCTACAGGGCCTCCCCACCCCCAAAGCCCTGCTCCCAGCACCACCGCCACCCACCCCGAGTGCAGCCCCCACTGGGAAGAGCCTGGCACAGCCCCAGTCTGCAGCTGTAGCCTGCCCCACATAGATCTGGTGTCACCCCCTCCCCTGGTGCCTTCCAGGGTGCATATAGCAGCAGGAGCCGCATCCCCTGGACAAGCCGCTTTCGACTCCCTCCCACACTCTGCCAGCTGTGCAATGCCTGCCCTTATTCCAGTCCCAATCCCTCCCTCACCCCTGCCGCAGCTGCCAGAAGCCCATGACCAGGCTGCCTTGTAGCCCTACAACTGCCACGTGTTTGGGGGGGGGATTTCTTACCAGTGTATACATTGCTGACATGTTTTTAAACATCTTTATTCTTTTTTGAACTATTTACACTAGCTAGAGCAGAGGTGGTCAACCTGCAGCACAAGTTTCAGCCTCTGTGTTTAGCACCTGATAGATCAAGGTGGGGACAGACAATACAGAGGCAGAAAGGGCAGGGAACAGAAAGCAGAACAGCAAATTAGGTAGGGAGCAGAAAGCAGAGTAGTGGATTGGTCAGGGAGCATAGGGCAAGGACCAGAAAGTATAACAAGATATCAAATAGAGGAAGGGGATTGGAATAGCACTCCAGGACAGTATGGGGCTAACTTGTGGCATGCTTGCCAAAAAGCTTTGCCCCCACTGAACTAGAGGATAATATTAATAAGAGCTGTCCTCATGTTTTAAGGCAAAATTGATGCCAACATGGGTAAGGAAACAAATATAGAGGTAGAAAGGGCATGTTAATCACGTTATGTAAAAACAAGAGCAAAATACCAATTTCCCAATCAGCAAGCAGCACCTTTTTATCTTCTGGGAAGTTCAGTCTTACCTATAGGACAGAATATACCCAATTGCTTTGTCACTTAATCTGATAAGAAAACAGCCAAGGTCCTTGTCTGTAAGCAGGTCTTCAGTCTGCCTGTAGAAATAGAGCAATTTACAGTGAATTTTTAAGTTGGTATCCAGTTCTACCAGTGCAGTAATATTCCTCATAATTGCTCAGGACATAAAATGTACTGGCTCACTGCACTGAAAACACTTGAACAAGTCAATAGCCATTACAATCATTTCTAGCATGAAATATACCTTTCCTGTATTTCTTCTACCATCACAAAACAAAAACTTTATTTTTTTTTCTAGTTTTTTGCCAGAAAATTATTTGAGTTCCCCCAGGTTATTATAATTCATTTCCAAAATTAACACTAGGCATCCAGAGAATGTAAAATATAAGAAAAGCTGCTGAAAAAATAATTACATATTCAGGGGCTCCTGCTTCTTTGGAGTACATATGAAAGATATCAAATTCACCCAAGGAATCTTGTCTGCCATATTAATCTTTAACACTTAGGTGACAAAACATTTACCTCATTGAACACCTGCTTTATCCACATATAAAAATCACTGGCAAGCTACTTTTTTTTGCAAAGTAAGCTTAAATCTAATCATGAACCCTTTCATATTTCAGAAAACAGAAGCATTTAACTGAAATATTTAATCTATTTTATGCTATGCTACATGACTATAGGTTGTCTTACTTTCTTGTAATGAATCCGTGGAACCATTCAGGTAAAGTACCATTCTGTAATAGTAGAGGAGCCTGTGTGTCCATAAACCACTTTGATGCTAGGTGTTTTAGCAGCTCAGAGGACTGGTTTTCAATTTCTGTGTTTGCTTCCCTTGGTAAAAGTAATTGCTGATGTTTGTTCTCCATCGTATCATGAAGAATGAACCTGAAGCATTTGAAGGGAGAAAAAGAGCAATTCAGCTGCGTAAACTTCTACTGTCATCTGTCTTATGGGCAACGTGAGATCTCATTTGCTTATTTTATGCCCTGAAATATGGCTCACCAGTCAGATAAAAACAAATGCTCAATGCTGTCATTGTTTCAAATATATATATTCTGTCATTTCCCTTTACCAAGACATTACAGAAAAATCTTCTCTAATAAATATGATAGAACTTTCTTATATTCTGGAACAAAGTTAATGCGAGTACACATTGTTGGCATGTCTACATGTCACTCTGTCACTGTACTGATGTGCAATATAATCTTAGCTATCACGTAAGTCTGCAAGTGACCAGTGGCTACTTCACCGTAGCAGCATGCTCCCCCATTTTAGTGCACTGCTATGGAGAAGTAGTGGCTAAAACTAACCATGCATTGCACACCTAGCCCAGTATGGGTGGTTACTAAAGGTGGAAATACTAAAGCATGGCACAGTAACAATGGGCAATGTGCAGATGGGTGATGTGTAGATGCATCCTGTATATATTTAGTAAAAAGCAGAATATGATGATTTGTATGACAGTAGCACCTTTGAGATTTATCATGTAGATTTAGGAACAGTATTTTTCTCTTAGATTTTTCTACAACTGCCATTGGTCCCTTGAGTGAACTAAATAAATTGTCTTAACTAGTGGACTTTCTAAACATGGTAATTGAGGTATAACTTGCTTTGCCTGTCCTGAGCTCCCTGCTTAAGCTTTTCTAGCCACCCAGAGCCAACAGCAGTCCTGCAGCCTGACAGTTTGACTCCTGGCACCAGTTACCCAGACCACCACTGCTTCTCTCCTGCCACGTCTTTGATCAAATTTTACTCTTGGGGACTGCTGTTAATACCAGCCCAGTGGTGTGTTGCTAGGGCCATTTGTTAGCATGAGGATACTGGGACTGCACCTTCCCTACACCCCACCTAGTGCCAACCCATTGTTACTCTGATGTTGCACAGATGCAGTTTTGTTACCAGTCATCACTCTCATCTTGTCCTGTAAGTCTATCGCTGTCTCTTCTCCACTCTCCTTGGCCAGACTTCCACATTTCTTTTCCAGGTAAGTGGACTGACTCCTCTGAGTCAGTGCGTGGGGCAGCGCCTCTCTCAGAGGCTGCCACCAACCGCCTCTCCCAGGATCTCCGCCTTGGCCTTCCTTTGGCTGCCAGGGACTTCATTGTGGTCCCCCTGTCAGACCAGAGCATGGGGCTTTTATCTCTGCCTCACTGCCCCTGCTGGCAAATCGGTGCTGGCACGTGCTTACAAAGTGCGTCCATGCTGGCACCAGCCTTTTTTTTTTCTTCAGTTTCCTGGCCCTTGTTGGCTGTGGCTTGGGATGCCACAACACTACTGATGAGTCCTGCAATATGGTGAACCCACCGCCATGGCCAAGCTCTTGTGGCTCAGTGCACCATGGCACCACCAGCAATATCTGTGGTGTGGGGCTCCCACCATTGCTACCAAGTCCCCGTGGCTCACCATGTCCCTTGCCCCTCCCACTTGAGGGAACCTACTTTATTACTTATAATTTTGGCCCCCTGTAAAGAGACATAAAAATCTAAACAACTCCAAACATTTTCATCGTCTTCGTAACTTGTTCAGTGAACAAGATTTAGTGCAAAGCAGAATACAGATTAAAACAGGTATTACATCTTCTAGATGAAAACCTTTATAGTTACATATTGGTCATACTGATGATCTTAAATCTAGGAAACCACTTACGAAAAAAATGAGCTTTTCAAATAAACAAGACATCTAGGATCTGACTCTACCAAAAGAAGGAAGTTACAGTCAGAAAGGAATTTATGATGGTTTCAGGTTAATGACAAAGGCCCATTTAGGTGGATGGAGAATAGAACTTAGAATATATAGAAAGCCAGTCCAGATAGCAGGAGGTGAAGGTGCAGTGACATCCTCTTGCTGCCTGGTACAGCTTACTGTTGACAAGCACAGTTTGGTATATACAGATTGGTATATCCCTGATCTTTTGCTTTCAGAACATCTGGGCTTGAGTACTTGAAGCAGTTCTGTTAGCTTAACCCAATGAGAATATTCTCTCCTGCATGCATAAAAATGCAAAAAACAGGAACAAATGTGTTCACCACGTTAACATATTTACCATGGAAAGGTAAAGAGCATTAAAGTAGGGGCTTTTTTATAGAGGGTGGATTCTTCCAAAATTAAAATGCAGTTTTTTTTGGAAAACTGATATTTTTTATTTTCTTTCCTTTCCTCCTCCCAAAACATCACTACAACCTTTGCTGTTTCTGATGCAGTAGAACCGCTGTTGTTCAGTTTAATTTTGGGCCTGTACATACACAGAGATGAATTTACTCAGTACAAGGCATAAGAGAGAGCAGTGGCTCTGGTTCTAAAAAAGTCACATTAAAGAGCTCCCTGACAACTGACAAACTATGAAATCAGCTTGGATTCTGGTGTCCATGTTCTGTTTGCTTCAGAGACCCATTTCAGCCTTAGATAACAGTAAGATTTAATTTGTAACTATCACAATTTTTAAAACTGTGTTATACAATATAGCATTTAGAAAACCTCCCTAATAACACATCTTCAGGGAGAATAGATTGATCTAAGCTGTTCCTCTTCAGTATTAAACATGCCAGGGGCTTTAAATATCTACTTACATCTGCTATTACCTAAATCATTGTTCTTGTAGCAACATTCTGGTCTTGCTTTATTCCTTCAGGCAAATAATATGTGTACTTGTGTGCATGTGGCATTTTAAAACTTTTTACAACATGATTTTATCTTCTGTTCTTTTTATAAAGAAAGAAATAATATTCTCATTTGACTAAAGCCTATGACACTTTGCATTGGGGAACAACTGCTTTTGTTCTTTCATTTGCAAGGAGTTAAAAATAACTATTGCAAATGCTGAGTATTCATGTTTCACAGAAGTGCAGATTATCTGAACTCTTGATTTAGAGCCAAGGCACAAGCTCTTTCATCATCAGATCCTTTATTCCAGGTTTATTTTTTTTAAATTTACCCACATTTTTTGGAAGCAATTGCTGAATTTTTTTTGGATACATAGCTTGAGTTGTCTGTGAAGCACCAACAACACCAGAGCTAGACATTCAAAAAGTCTGAGCCTGAATTGATTCAATCTTTGCAGGTTAGTCTAACCTGGCTAGGCTGCATCAGTTTGTAATTGTACAGACTTCCCAGAAATGCATGCACATGCCTGCTGTGGCTCAGGCTAAAAGCTGGGGCGCTAGAGCAGCCCTTCCTTCCCTTCTACAGTGCTGGGCTGAGGGGATGTGGCCAGGCCCCAGCAGGACATTCTGATTAGGAAGGGGTCATGCTCCCCACTCTTCAGACCAGCCCAGTAGGGAATTGATAACTCGGTGTTTATCAGCCCATTAAGAAAACAACAGAAGGACATTACTGGCTACCTGTTGCTTCAGCCTTTATCCTGTCTGCCACAGCAAGGGCCATAGCCAGTATGTGGTCTGCTGGCTAATGCTGAGAAGTGTCTGTGTAAGGCAGAGGGGATGGGACAATCCCAGTTTAGCAAGGAGAGGGAAGGTGAGGAGCAGGGGGGAAGCTAGGCATATACCTACAGTCTCTGCCGGGCTTCAGCCAGGGAGCAGAGGGGAGGGGCCAGCTCTGCTGTGGAACAGAGTGCCCTGTCCAGCCCAGAGAGCATGCCAGGATGCTGGGGGGAATCTGGTTTAACTTAAACCAGCAAGGGGTCTGGGACAGACACTGCATAAACCGGTTTCAGCCATTTTCAAACTGGTTTTTGTGCACTGAACATCTGTTCTGTTACAAGTTTAAACCAGTTTCTGATCACTTAAACTAGTTTATGTGTAATGTAGCCCATGTGATGTGGTATGCATTGGAGCTGGGATGCTAGAAAGTATCCAAAAGATGTCTCCATTTTTTACATCCAAAAATCAAGGCAGCTAATATCTCAGTCAATGTTTAAGAAATTTTGGTCTGAAGACTCTGTATGTCTCCTCCGATGCTTCTTGTCATTTGTCCTTCAGACCTAAAGCAGATTAGTGTTATGGTGTAGCACTGAGACTAACATTGCTTCCCTCTTAGCCTGTCCCCTGTACTAAAATTTCCAAGGGGGTTTTCTGCAGATGGCCTGTGGCTGTTTTCTGCAGTATATTTAGTAGAAGAATGCTCCCATGGTGGGATCCACAGGTTTTAGTATCCCTTTACACTTGTTTCAGCCTTTTTAACTCAGCATAAAAGGGACTGAATGGAAGTGAAAATCTCACCGGAGAGTTTTGCCATTGGCTTTGGTGGGAGCAGGCTTGGAACTCAAGCATGTTTATTTCTTTCATATGAAAAAAGGAACATGGGAAATAGGACTGGAATGAAAGGTGTTTAGTTTAGCTGGAACTCCACTTGGTTTGGGGGAGAGGAGATGTGTAACAGAGCTGTGGAGCAGTCTGTCCCTTTTAAAAGAGAACATAGTAAGCCCCACTGCAGGATGTTTGGTAGGCAGGGAGTGTCCTACTAAGAGCAAAGCTCACAGAAGAATAAACAAGCTTGAGCAAAAGAACTTGCTACAAGGAGGGACCAGGCTGCTGTGCTGGGCCCAGGGCCAAGGGCTGCCCTCTTAGTGCCCAAGACAGGGCAGAAGGGTTTGGTTTGGTTTATGTTTGCATGTATGTTGCTTGAGGACTGTCTCTTACCTGGAAGACTGGCTGAGGAACTTCCTAGGGAGCAAAACCCAGTGCAGAAGCCAGTAGGCTAGGCAACTGGCTTACAATATTGTTCAAACAAATTAATATTTGCAGGACTGAGACCAAGCAATATCCACTGGAAAAGGCAGAATGAGGTCAGTGCATGTGCAGAACTTTTAGGGAATTAATCCATGTTTTGTTACAAGTGATGAAGTAGCTCTCATACAAAATAGAGGGACATGTGAAGGGCATTTTTTCCTTTAATGTTTGTTCTGCTTATTACATTAGAAATATTGGGTCTTGATTTCTTGTTTTGCCAAGAACCAGGTCTAGAAAATTAGCTGGATTGTGACATCTTAAGCAACTGAAACCTGATGAAGTGAAAGGATGAGTTTTTTCACTAGACTGCTTTCAAACTAATTGGTCTGATATTCAGCTGATGACCACTGACTTGAAATGAATCACACAAGTTTATACCAGCTAAGGATCTAGTTCTGTTTTATACTTGTTTGACCCAGATTCCTTTCAAATGGCTTGGGGGGGAAAAAGCTATTTTGTTAAATGTTTAAACACCCTTGACACCTCAGGTGAAGGCTGAAAAGATTTTGTTCAAGTTATTTTGTCTTCAAAGACCTCTTCTAGCAAAACTGATAAAAAAAAGAAAAAAACCCAAGACATGGTATTTCTAATATAAAAAGTAAGCATGTGTGTGTGTGTATAATTCTAATATAATAAAAGCCTTAGTCTGTCTTTCTGTCTGTCCATAATGCTTTAGTCACACTTCGAGTGGTTGTCCCAGCAGCCAATCACAATGCTGACTGAAACAACCAATCACAGTGCTCTGCAGACAAAAACACACGTTAGAGTACTGCCATGACAGCGGGGACTGAGGGGTCAGATTTGGGGGGTGAACCCCTCTCCCCCAGCCCTGCTCCTTGGAGGCGGTGGTGGCATGGGGTGCTGGCAGTTCAGCGCTGGCCTTGCCCCCCCCACTCTGGTGCATGGAGCCAGATGCAGGGGGTGAGGGGGGAGCACGGGGCTGGAGGCGGAGCGGCAGCAGCATGGGGTGGTGGGTAGTGACACTCTGTCCCCACCTGCTGTCATTTTTGATGGGCCATAGGCTAGTGTGCATATATCTGTGTGTGTGTGTGTGTGTGTGTATAAATAAAACTATCATGGGGTGGGGTCCCTAGGGACAGCCATGATGTCTCTAGGGCCCTGTTACCTTGTCAGCTTCACCCTATGGGCACCTTCTATTCTCTCCTGCCATATCTTGATGGTTCAGATAAGAGATGGTAGATAGGGAGGCTACCCTCGAGGTGCTATGCAGTCATATTCCTGGTGGACCCCACTAAACTGTGTGGGTTCTTAGACCCCTTGCTGGGTCCCTCTCTAAGTAAGTGCCTCGCAGGACACCCCAAGCCTTATGGACTAGATGCGTGACTCCAAAACTGTCCCTTGCTCACGCTCCATGCCTCGCAGATGGTATATAGGTGTTGTCTCCCATGCCCTCTGTGCCTAACTGTGCCCTCAGATGCTGGGGTCTGCTCACCCCCCTCGCTGCACCCTCTGGCGCTGGGACTCTGCACGACACTGTTCCCCATTGAGGCCTCCTCCCCAGTAGCCTCAGTCTGGTCTACCGAATTAAAAGCAACAACATAAATATAAGCCCCTGGGTACAACATAACAACAACTATAACCCTGGATACCTAAGTCTCACCAGCACCAGCACAGGCACCCAGGTATCTCCATGGAGCTCTTCTGCATGAACTCCACTCCCCCTGGCAGCTGCCAGGGCCCTAACCGCCTTTAGTCCCAGCCCTGGGGCTTATATGGGCCCAGGACCCTGCCTTCTTCCCTTCAGCCTGCTGCCATAGTAACCTGCATCTGTGGGGTTTCTGCCTGGCTCCTAGGGCCCTCTCTCTAAGCAGTTTCTGCTCTTTAAGGAGCAAGCAGGCACCTTAGTGCCCTGCAACAAAAACAATAGATCTTTCAAACTTTTGTTCACCAAAAAACAAAGGTCATAAAACAAATTTGCTTTTGCAGATCAGCTGTACTATTTGTTTTATTTCCACAGGAATTTAATCTGAATAAAGATTGCAAGATATGGCCCATTGTTATTCCATGTCATAACTGTTGCTATATTGGGCAAAGCAGGACGTTATAAAGACAAAGCATTAATCTGCACTTGCTATTTCCTTGTTTTTTCTCACTGTGCCACAACAGCGATGCATTGCTTGCATCCTAATGCAGGAGTGACTCTTTGTCTTAATTTGGGATATAGAAAAATTGATGCTCCATTAATTTCTAGAGTGCAGGTAAAGAGCTCTGGCTGCAAAGTAATAATGTTTTTCTGTAATTCATAGCTCTGAGGTGACTGCTTGCTCATTAGTATGCAGTTCTGGCTCCATTGTTAATAAATGTCTGTCTGCACATCTTTTCCATTCCTGCATTTTGGAGATAATCTTGTCCATATAAGCAAAATGTTATAACAAAGGAGATACAAAAAGTCTGGGAAACAAGTTATTACAGTAAGTTATTCATATTTAAGAGTTTCTCCCTTTAGCATTTCTTATCTGATTCAGTTCCACAGGGATGGTTTACTATTCAGAGACTCTCTTGAGGCACTCATCTTCATTTCAGAAAAATTCTGCTCTTACCACCCTCATCCTCTAATCACCCCATTGTTTTACTGGTTACAGGGAACCATACAATTCTCTCAAGGTATATTAAGCTAAATGTGTCTTTTTCAGTAAGACTTTTTTAACAGACAGATCTCAAAAGAAAAATATGCAGCATTGGTTTGATGTATGAGATGATGTTGTGTAGTCCTAAAATAAATGAATGGGCCCCTAATGCAAACTATGCTCCAACAAATATCCAGGAGGGCTGGGAGCATAAATACGGCTTTGAATAAAAGGAGAATATTTCAGGTGAATAGTTACCCGTATGCATGCACCCTGTATCGAGGGAATAAGTGAATGATGTCAGTAGGCAGCAGTATTGAGCCCAGATGGGTATTTAGATTAAAGATTCCAAAATATGCCTATTTCACTTGCTGTCTTCATATCCCATCGGTTTGTATGGTAAATTCATATAGCAACATGGCAGCACAGCAGGTACTATGGAGCACTAGCAGGGCAGAGCTAATTGGCATTACATTTTGTTTTAGCTCCCCAAGTAACCACCTTTGCAATTTAGAGCATTTCCAATTATGGATATAATTTAGTTGCCCTTTTCAGCTTGCGTTGACTTTATACATATTTGCTATTTTCTACATTAATAGAAAGAGACTAGTAAGGCAAATATTTTTTGTATGTCTGTAGTGTGTACATGTCAGTCCTGGGCTATTGTCCCCTGGACAAACACAGGCACAACTTATCCAGGAACAAATGCAACATCTACAAAAGCCAAGGCTGCAACTGAACTCCAACTAGCTTTGAGTCTCAAGGACAATAAAAAGTCCTTTTTCAGATATGTGGGAAGCCGGAGGAAATGCAAGGGCAACATTGGACCCCTGCTAAACCGCATGGGACAACTGACAATTGGCTCCCAGGAAAAAGCCAACTTGTTAAATGGGTACTTTGCATCAGTCTTTCATCAGTCCCTTGGGACACCCATGCCCACTATGGGACAGGGAGGTCCGGATAAGGGAGATCCCCTTCCCTCCACCAATGCTGACCTCGTGAAGGAAGACCTTGAGAGGCTGGACACCTTCAAGTCAGCCGGCCCTGACAATCTACACCCCAGGGTACTCAAGGAGATGGTGAGCATCATAGCCCATCCCCTGGCACGGATCTTCAAGAACTCCTGGTGTTCTGATAAAGTGCCCGAAGACTGGAAGAAGGCCAATGTGGTGCCTATCTTCAAGAAAGGGAGGAAAATGGATCTGGCAATCTACAGACCCATCAGGCTGACCTCTATCCCAGGGAAGGTCTTGGAAAAGTTTATTAAAGAAGCCACCCTTAATGGACTGGCTGACGCCAACATCCTGAGGGATAGCCAGCACAGGTTTGTTGTGGGTAAGTCTTGCTTGACCAATCTCATTTCCCTTTATGACCAGGTGACCTGAACAAAGAAGAGATTGCTGTCATATATCTTGACTTCAAAAAAGTCTTTGATCTGGTATCCCATGATCACCTCTTGGTGAAATTGGCCAGTTGTGGCCTTGGGTCCACCACAATCCGCTGGCTGGGAAATTGGCTCCGTGGTCGGACCCAGAGGGTGGTAATTGATGGAAGTCAATCATCACGGTGCCCTGTGACCAGTGGGGTCCCCCAAGGCTCTGTCCTGGGGTAACACTTTTTCACCAGAGTGTCGTAAGGGATGATGAGGTTGAATGGTTATAAACTAGCGCAAGACCGTTTCAGGTTGGACATAAGGAAGAATTTCTTTACTGTCTAAGCCCCCAAGGTCTGAAATAGCCTGCCATCGCAGGTGGTTCAAACACCTACACTGAACACTTTCAGGAGAAAATTGGATGCTTATCTTGCTGGGATCCTATGACCCCAGCTGACTTCCTGCCCTTCAGATGGGGGACTGGACTTGATTATCTTCTGAGGTCCCTTCTAGCCTTAATGTCTATGAAATCTGCATTCGTAGCCTTAGATGCATGCAAGCCATACATAAGCTGTTACATAAAGCCAAATTTGGCAAAGCTTGCTTGCAGAATAGGTACTAAACATTAGCAAGATGGATAGGATATTTGAAACATACAGAGCTATTATCCCTCATCCTTTTTAACAACACAGTGTTTATGAACAATCCTGAACTTCTGGGTACTTTGGATCAAAATCTGAATGTTGTGGCTAAAACCTGAATCTGGCTCACCTGGATTTTTAGTGTGCTTCCTGTTTTCATCTAAGACCAAAGGCAGAGATGCCAAAACACTACTACAGGAAAGGCTGCTCTGGTGATGCTTCCATTTGATTAGAAAAACATAGTAGCATAAATCTCTTGCAAAATCTTCTCTTATGACATTTCCATCCCAAGCTCTTGTCTAGGCCAAATGAATTTGGCTGTGTTTCAGATAAGCAACTGAACTGTAAGTGCTTACTCAAACTGAACCTGCAATTTCCTTTTTAGTTTACTTTCATTAGTCTCTTTTAATCTTTTTCTACTTTGACAACATTTTCTACTCCTTTATGAAAGCAACATACACCTCAGAGGATTTACTTTTCTTTTTGAAAAGAAAATGAAAAGACCTGAGAAGATAGGTAGTAATTACAAGGATCTGAAGGATATTGGATTGCCCAGAACCAGCCTATTGATTATACCTTTTAAAAATACTATCTAGTAATCTAATAGACAAAACAGATCAAAAGAAACAATTCCTGTCTGAAGGGGTTAGTTTAAATCAGGGATGTCGAAGATACAGCCTACAGGCCAGAACTGGCCCACAAAACCTTGTAATCCTGCCCTCAGTACATTCCTGGGTCTGAGCTGACCCACACAGCACATGCAGCATGCACTGGACTGGCTCAGCATGCAGGGTCTAGGATGTGCTATGCGTGGTGCATGCTCCAGCCAATCCAGGATCTGTACTTCATATGCACCCACCCTGGCTGGTCCAGGATGTGCACTGCATCTGGCATACATCCCAAACTGCATAGGGCAGTGTGCCATGTGCCCTTGGCTACATCACACCTGACCTACTCGCTCGCCATGAGTTTATGTTCCCAGATGACCCTCTATTCACCTGGACACAACCCAGTGGTTCTTTGTGGGCCGGATGTGACTAGTGGTGTATCTTCTGTGGGGCTGCTCCCCTCCTATATCCCACCCCTTTCCACTCAGGTCATATTTGCCATGTGTTGGGATGTCATAGGCATTTGTCACATGGGCTACCCCACAGTGTTAGGTTGTGGCTTGGATCCTTAGGTGTCCATCCCTTGCTCGTGATAACATAGGAATATGAAAGAATGTTAACTAAACAGAGAAGATAAAGTCAAAACAGCTCAGCTTAGTGGCCAGGCAGGGCACTGGTGCCTCGCTGCCCCAAACTTCTTCCCCCTTTCTGGGGAGTGCGAGCTACTTCAGGCATTCTGCCCCCTCTCCTCTTCTAATCCCTTGTGAATGTGCAGTCTCTAAACAGGCTCGCACTGGGCTAGTTCTGACTTTGCTCTGGGGTGGTCACTCTTGCACCCCCATGAGGTATGTGCTTCCTCCCAGTCACCTGCTAATGAGTCCCCAGTCCACAGGCATCACTGGTGAGCCCGTATGGCTGAGGCACTGCTTTGGTGAGCCCTTCCCTGGGTACCTATTGCCAGCTCTGCTGGGCTAGGGTTTTCAGGCAGGGGCTCCACGTGTATTCTCAGCCCTTGCTGTGCCTCAGGGTTGGCCTGGATTTTTGCTGCCTGCCACAGAGACTGCCAGCAGCGTCTCTCTGATGCTCCCAGCAAGCACTGTACTTCTGCTCCTTGAATCTTTCCTGGGTGAAATGCAGCTGGTTCACTGGCTGCTGTCTGGGGCACAGCCAGATGTCTATTATTTGTGGGATGCATAGCCTGCACCTCCTTGGCTTCTGCCGCAGCAGGGAAGAGTGTTCAGGGCTCTGGCAGGAGTCGGAACAGCTGAGCCTGTTTCAAATCCCTTGGCTGCTGTTCCCTCTTGCCCCCATCTCTGGCACTCTTCTGGTCCATCACTCTGGTGCCAGTCAGGAGCACGCTTCAAGTTGGTGCGGTGCCAGTTTGACCATGTGGGCGCCAAGCATCCGTGTCAGCATGGGCAGGTGAGTCGGATGCGGGGGCTGTTACAGGCTGGCACTGCATGTGCTGAATCCATCATGTTGGCGGCAGGAAGGGGTAGTCCATGGGCTTGATCCAGCCTGTGGACTCGCCCCACATCCCTTATCCATCCCAGATAAGTTTGACACTCTAATTTAAATTGTAAATATGACACTAACTGTGAGAGATACACAGCATAAAGACAATGAAGATGGTGCATGAATGGATGAGTTTCCCAATAAGATAATGGAGAAACTCAGAAGAGGTGTGCGCATGTTTATATATAGATTATGTATATATAGAGATTTATATATGTGCCTGAATATATACAATAGCATGTAGTACAATTGTTATTGTTTAACTGCTGCTGCGTCTAATGACCAGGGATCTGGGTTTTCCGTTTCCTACAGAAAAAATGGAGAAAACCAGATTCCCTGTTTGTATAGGAGAAAACGCGGATTTCTCTTTTTACCAGAGAAATCCAGTGATTCTCCGCTTTTGCAAAGAGCTCTTGCAGGCTGGCACAGCTCCAGCCTTCAAGAGCCAACTGCAAACAGGGTGGGAAACCCCCAGCCCTGGCTAGAAGGGGAGGAAGATTGGGGAGGGAGAGGCCTGAGCCTCTGATGCAGCCAAGGCTGGACTTAGGCTCAGACTTGCCCTTTGCCCCTGGAGCATAGAGGTAAGTGGGGCTGTAGGGCAGGGCTGAGGAAGATGGTTGGGAACTGAGGGAATGGGGTTGCTGCTGGCCCCAGGCGGCACATTGCAGCTGGAAGCAGGGCCAGGGGGTAAGGGCAGGGGTGCCCCTCTATGGGGGGTGCTTTGCAGACAAGCGATGCAGGGCGCACACATGATGCTCAGTCACCTGCCCAACACAGGAGAGAGGGAGGCTGGCATGCAGCCAAAGCACAGCTCCATGGCCATTCTGCAGCCATGGTGAGGGGTGAGGGCATGGGGGGGGCAGGGGCTTGGGTTTGCACACGGTGGCCTCTGCCACTTGTCTGGATGGTTGTGATGGCGGTGACAGCTGCTGCCTATAAAACCTCCTGCTGCCGCCACAGAGCCATGCCTGCAGCTGTGTGGCTGGCCGCTGGGTGGCAGTGGCAGTGGCAGTGGCAGTGTGGTTGTGGCTGGACAGCACGCAGCCATCCCCACCACCACCCTGTCCCGCACTGCTGCTGCAAACTACACAGCTCCGAGCATGGCTCCACAGTGGCAGCAGGAGGTTTTATAGGCAGTGGCTGTCACCGCCATCACGGGCAGCCGCTGCCACTTGCCTGTGGGGCCACCTGTGCCAGCGGTGACTGCCACTGTGTACAAAACCTCCCACTGCCACCATGGAGTTGTGCCCGGAGCTGTGTGGCCGGCAGCAGCGGTGCAGAGTGGTGATAGGGATAGATGCATGCCATCGGGCCACCACCACGCTGCCACTGCCACCCAGTGACTGGCTATGTAGCTCCAGACATGGCTTCGCAGCGGCATCGGGAGGTTTTGTAGGCAGCAGCTGTCACAGCCTTCCAGGTAAGAGGCAGCAGCTGCCGCATGCAAGCCCTTGCTCCACTCCTCCATCCTTCACTGTGGCTGCAGAGCCCCGGCCACAGAGCTTTGCTCTGGCCACATGCCAGCCTCCCTCTTCCCCTCCCCTGGACAGGTGGCTGGATGGCATGTGTATGGCCTGCAAATGGCAAGCACTACCACGCTGCACCCCACACTGCACCCTGCAAAGCCCCCCTGCAGGGGGGCATCCTTGCCCTCACCCCCTGGCCCTGCGCCCAGCTGCAATGTGCCACCTGGGGCCGGCAGCAACCCCCACTCCTTCAGCCCCAACCATCTTCCCCCACCCTGCCCCACGGCCCCAAGCCCCACTTACCTCTAGGATCCAAGGGTAAAGGGCACAGCTCTGTGGTGGCAGCGCTTGCCCACGAAGTCCCCCCCAGCCTGCATGCAGCTGCCACCACCCCGCACCACCACAGATCTGTGCAGCCAGTTGCGGGGCATTCTGCTGCATGCAAGCCCTGTTTCACCTCCCAGCTGGAGGGCTGTAGTTGCCACCACGCTACTGCTGCTGCATCCTGTGCCACTTGCCCACAAAGCTGTATAGATGGCCGTGGAATGGTAGAACAGGGTGCAATGGCAGAAATGCAGTGGTGGCCTACATGTGCAAACCTCCTGTCAGGCCGGCTGGCATGTGTGGCCCACAGAGTGGCATCCCTGCCCTTACTCCCTGGCCCTGCTCCTAGGAGTAGGCACAGAAGCATTCCCCCCTTTCTTGATCTACACGCCCAGCACCTTCCCTTTCCCCCAACCTGCCCCACCCCTTCCCCCCACACACACTTACCTGCTGGGGTGAGTGTCAGTGTCTGTGTCTACATGTCTGTGTCTTTGGGTCTGTGGAGCTGTTGTGAGGGGCATCAGGAGGCCTGCTGAGACTGTGGGCAGGGAGTGCGGGGCACCAGCAGCGCTGGGGGGCCATGAGGGGGCCTTTAATCTTTATCACGGATTTTGGGTTCTTAATCGGAGAATTTGCAATTTTTAATCAGAGAAAACCAGAATCCCTGCTAATGACCCTAATTGAAATCAAGATCCCATGGTGCTAGTCACTGTACAAACAGAGGAAGAGCCAGACTCTGTCCCAAAAAGGTTATAATATAGACAAATAAAGTGTGCAAGAAAATTATTTGAGACCTAGAGATTACAAGTTTAATTTGTCAGGGGTATGAAAGCTCTGTAGTTCCCATTGGAGCTAATGGAAACTGAATTGTTTAGGGTTTTATTAATGTGCTTAATATCACACAGTAATATGTAATACAGCCAGGAATCTAAGCCAAAATTTCTAAGTCCCAAGCCAGTACCCTAGCCACACAACTTTCTACTTTCTCTCTTTAGAGTGGGATGAATGAGGACACAGAGGGCTTAGAAACCTGGATGAAAGCTGCTATGTAAATGTACATTACTCTGGGTGGCCTTTGACCCTAGATTTTCTGGATATTGAGCTTTGTTAAACTAAAGGATACTTTGTACCAGTGCTTCTACCAGGAATGTTATGCAAATCATCACATTAGCCACTGCGTAAGAGCAAGTGCCTTTGTAAATCCTAATAGGAAAAATGCAAATATCTACGCATTACAGAGAGGTGATGTCATAAAATATTCTAAATACAAAGAACAGAAAATCTGCAAAATGTAAAGTCCCTGACATATGGTGTGGTGACCCTTCAGAGAGGCCTCAGCCCCTCCATGTTACTATGCAGATAATGCTCTGACTTTAGTTCAAACTCTTCATTCACTTTATATCACAAGATATGGGCAATACACACAGCACAAAGGCACTTACACAGGACCAAAACAGCCTGCCAGTTACAGAGCCTATGGACAGACATAATGATATGCTGTTTAAGGAGGAAGGGGAAAGTTACTGGTTGAGAATACATGTCAATTGAACGGATGTAACTGTTTCATCTTTCTGCTCCTATAATAGAGGTATAAGTGGATTAAATGACTGTACCTTTATATATGAATGGAACAGATTTAAAGCTTCTGCAGTTTAACTCCACTTATACTTCTTTTAATTTTTGTTATTTTCTAGTGTATAAACTAGGTTTTCATGGATTGTAGACTGAAACTTTTGAGGTCCATTCATGTATATCCGGACCTTTTCTAATCCCCACTGCCATGTAATATATGAAATTGCACATGAAAAGAATACATAGTTTCATAGTAACTAGGGTCAGAAGGGGCCTAGAGCAGGCCATCTAGTCTGACCCCCTGCCAATGGCAGGAACAAGTGCTGGGGTCACAGGACC
>JAGPOW010003364.1:34092183-34105979 GCA_030014935.1 Caiman crocodilus | reverse complement strand
ACCCTGGACAGTCTGGAAGACCACGGGGACAGAGGTCCCAATACGCCGTGCCCAAGGAGGTATAAGGCAGCCTCACAATATATAAGAACAAGACGTGGCAGGCGAGAATAAGAGGGTGTCCTTGGGCCGGCCTTGACACGGCGAGAGGGACCTCAGGGAGACCACAGCCCTCCCTGGCAGAGCCCACCACAACAATAACCCTTTCGACCCCAGCCTGTTCGTACCTGAGGGTTGGTCATCCCGTTTCCCTGCCACAATACTGAATTCCAGTAGCCAGAATATGTAAGACAAGAATTGAAGGCTCAGTTTCAGTTTTCCAACACAGATGCAGCAATGGGCACTTGAATCATTCTAACTTTGAAGCTATGATCTCACGTTTACCAGGTGTAAAATAATGGTAGACTGTATTTACCAGTTTCATGTACTTATGTAAACATGAAAGCATGAGCCATAGGATATGCACTGACTATTCTCCTTGTACGTTTGTATTTAATAGCATGCTCTAGATCAGAGGTCATCAACTTCTGGTCCATGGAGCCATTGCATTTGGCTACCCATGGGTCAGGAAATTGGTAGTGATTAATATAGCCATCCTCCCCACTGCCAAATTTCCAAACCCCAAGCCATGCTGGGCTGGTCACTGGGGTTAGGCTATGCCCTGCTCCCCCTCCCTCCTTGCACAACTGGATCAGGGCTGGGCCATGTCCTTCCCCCCCCCACAACTGGATCAGTCCCAGGCCACACCCTAACCCCATCATGGGGGTGGGTTGGGGTTAGGCCATCCTCCCTTCCACCCCACAAGGCTGGGTCAAGTACCCTTCCCTTGTAGGGTGGGTTGGGGCAAGGCTACCTCCTGCCCCCCCTCCACGCAGCTGGATGGAACCTGCCAACCCCACCCTGAGCACCAGATCAAACCACTGGCTGGATTCAGTGGTTCTAAGCTTTTTAGATTCAAAGCACCCCTTGAAAAATGCCAGCTTAGTTTTCCTTGTTTCTTAACTACGTAAAAATACAGAGCAAACAATTCAAAAATATCAGAACTGGTTAGAATGTTTTTAATACTATCGATTTCAATTTGAAAACTCTGGGTTAATCTTGTGAATGCTTGGCAACCCATGGCACCCTTGAGGGATCTCAAGGCAACCCAAGGTACCTCTCTTGGATCTGTTTTATAGAGCTGAAAATTTAAAAGCAAAAGCAAATGTACTGAATATGACCTCCCTAGAAAATATTTAGTTTATAATAAAATACTGTCATGATACTGAAGTATGTTGCCATTACATATCAGTCTACATCTGGCTTACATTTGTGAAAAAAGGACATAGATTAAATAAGGAACTTATCTGCCTAAGAAGGGGAACTTTCCGTTTCTGTGAATTAACTGTAAACACTATGTGTTGAAGTTCTCCTATGTGTTGTAAGTGAGGAAGCTGTACAACAAGAAAGAAAGAAGTATTACAGCAAGTCTTGAGGGCCTAGGATCTGATTCTGTGAGTTAGCTTAGAGTCATACATATGTCTGCTGATGCCAAGAGGAGCTGAAAGAGCTCATCACTTCATGGCTTGGGACAGAAATTACACGTAAACACCTGGTATACATGATAAGAAGCTGGTTCAAATCGAACACAACAGAAGTTCAGTGCACATAAACCACTTCCAAAATGGCCAAAACCGGTTTAAGATAAACCTGGATGGATGTCATATCAGACTTCACTGATTTAGGTCAAATCAGTTTATTGAACTTCTGTCCCAGATCTCCTCCAGATTCAAGTTAACTCACAGTCCCCCAGCATCCTGGATTGGTTTGTACCCCTCCTGCAAACTCCCCCATGTAGGATGGGCAGGCTAGCTTTGACCCAAGCTTTCTCCTCCAGACAAGCAGGGGGGCATGCTTTAATGCCCCCCAGTTTCTGGCCTAGTCCACTGCAGGCATGTGGCTGCATTTCTGTAATCAAAAGGGAACGAATGCCTGTTCACTTCCTTGTCAATTCCATCTACATAACTTAGACTAACCTGTGAAGATTAAATCAATTCAGCCTTGGGCTTTTTGACTGACTGTACTTTTGCTTATTAAGCCAAAGATCAGGCTTAGAAGTCACCTATGTACCCACGTGACCTGGCCTCCACCCCCTTCCTTTCTCTCTCCTCTCTTTTCTCTTCTCTCCCTCCCTGTTTCTTTCCCTTTTCTTTTCCCTCTTCTTCACTCCGCCTCTCCCCTGCCCTCCCTGCTGGATGTGGTCGTCTTCACCAGCAAAGGATGAATAATACTTAGCATATAGAGTTAGGGCCATTGCTGATGTTAATAAAAATAAAAAGACAAGCTCTGTGAGATTTAAGCATATCTGAATCAATGAGATATGAAAAGGGTAATCTGAAACTTATATAGAAACCCTAAAAACTGGGAGGCAGGAAGTGTGATATGTTTGATAGATGATTCCTTTCAAGGAAGGGCAAGATCCTGTGAAATGCTGAGTGCTTTATATGTTATACTTTTATTGGACTCTTTGGGGAAGAAAATATTAAACAGTATGTGTTGAAGAAATTACATTTACCTTTTTGTTAAGCAAATCAGCTTTCTTTCCTCTCATGTCTATTAACAAAGCTTCAGTGTATTGTGAAGCCTTGCTAACCATCATAAGATACGCACACCCCCCATCAGTCTATTCTAAATGGTATTTAGAGATACATGTGGTTAAGCAGAAATATACATCTAGTGTTAGTTTTGGGAATTCCAGAATTTCAGTTTTCGGTGACTTTCACTTCATTTTAGAACTGGTCAGGAAGTTACTTTCTCGCTGTTTTGATTTCAGTAGCTGATTTACCCAACTTTCCCTATTAACAGGGCATTAGTTATTTGTTTACTCAGTACTGCTTTCTTATCAGATGATGCCACATGAAGATTTGAATTAGTGTCCTAGCTCTCCCTCTGCACATTAACCTGGGATCTAGAATCGGAAGCACTGACTGCTAAGACAGCACAAAATCACCAGGACAGGGTGGTATTTATTGATAGAAACTACAAAAAAATAGGGTTGTCCGTCACAGGGATGAAAAGGACTTCCTGGGAAAGAGCCAGTTGTGCTTTTGTAAACTGTAGTTATGTCTAGCTAATATAGTTGTGTTCTTTGGGAGCAACAACACACAAGCAGATGAGGGTATCTGACCGACACAGTGCATCTGGACTTTCAAAAAGCTTTTAATAAAAGTCCTGCATTAAAGGCTCTTATGGAATGAGGTTGTAAAGGCATGAGCACACCAGATCAACAACTGGCTAAAGAACAGAAAGCAAAGAATAGGTATAGATGGTCACTAGTCACAATGAAGGAAGGTAAGCATTAGGGTCCCCCAAAAGTCCTTTCTGAAGCTTGTGCTGTTTAACATTTATAACTGATTTCAAGAGAGGGCTGACTGATGATGCAGCCAAGTTTGCAAATAGCACCAAATTATTCAGCATGGTAAAAAACAAAGCTGACTGTGAGGAATTGCAGAAGCATCTCAGAAAATGGAGTGAATGGGTCACAAAGTAGCAGCTGAAGATCAACACTGATAAATACAAAGTTGATGTGCATAAGAAAAAAATAACCTGAGATGCACATACACTATGTTGGGCTCTATATTGGCTATTACTATGCAAGAAAGAGATCTTTGGATTCCTGTGGAAAGTTCTCTGGCAGCATTGACTTTGTTCATCAGCTATCACAATGACAAATAGGATGTAAGAAATTAAGAAATATATATATAAGTCATTATGCCACTGTATGAACCAGGGCTGTCTAACTGGTGACCTCTAGGCCACCTGCAGCATAGAAGTGGTTAGTGTACGGCCTCCCCAGGTTCCCACTTGGCTACCACTGCCTCTGTTGCTCTGACTGCAGCAGCATTAGGGGTCTCAGGGCTCCTTCCCCATCCCTCAGCTTGTTTCATGCCCACCCTAGGGGGTGGGGCAATGTGGTACAGTGCTGCCTATAGTGCTAGGGGAGCTGGAAGCCCAGAATGCCCATGTAGCATAGTGCCACTGGGGTACCCAGAGGGAACTGAAAGTAAGATGGGGTGCCATGCTGCAGAGGGGCACAGGTGGGGGCAGCAACAAGGGGCACAACCCTGCACTGCTGCCCATGCTGCTCCTCTGCACACAGGGGAAGCATGGCAGGGCAGCAGGGAGCTCAGAGCAGGCAGCTTTCTGCGCCCCCCACTGTGCCCTGCCCTGCTCCGCTCGGTTCCAATGCTGCTTTGCAGAAGTGGTGAGGGCAGTACAATGGGGAGTATTGCCAGTATGTGCTGCCTCCCCGCAGTGCAGAGCTGGGTCTGGGCCTGGGAGGCTGCTGGGGTGGGGGCAGAGGCAGATGTTTGCAGCTGGCGCAGGTTCTGGGTAGCTGCTGATAGCCACAGAGCCTGGGCTGTGGGGCAGGGGCTTTGGGTGGGGGTCAAGGGGCAGCAGGGCTGGGGGGCAGGGCCTTGGGCTGGGGGGCACAGGGTAGCAGGGCTTGGGGGCAAGGAGCACAAGCAGGGTATCCTGCCATGTATCCCCGGTCCTCATTTTGTTTTTGCCGCACTCCAGCACCTTCCAAGGTAGGCATTGTGGGGGTTTTCGGCACTCTGGCCAAAAGATGTTGCCTATCCCTGTTGTAGAGGCTGATAATTTAACCAGGTTTAAAAGAGAACTAGAGAAATTCATGCAGGTTAAGTCCATAAGTGGGTCTGAAACACTGTAGTTAGGGTAACCAGGTAATTAGGACTTCCTAAGCCTCTAAATGCTGAAAGCTGTAGGGGAAGAAGAGCAGGGGTCAGATCAATCTGGGTAGGCTCTGCACACATACATTCTACCCCATAGCATCCACTCTCCATTGTGAGATACAGAACACTGGGCTAAGTGGACCTGTGATCTGACTCTAAGGCAAGTACCTTATGTTTTTATTCAGTGCCAAGACTATCTAACTATCTGATTATCTAATCAGACACATTACTTCTTATTAAGAGACTGAACATGGAATTTAGAGATGCAAACAAGCCAAGAAGCTATAGTGCATGTCAGATTCCCACAGGCCAAATTCTGAAGGTAGAGATGTAAATCAGGGACAAACTTATCTGAATGAGTCAAGTACACCCTTACCATGATTTCTTCCAAGACAGCATCAAGACCACAGCAAAATTTGGCCCTAATAATTTTAGGGGTAATTTGAGGCATAAATGATGCGTGTCCCCAGTGGCTGGGGGGGGGGGGGGCATGGCGGCACTGGTGGTGGTGGGAGTGCAGCAGTGGTGGTAAGCCGGGAGCTCCTGCAGACACACCAGTGCTGGCAGCAGCAGGGGGGGAGGGTGAGCGCCAGCCAGGGGTTGGCAACCACCTGCAGTTGCTGCTGGCAATTGCTGATCCCCTGCAAACACTGCCAGCCATGTTGGTGGCAAAGGGGGACAGGGGTGTGTGATAAATACGTGGTGATAAAGAGTGACCAAATGCCAGCAAACTGTGCTTGCTCCAAGGGGAAACAGCAGTTGCAGCCCAATTAGCCGCACAAAGCATGCATGCAGCAAAATCCCCAGATCATGCTGCTTGAAAAGCGTGCAAAGGTAAGACCCAAGCTGATTGGCCGTTGGGGCAGTATAAAAACAGAGCCCAGGAAAAGGAAAGGCAGGACCATACGTAGCATCAGGAGGCTTGATCACTCTCACTGATGTCCTGCGTTTACGGCTCCCCTTTCCCCCAGACACCCCCATCGGATAGTCTGCAGTGGATAAGCGATAAAGAGCTCTTGAGTTCCCTATGGTTGAGGTTTTTTGGTTGTGGCGTTTACTATGGAGTTTAAAGGGAACTGCCGGCACGGAGTGGGTACGAAGCGTTGGAGTGCCTCACGGTGGAGTTTGCGGAGTGGGTACGAGGCTTTGGAGTGCCTCACGGTGGAGTTTTGAGGAGTGTATCCACGGTGTGTTCAAGTTGTAAGTAAAGCATTTGTTTCTTACATTGGCTTTGGAGTTCTTATTCAGGATGGGAAAAGATAAATAGGGCAAAACGTTCCTGAACCCTTTCATCCCTGGCCTGTTTGACTTGGGGGTTAATTCCCCCAATTCCTCCTCACAGGGTGGTGAGCACTGACTACTCACAGGCACTGCCGATGTGCACCTGAGGGCCCTCCGTTTGTGCTGGTTGAAACAAGAACAAAACCCCCCGAAACTCAATGAACGTGAATTTGCCCTGTTTGGGCTGCTTGGCCTATACAAGTGTGGAGAAGTGATTTTTGCTACCTACACAGACTCTTCTACAGCTGCTCCCAGAGCACGAGGCAGTTAAGGAAACGAAATGTCCGTGATGCTTTTCATGCCGAGCAGGCGACTCTGCGGAGTTGCTCCCGGCTCTCCGACGAGATGCCCACTGGAAGGACAAGGCAGTTTCTGGTAAAAGCGCGGAGTCCCGCAACATGCGGGGTGGGGGCGGGCCAGGGCTGTCGCCGCCCCCTCCTGAGCGCCGTGCGGGCCGGGAGCTCCCGCCCCCTCCTCCGTCCCCTCCCAGTGGCGCGAGGGCAGAGGCAGCGGACTACGAGTCCCGAGAGGCGGCGGCGGCGCTGGAGCGGGGATGCCGGCGGCGGCGGGGGGCTGCGAGGCGGGGGAGGGCCCGGCGGCGGCGGAGCAGGCCGGGCCGGGCGCGCCCAAGCTGTGCGGCTACCTGCAGAAGCTGTCGGGCAAGGGCCCACTGCGCGGTTTCCGCAGCCGCTGGTTCGTCTTCGACCCGCGCCGCTGCTACCTCTACTACTTTAAGGGCCCGCAGGACGCGCTGCCGCTTGGGCACCTCGACATCGCCGCCGCCTGCTTCAGCTACCACCAGCCCGAGGCCGCCGCCGCCACCGCCGGGGACGAGGCCACCGCCTTCGAGGTGCACAGCCCTGGCGGCGCCGTCGCCGTGCTCAAGGTACGCGCCCCCGGCCCGGCCTGGCCCTGCTCGGGGGCCGGAGCGAGCGGGGCCCCGGGGCGGGATCCTCCCTCCGCGCGGGGATGTTGCGAAACTCCCTCTCGGGGCCCCTGCGCGGGCAGCCGCCCCCAAAGCGCCAGCAGGAGAGGCCCCGTTCCGGCCCAGGGCGTTCCCTGCGCTTGGCGCCTCCAGGCCCGCAGGGGGCAGCTGTGGCCCGAGGCTGGTAGCTCGAGCCGTGCCCCACCCCCTGGGCCGGAGCTCTCGGCGGTCCCCGGGCCTAGACCCTGTCAGCCTCCTCTCGCTGGAGGCGCCTTCGGCAAGGTGCTGCCTTCTGCCTCCTGCCTCGGCCTTCCTACTCGTTCCTCTGCTCTGAGAGAAGGACAGGGCCGCTTCTCTGTGCCAGAGTTCGGGAAGCCCCACGGCTTGGGGGCTGCCGAGGCCGTTTTGCAGTCTGGTGTAGGTGGTGGAGCAGGTCCCCATGCCGAGGGTGGTGCCCTGCCCTGCCCTGCAACACCCTTTGAAGGATCTGAAGGTGCCTGACTGGGAATCCCTGCTGGGGCTGGTTGCAGATGGTCTGTCAGAAGTCATTTCACCAGGAACTGGTTTTTTGGGTTCAGAGGAAACTGACTTGAGGGGAAGCGGTCTGTTTTGCAGCAATGCCTGTTTTGATGAAAAACCCACTCTTGTGACAGAGTTGTTTTTATCAACACTTCTTATTGTGGGCAGAAGCATTTTCCAACTAGCTGTACTGAATGGGCCTTTGTACACACCACAAAATCAGCCTTTAAAGCGACTTAAATGCACTTTTCCAGCACTAATGGTATTGCTGTTTGCACATTCAATGGCGTATTCCACTTTAAATGACTGGTATGTAGCAAGATAAAACACCTCCATGGTGCTTTAGTTTGCTACCTAACAAAGTGCAACAGTGCATGGGATGCTGGAAGCCAACGTGCTCAGGGCTTGCCAGGCCTCATGTTGCTCAGGGGCTGCAGGACCTGGTGGCAGCCCGTGTGGGCAGGCTATACTGAAGGGGAAAAAAAAATCAACTAGTGAGCCTGGTCTCTTTTTTTCTCCCCAGAGCCTGCCTGCCTGCCTGAGCTCTGGGGTGGGTCTGGTGCTGCTCTCTGCAGCTGCAGCACTATACCTTCCCCTACCCCAGACTGCCTGGGCAGGTCCCAGTGGGTGGATGCTGCCTGGGGGGTCCCTGTGCAGCTCGGGACCAGGCAGCCCGGCATCAGCTCTTCCCACCCCTGCCAAATAGGCAGGTAAGGATTGGGGCTCCACTCGTGTACATGCTACAGGGGTTTAGTTTGGTTTAATTCTCCCTAAATTGGAGCAGTGTTTTTAAAAACCCACCATTTCAGTTTAAGGAGAGCTAAACTGAATTAAACCCCTGTGATGTGTACAAGTTTCAACTTCTATTCACAGACCCCCCCCTTATGACCTTCTGGCTTATGCATCTTTCTTTTGCTCTGTCTTAGCATTGGGGAGGGGGCATGTTATGGGCATTGTCATCTTATAGAGCAAGCTTTTCTCTTAAGTTTTCTTGATCGTGATTGGGGCACTTCTTCCTGAGGGTTATTCCTGTTTGTTTGATACCAACTTTTACATGACATAATGTACATGAGGTCCACCTGTTTTGTAAGGTGAGTGGAACCATGTTACAAAGTATAAATTGTCCTAATATGTTTTTCACTTTAATAATTTTACAGGCAATCTGTTTAGTATCGTTTTTCGTAAAATGATTGCATTTTTTATAAGCAATAATGCAAACAAATTATCCGACTGTTACTAATTTTAGAGGTTATCTTACTTTTTGCATGTAAGTAACAGCAAAGACCGGTGTAAATAAGATAACTTTTTTCACTGGCTAATATCCATTTTTGTAGTATTGTATAGCAGCCTTAGCATCCAACGTAATACATTATGGACTTGAAGTAACTGGTTTTTGTTTTGATTCTTAAATTAGCCACTAGTTATTGACCTTGAGATTTCGAGGGGAAAGCATTTGTATTGCAGGTTGTTTCTGTATAGGCGATCCTTTATTAGGAAACAGTAGGTAAGGTGACTTAAAATTATAATTATAAAGTTAAACATTGGTTATTTATTATAGAAGTTGTGTACAGTGTATTTAAAGAAGTCTTTCATGCGAGTCAAGGCTGGATGTTCAAATACAGCTTTCCTTACTGCAGTATGATTCTGATGTCAGTCAGGAAGGTAGAAATTAGACTCAGTGGGCACATTCAGATGAGTGTGCATGTGCCTGTTATGGCATCTCAAAGCACTTTGAGATACTGCAAGAGGCATGCTAAGAACAAAAAAATGTTCCCCATGCTGCATATTTGTAGCATGGACTCTAAATTTGATACTGGAAAATCCTGATATAAAAAGAAAAAAAAATGTGTGTGGGGGGAAAAGTGGTACAGGGCTTGCTCTAGGAGGATGTGCTGTGCTCCCTCCCCCCACACACTTTTTTTTGCTCTGGGAGGATGCCCTGAAGCAACCTGAGGCTATGTCCTCCAGAGGGATGCTCTAGCATCCGGCCAGAGCATCTCTCGGGCTGCCTTTTGCCCCTGCTCCTTCAGCCCTGTCTCAGCATGCTTGGGCAAAAAGGAGCGGGGCAAGGCTGCAGTGGTGACCCGGACCCAGACACTGTCCCAGGTAAGTAGGGATGTGGGGGTAGGGGGACTGTGGTTTCTTGGGGGGTGGGGCAGGTTGTATGTGTGGGGGTCATCAGGCTGTTTGAGGGGGGCTGCCATATGTAGTATGTATCGTGTCCCCCCTGTCCCCTCCCCCCTGCAGCGCACAACCCCCTGGTGCTAGCAGCAGCAGCCAGCTAGGCTGTGGCCTGCTGCAGACAGCCCCACAGTGGTGTGTTGTCACCTGACCCAGGGTCTGCACATGATGAACAGAGCTGGCCCAGCCTGCTCCACTAGTGTGAGCCATTAGCCAAGACCCATGGGTAGTGGCAGGAGCTGTCTTGGTCCTGTCCAAGGGCATGCACTGGCAGGGCAGGCGAGCTCTGTTCACCATGTGCCAGACCCTAGGTCAGGGAGAAGATGGGAGGGTGTGCATTTGGTGCTCCCATGCCCTGCCCCCCACCCACCCAAGAACCCCAGCCTCACCCACATCTCACACCCTGCATACCCAGCTGCTAGACAGCATGGGACCTGCTGGTGGGAGCTGTAGCTGCTGGGGCAGCTGTCCCCACATCCTAATTAGTGAATGGGCTGGAGGAGCTCTGAGTTTTCTATGATGAAAAACCAAAAGCAAACACTAAAGTGTATAGCTATTTAGAATTTATTTTATTATGATGAGAGAGGTATTGGTAGGCTTCTAGATTGCTTTGAAATTGTGGATTTTTAGGTATCTGAAAGAGTGAATTTGGGATTTTTTTATTAGAGAATTTGCAATTTTTAAATGAGGAGCACCAGGATCTCTGCTAGTGAGGCAAGTGGCAGGCTCCTCTGCCTGGATTCTTCCCAGGGTTGGTGCTGGGGATTCAGCTGGAGGGCAAATGAGGTGGCTGACCTCCTGGCCATTTGGGTAAGAAGGACATACTTTGACAGTTCAAAGCAGGGCACCACAATGAGCACATCTTCCAAGTGACAGCTGCTTAGGTGACAGGGTTTGGGCATACATGGTCACAGTGCTGCTTGAAGGCTAACTGTGCAGCCACAGCCCACTGGCAGCTGGCCCAGAGGTGCAGACGACTCTAGTACCATGTCCCAGGCAGCCTTGCAGTCCCCATCCAGGTCTGGTAGGCATGGAGACATGGGGCTGTCAGTCCGAGGGGGCGGACACCTGTTGCAGGTGGCAGCAGGTCACAACCAAGCAGCAACCCCCACTGCCAGACTGCTGCAGTGGGTAGAGGGTGTAGGGGCCACTCTAGGTCAGGGCTGCTGCAGCAGTCCAGCTGGCATGGGGGCTAGTGTCAGCTGTCTGGGCCTCAGAAGCTCCTGTCTATTTGTAACACTCATACCGTGGGCCCTAAGGCCCCACCTGGCTAACTAGTAACCCCATGTAGGGCTAATGAGTGAGTGTTAAAACTAAGCTCTTGGGATAATGAAAAAAAACAGGATAGGCATGTTGTGTGGGTCAAAGCATCAAAACATGAAAATAAATGCACCTGTGGAGGACTGGTTCTGTAGTCTCTGAGCATCTTCCCAGCCACCTTCCTGGTCAAGTACAGGACCCACTTGGCCGGGGCCAGAAGGAGATTGTACCAGGAGGTCCTGGGACTCAGTGGGGCTGTGGATGGGGTGACCAAAAACAGAAAGATGTGGGTGAAATTCAACCAGAACCTCAGGAGGGGGTTCTGAAGATGGAGGGGCAGCATTCTGGCACATTTGAGGGTCATGTACACCAGGGCTTCCCTCTGCCCGCAAAAGGAGCGGGAGACCAGGGTGTCTGTGAAGTCTGCCACATACATGCCTATGGTGACAGCTCCGTAAAAGAGCCTCCAGCTGAAGTCCCCAGTGGTTCACTGGATGAAGATGAAGTACAGATTCGGCCACTGGGCTGCCTCAGCCACACCCTCACTGAGTAGATCCCACCACTTAGTGTCTGGGCGGGAAACAAGGGTGACATGATAGATCGTGCAGTGCACAAGTGTATAGAGGTGGTGGTGATGGACGATGGAAAAGCAGACTGGTCTGGTGTCCTCCAGCTGGCTTAGGTGGTAGAGCAGGGAGCACTGCAAAGCTGGACGAGGTGCCAGCCCCACAACAAACTCTGGTGGGCTGGAGGGCACAAGGGAGCGGGGACCACTACTGCACAGGATCTGGTCAGCAAGGGCAAGGGCGTTGGGAGCTAGGGCAGATTTCACCTCCTGGACCAGATGGCAGGCTGCATGTGTCACAGGTAGACCCATGTGCTGGCCCGGTGCAGTGGGGTCCATCCATTCCTGCCTGTATAGTCCATGAGGTCTGTAACACGGGTGATACCAGCCAGGATCAACCTCTGTTGCAACTGAGGCACCTCTGCTGTTGGCACTTCTAGCTGAAGGTTCTAGAGGAGGGGCTTGATGAGCAGGTTGGCACCCTTGCTTAGTGTTGCAGGATACCTTGAAGCAGAGACCAGCCTCCAAGTCCAGAGGATGTCCTGGTAGAACTCTGGCAGCCCTCACAGGTCCTTCAGGGAGAAGCCCCTCAGGCTGAGGAGCTGCCCCTCGGAAGTGACGGAGGAAGGCATGCCCCAGGTGGCCTAATGCCACGTGCCTACCAACACTATATAGCATTCGCTGCAGGGCCTAAAGGCTAAACGTCAGGGCCTGGCTGCGCAGGCAAACCAGGCCCTAGCTGCCCTCCCACAAGGGGAGACGCAGGACCTCCACAGCGACTCAGTGCCATCTTGGCCAGAAAAACTTCAGCACCTGTCACCAGAGCCCTGCCAGGACCTCAGGAAGCATAGTGCCAGAGCATGGACAGGACCAGCAGGTTCAGCACCAGCACTCTTCCACACAGGGAGGGACACCTCAGGATCCCTGACCACCCCCAAAGCCACTGCACCACCCTTGCCTCCAGCTGGTGCCAGTTTTCTGGCAGAGAGGGGTCTGTGGGGGACAGTTAAACCCCCAAGTAGAGCAGTGAGCCTGTGCTCCAGTGGATCCCATGGAGCACGGGTGGGAGTGAGCCTACCTGCCACCTCAGAAGCTCCTAAGAGCAAGTAGCCCTGAGCTTTTCACCAGGGCAGCTTTTTATCCTGGTGAGGCCAGTACAGGTGCTGGATGCAGCCTCTAGCTCCCCCTGGATACAGATGGAAGAGGTAGGCAGGGTCAGTTTGCTCCAAGTGGCACAATTTGCTCTATACCAAAGTGTATGTTCAGGCACGTGTGCTGAGGCACAAATCTCCAGCACAAACTTGTGCAGCTGCAAATGCATGTGTATGCATGTGTAGATGTGCCCAGTGATGCTAGCATAAGTACTGAAATTTTGGCTTTCCCTGTTTTTGCTTTTCTTTATGTCCTTGCATCTGTGGTCCCATTCTTTTCCACTCCTGGATTGTCCCTACCTATATGTGCCTGGATCTTTCTAAGAACAAAAGGGATTATGTGAAAGAAGTTGCTTAGGAATATAGGATCCCTGAAATACTTGGCCATCATTTAAAAAGTGGGATGAAGCACAATTGGGGAAATCCAGGTGGTATTTTTGTATACTTTTTATGCTGTTAGGATATTTTTATAAGTGGCCCTGTTGTTTGTAGAGCCTTAGACTTAGTCCTTGTGTAAAGATTATATTTCCCTAGACTTAATCCTATGTAAAAATCAAATGAAGTTCTATTCCAGAAATCTTGATCTGGAAATCAAAATAACTAGTTAAGAAGGAAACTTGGTTGCTGGTAATGTGCATCTTGCTGCTTTGGAAAATAAGAGTTGGAGTTAGGAGTTGAGTCCTTTGTACAAAAACAAGATCTGAAAAATATGAATAGCCTGATACTTTGAAGTCCAAGGGAGTTGGTTCTAGCTTTGTTGTATGTGAGCGTGCAAGTATGCGTTGTCTTTGTTTATTAATTTAGGAAGAAAAAATTACACACTGGAGCACGAGGAAGAAAATCAAGTCAAATGTAGCCTTCATCCTTTATCTCACATGCTTCTTTTTCCTCAAATTGCTTCTTATTCATAATTTCCAAATCTTGTGCTACAATCTTTCCCACTTGTTCAGTATTGTAAGCTTACATGAGGAATAAGAAATAAGTGACAGATTCTCCTGTATGAAGTAACTGTGTTTCTTCCTAAAACTTCCACTTATTTTTCATAATGTTTAAGGATCTGATCCCCAGATCCATTCAGTGCATATCATAGTATCTAGGGTCAGAAGGGGCCTACAGCAGGCCATCTAGTCTGACCCCCCGCCAATGGCAGGAACGAGTGCCAGGGTCACAGGACCCCAGCC
>JAGPOW010003364.1:34039172-34092083 GCA_030014935.1 Caiman crocodilus | reverse complement strand
GCTCCTCCTGCTTACCTCCCATGCTGTGTGCATTTGTATAGAAGCATTTAAGGCTATGCACTGCCGCCTCCCCCTCCCCATGTGTATCCCCCAAGCTACAACCACATTTGCTTGTCCAACTTACCTGACTTAGCGGCCGAGCATCCTCTCCTCCTCCAGCAGGCCTGTCCCCCGGCGAAGCTAGTTTAAAGCCTGCCACGCGAGATCAGCCAACCTGGAAGAAAAGAATCGCTTACCCTTAGGCGATATAACTTAATGGGAGTTGCAAGTACACCTATTGATACCCAAAGCTTGTTTGCCCATTTGACAAAAAATAATAATAATAATAATTGAAGGAAAAAATAGTTCTGTAAAAGCCAAATTTAATTAATGGTTCCCAGTTTGGAATGGGTGAACTTTTGTGGTCATTGGA
This sequence comes from Caiman crocodilus, assembly GCA_030014935.1. Classification (NCBI taxonomy): domain Eukaryota; kingdom Metazoa; phylum Chordata; order Crocodylia; family Alligatoridae; genus Caiman; species Caiman crocodilus. The sequence continues at coordinate 34,091,671 of JAGPOW010003364.1, read as the reverse complement.
CAACTTGTAGACCACACAGTACTGGCTTTTCTCCTTATTTTGAGCTGTGAAATTTATTTTATTTATGTATTGGGTTTGTGCTGTCCTTCCCAAACACCAAACAGGGTGTCTAATAGTAACAGTAAAAACAAAACAAAAAACCTAAAAAAAATTTAAAGCAGGTAAATATTAAATAATACAGAAATATGTGTAACAAAATTCCACCAACAGTACCCCAATTCAACCTTGCTTGCCAACTGCTGCTCCTATAAAAAGGTCTTGCAGCACTCCTGGAAGATGGTTAGGTTTGGGAATTCCAGAGGAGAGATGCAGATATCAAGAATGCCCTTCCATGTGGTTTCTGCCAAGTGAACTTGGGGCACAGATGGTAGAAAGTTGCAGAAGTTTGCTCTCAGCTGACTTCAGATATTTCAGTAGGGCATAAGGGGGAAAGCAGTCTCATATGTTTGTAGGACCTATGGGTCAAAAATAGTCCATTGAATTGCACCTGGAAAGCTATTGGGAGCTAGTGCAGACCCCTGAGTACTAGCTGCAGTTTCTGGATGGCCTTCAAGAGAACCCCTACATAAAGCACAGTGAAGGAAGCAAATAATGTGTCAAAGACTTGTAACATTATTTTTTTGTACAGCCAATTGTAGTTATTGCCACAGACATTGGTAGTGGGAGTTGATAAGGTAATTCATAAAATAACCTGACTAGTAGTGATCCATATCCAGAAAAACTTGGGATCATTTGCTTTACAACATTGAGCCTAATCCTGTACACATGCCTAGTTACTTGTACATGCTGCTGTCAAGTGAATGCACTTGAACGAACATTTATTTCTGCTTCATGGAAAAAGGTCATTCCTTAAGAGGAGCAGGGAGAGAACTTGTAGAAGTTTCAACTACTAGATTTTGTTTTTAAGACTGGTTCTTATTTTCAAGTATAGGCAGTAACTTTTGAAATATTAGTGGTTTGGTTTAATGGTGTCCTGAATGTGTAATAACCTGTGACTGTAGATTTTGTTGGAATAATGGTGATTTTTATCTTTAGAAAATGGATCTTCAGAGACTTAAAGCTATTTCCCAGGATGCTGCACAGGCAGTAATGTACAGTTACTTAGGCCCAGCATCAGCACCTAAAATAGTTTAAGTACTGACTTCCATTGAAATCAGTGGGAGTTATTTCCTTAGGAATACTAAATAGGAACTGCTTTAAAGGTTAATTAGTAAAGGGATTAATCTTGTACCCATTGACCTCAGTGGCAAAGATCCTGTTGACTTTAAATGGTGTTGGATTAGGGCCTGAAATCTCAGCATGTGAGGCTGGATGTGGCCCGATGAGTCCCTCAGGGGCCCAATGTTTCCCAGAGCTCTCTTTTTGCTCCCCACATACTTGAAAAAGGACTTCCTACAGCCAAATAGTTAAATACTCCATATTGATAGTTTTCTACTTTCTGAATGTTTACAGTTTTAATGACTGAGCTGCCTTAATGGATAACATGGCAAACCACCTTTTGCATCCTGTGCATCCCACCCTGTCTGGGCAGTGCCTACCTCAGCCCCACTTCCTCATTCTGGAGGCCTTGATCTGCACCCCCCAACAGACTTACCAGCCAGCTGCTGCTCTGCAAGCTGCCAGGCTGCATTCCTAGCTCCATACATGCTGCGGCTGCACCTGTGCGCATAGCATTTATCGGTGACATTATGGGCTGCATCAGTCAAAAAAGGCCAATTCTCAATAATGTCAATTTTCCTTTTATCAGTGCTGGACTGATGTATCAGTGCACCTCTGTCCTTAGGTATGGGGGACATACTGATTAGTCATAGCCCCAGTACTTGGCCCTCTGCTCATTTTGTAGAAGCTGCATAAAAGTAAATTCTGGTACTGTCCCTTGTGACTTGGAGATATCCATTGTCTGTGATTTAAATCAGTTCCCATCCTGGTTAAATGCGCATTTATCAAATGGAAAAGTCTATTTTCCCCTCACTTGGCGCATACTGTACTGCTTTCTGGAATGGACCTACACATTGAAAATGATTCTTTCTTAATTGCTTATACATGATACAACTATTTAGATTTATTCTATGCTGTCTTGCAAACTGCTTTTTCACAATGCTACAATTTGCAACTTGTGTGTTCTCTGCTTTCCTAACACCTTTAGAATGCTTACTCTTCATGCTTAGTGAATCTCTTCAGTTGTGAAGATCTTGTTTGTATCAGCTTCAATCTTAATGACAGCTCTCATGTAGCATGTGGATTTTTCAGCCTTGATTTTTCAGGTTAGTTAACTAAATACACAAAAGAAATACTTATTTTAAAAAAGTAAGCTGAGCAAGTCTTCTTACTATATAAAATATAGTAAAACACAATTATAAGAGCCACATACCAATTAAACAGATTGAAGGAAGTTAAAACAAGCATAAAAGAAAAGATTGTGTGGGTGAGGAAAAGAAAAGTAATAGATGTCAACAGTAGTACTGACAGGCAGGGGTGTGCAAAGCGGGTCCTATTTGATTCGGATTCAACTCCAATTGGGTACAGTGATTCAATTAATTGATTTGGATTGCTGTCCCTGATTTGATTTGGCTCAGGAGGCACCAGTTGCTAAGCCAAGGGGGTATGGGGGGGGGCCATCATGCTCCCCATTGGACACGGAAGTGGACCGGAAGTGCTTCTGGTGTACTTCTGGGTCTGCTGCCAAACATGCTGGGGAGCCCCCTGCTGGGGCTCCTGGGGCATTCCACAGGGGTGCATTACAGCAATCATGAGCTGCCTGCTACCAAGAGATATGTAGAAAAAACATTTAAAGCTGTATCTATGTCTGAATCGATTTGGAGAGTTCCATTTCAATTCGGAGAGATTAAAGGTTCCTCTGTTTTGATTCAGCCACCAAATCAGGCTGAATCTCTGCTTAATCAAATTGGGGACCAAAGCTTCACACAGCCCTACTGACAGGTAGCAGAGAAAAATTAATTTTATGTTGTAGGACCACAAAAGCGAGGTCCAATCTCTTGCTGCCCTTGGATGCAACAAAACCCCATTGGGTTGAATCCATGGAGGAGATCAGGTGTAGCCATGCATGTCTTTAAAACAAAACAAAACAAAACAGGGGCACTGTATTCAAAACAGTTTATTGCTTTTTAGGCAGCAAGTGTGGGATAGCATGGCATGGTATGAAAACAGCTTGTCCAGTCACACAAACTGGGCAGAAATACATTGTAAATAACTCAAAAGCTTGAGGCAGTGAGACATGAGCTGCTACAGAATGACAAATAACTAAACAAAGAGCAGCTTTCTAATGTGCAGCCCTGTGATTACTCGTTGACATTGGTTCAAGACTACAACATTTTGGCTGACAAGGTCTGTCTGCAGAAAGCCTTAAAGGGAAATACTAGTCTGTTAGGTAACCTGGCATCTCTGATTCATTAGGAACTCAAAATTGCCACTGAATAAAAAGAGAGCAGGAAATCATTTCTGAACTAGAAGTAGAGGGGAACATATTCTCTGCAAGAATGGCTAGGCACCACTGCCCAAGAGTCTTGCCACTTTGCTTGAAATGATGAAAAATTAGATCTAAAAAGAGACATCTGCTTTGTTTTCTCCAAAAGCATCAATGATGACTACCTGGGCAGATAAATCTGGTCTTGTGTTCTGTTTTTGACACTTACTCTTCAAGTCACCACAGACACTGCCCAAGCCAATTTCCTTCCATTTCTTTTAACAAGGCAAGTTCTTTTCTGTAACTGGTGAGTGAATAAGAACAGAATGCATGAAACGGATTCCAGCTAGTATGAGGAACTGGAAATATCTGTTAGGTAGGATATTCTTTCACAGCAGCCAAGAAAATTGAGCCTTCATTGTCCTATCTTTTGATTCTGGATTTTGTTCTTTTTCCTCTTCTCACAGCACTTTATGTATATCATTTAGCATTTCACATATATAGTCATTCTTGGGGAAATCTGATTATCATCCTGTAATGTTAATTTCTTTCTCCATTCATTTCTTATTGCAAAACAGTACAGTATTTAACTAATGCAGATTATAACAGCTATTTCCAATTGCATTATAACATTTAAGTGGAAAGAAGATAATTTACGTCCTTTTTGTATTTTTGTTCTTCTGCAGTTGTATTTAGTACATACAAGGGCCATCTGCAGATCTAAGCATCTGAAAATCTTTTGTTTATATGAGCACAGGGAAATTCCTTCTTGTTGGTTAGCTTCAGATAAATAGGGAGGAAGTGGAGAATTAAGAGAAGCTACAAGGAGAACACTAGTTAAAATATCAACTTGTTGTGCCAGAAAGAAGCATAAAGATTCCAGAGTTTGGAAACATGGCTGTTATAAATTCAGTTACAAACATCTTCTTGTTTACATAATATAGGAGTTGGAATATTGGAAACTTTCATCACACTTCCTTTTCATAGCAACTGGAAATCTGTAAAATCAAGTTTTTGCTATTCTGGTTCAACAGCTTGGAAACATAATTGAAATAATATTTGAGATAAGATGGGTTTTTAAACTAATTGAAGTCAGAAATTATCACACATCTACAATACATAGAGCTGAGTTTCACAATGTTAATATTTGGGACTGATAAAGCAGTGTGGGATGTGACAAAGTCAACTAAAATAGCGTGCACTCGCGCTTAAATCAAAGGATTTAAGTCTCTTGTTTTTGCTAATGCCATAAGCTAATTTTCTACTACTGAATATATTATATTATGATTATCTAATGCTAATTCTAGATGTGGTTTGCTAAAGAAAACATACAAGAAAGTGACAGTGGAAGGTTAGGATAGGTGGGAGAGCAGGTGTGTGTTTTGCTTCTGTTTTCAGTTTCACATCTAGCCTAGAATGATGCAAAGTAACCCTTTGGTATGTCTTTGATTTAAGTGAAATACATTTTCTTGTTGAAAGGTATCTATTATCTTAGTTACTGCTAATTAGCATCTTACTGGTATTTACAGATGAGGTCAAGCTTTTAACTGACATGGAGTCTGAAATGACCCTTTTTATGTGATTTTGATAACATTGTTTAAAGAGCTTTTCATTTTGGTTGCTTATTTGATATTAATTTATGTAAATTAAAACATTTAAATCCAGCCACTTTAAGCCTTTATTGAATTGCTTTCTAACTTCCTCTGGGAGTTGCTTCATAAAGCAAGAGAAAAGTAATCCACAAATTCTTATCCATACTGAAAGGATGTACTGTAACAATGTACATATTTGCCTACTTTCCACCAAATACACTGCATATACCAAGAGACAAGTATGTGTGGAGGCTGCCTTTTTGGACTTGTTGTTCTGTGCATCTAAATGCTTTCTCTCCTCACTCACCTCTTTCCCCACCCCGAGCATTTGGTTAAAGTTTAAATGTGTAGGAGACTGTCAAGGCAGCAGCCCTATGAGGCGTAACGTAGCAGGGGGAGCATCTTGATGCATTTAGGAGGTGCAAAAGTAAGGCTACATGACTCACTTCTTTAAATGAAGTGTTAACTGCTTGATCATCATCAGCAGAATGGCAGGGACACCTCTGTCTCCCTTTTGTACGAGTCAGGTTATATGCATACTTGCCAGGAATGTCAGCTTCTTCAATACTCTTGTCTTTCTCGCTTTCTAGGCTGCTACTCGTCAGGACATGACATACTGGCTTCAGGAGCTTCAGCAGAAGAGATGGGAATACTGTAATAACCTTGACGCAGCAAAGAGGGACAGCAGAACATCACCTATACCCAGTGACTTTTCCAAAGGCCTTGTTGCCAAAGACACCCCTGGTAAGCTGAAAACTTGTAATACATGGGGGTGCCATGTGGTGTATTTCCATTTATATCAGTTCTCAGCCTCTTGAAGGCTCAGATCGGTTTACCAGCCAGCATTATTCACTTCATGGTAAAATTTCTGCTACTTTCTCCCTTTTTTCCTCTAGCCCTAGATTGATTAAAAATATTGTAAAATCGTCTACACCATGTTCTCTTACTTCACTTGCATTGAATGCTTGTGTTAAATATGCCTCTGACATGCATAACTTCATATGAATACACACATCTGCAATGGTCAAGGAGAATAAGCATGATGTACTTATATTTGTCTTTCTATTAAGTTATTTTAGTTTACTGAAATAACATTATCTAGACTATCAATTCATAGGTCCTGATTCATTAGGGCACTAAGGCTTGCACACGATTAAAAGAACTTATGATGCCTAGTGTCTCATTTCAGAGTGAAGACAAAAGGATTGAAAGTATTAATGTTTCTTCCAAAGTATAACTTTCATTAAAAAAAACCTGACTTCAGTTTCTAATGCCTAATGTTTAATATCTTGTGTCCTAATGACAGAGGATAATGTATAATATTATATCTTGGTAAGTGTCTGTACTGAGTAATTAAAAGTGCCTCAGCACAGCAGAGTTCTCAGCACAATGCGAGTGTTCAGTTGCAAGGGATTCCCCCGTAAGGCGGGGAAAAAACCCTTGATGCAATGATCAGTCCCGCCGAAGCTTGCATCTGCGCTGTTTGCAGGCATGCTTTCGATTGGCTTAACGTAAATTATTCATACGTGGCAGCTGCCAATTGGCTCGCTAGCCATATAAAAGGCTTGGGAAGTTTCCGTCCAAGTTGGAGAAGACTCTGCATGCACATTGGAAACAACTTTCACGTGCATCTCGGAGTGGACTTGGAGGCCTGATCAACCACCAACGACTCCCTGTCGTTGAAATCCTGACGTACCCTGTGCCCTGCATGCTCAAACAACATCGGTGTGCCACCCGGTTTCTGTTCACTACTTATTTTCTGCAACTCTACGGAGCGTGCCTACACTGTACTCCAGTTTGTAAGTAAAGTTCTTTTTGAATTCAACTGACAAGCTTTTTGTACCATCGGCGGCCCCATCCGGCCCCTCTTGGCCCCCACAGTAAGGAACACAATTCCAAGACTAGTTACTTTTTTTTTCATTTTGTGGTGGTATTTACTTTTTACTATGTTACTGTGCAAAATTTCTCACAAGCAGATTACTATGTTTCTTCTAGAGCGAATGTAATATCTGTTCGTAGTCTTGCATTTAGAACTGCATACACTTTGTCCCTGTACAAGTGTCTGCTCTGTGCAATGAGCTTGTCATTTCAACACTGAATGATCTTTTTCTGTTTAAAAATTTGTGTGCGCACTCTGTCTCCAAAAGAAAATTTCTGGCCAATCTTAATATACATTTATACTAGTCGTTTCAGAGATGTATAGTTTTGAAAAAGGTGGTAATGAACTTTGCAAACAATTGTGTTGCTTTTCAGCACAGTGATTTTTTGTTTTGGTCTGCTCTTAGATTGTTGCAGAAAACTGATTCCTGCTGTCACTAGCCACAAACAGGACTGTATATCTTGAAGTAATTCTGTTATATGTCAATCTAGAAATGTCAGAAAGCTCCCTTGGGTTACTAAAGGCTTTTAGTGTCAGACGTGTTTTTCCAATATTTACCAAAGATCAAAATACTTTAGAATTACAGTAAACTTAAATATGATCTTTGCACAGGAACGAAGGAACCTAATGTTCTGCACCTCTTTTCCCCTACTCCCAGCTTCTTGAAGCTTAGTCTTATTGCAGCATTGGCCTCTATCAGAGTTCATGACCTACTTGAAAGCAGAGAAAGCAGCAGTAGGCTGAGTGCTCTCTATAAAGAAAGCTTGAGAGGACAAAAAAAGCTTCTCTTCCTTACTAATTTGTTCAGGCTTCTCTTCTAAATTTTCTTTTATCAAAGACAGACTAGAAAAAGGAAACCAGTACCTCTTCTATATGAACTCATCAATAACGTAACTTTTTATGAATAGATCTACTATTAGTTTAAGTATATGTACACAGAAAAAATTAATAGTGTTTCCAGTATTATTGTATCTGTAGGTCTTCAAGTGCTTCCATAGTAGGAGATTTTTAGGCTTTGATATTGTATATCAGGTTTTATATCCTCTATACAACTTGGAGAGTCCTACTACTGTGCTGTTGATGACATACTGTGTAGAAAATACACAAGCTGAATCTAGATGTGAACATCTGAAAGCACATTTGGGCACTAATCACTTGTGTAGTGAACTGATTGTTGCCCATTTTATTTATTTATTTGTTTGCTTATTTTTGCTAAACTTTATACTAAAAACAAGTAGTTTTTGCTGTTTTTCCTATTGCTCAGATTTCTAATTTAAGATCTACTTGGATTAAAAGTAGAGGTTGACCTACTATGTCTGTGTTTATAGACTTGACAAGGAAGCATTCTTATTTTAATATTCATGTTTATGGAGAAGTAGGCTGTGGAAAAGCAAATATAGTAAAACTACTTCTGTGTGGTTTGTAATGGAGCCATTGTACTGTTGTGTGTGCCAAATAAATAATTTATTCTTTTCCTGGGCTTTGAACTTTAATTTTCTCTCAAACTTCTATATAATTTGTTCCTCTACATTTTTAGTATCTTGATGACCTAATTTAATGGCTTAATTCATCTATATTTAATTTGTGTTAGTTACTATTCAAATCCCATGCATTCACAGCAAATACCATTTATCTTGGCATAAGATTAAATAGTTGGTTTTTATTTTGGTGCAGTTTTGTGTAATTGGTTTAAAAAAAAAATATCGTAGTGGTTGCTGATGGATGTGAAAAAAAACAAAGCAGCACTTTACCGGAAGAAGTAGTGCATTACTTTGACCCATTTCTCCAGTGTCTTTGTAGATTGCACCTTCAGCAGGGGGTTTTGGTGCTTTCATCCAATAGCTGGAGCGTACAATCTATACAGATGTTAGGTGAGCCTGGTGAAACTAACACAATGTCTGTTCTGGGCATGTGCTGTGCTTGATGTAAGGGCGTGCCAAGCTTAAAGTAAAGCGCTGTTGTGGGGGGTTGCGTCTAATAGTATGAGTATTAATCTGTTATGCATTCATTCTGAATTAATAAGGGAAAAAGCTGAATAGAGTTATTTGCATAGGCAGCCACCTATACAGTAAACAGTTGGATGGTTATCCTATTTTGAGGAAAAGCAGAATTAGAATTTATGCTGAAACTTTCTTTCCCCAACCCTACTGAAAATAGCCTGCTATGGCAAAGTAAGACCACCCCACTTATTTATAAGATAGCTTTTTCACGTGGGGTTTTGTACCTGAGGAGGCATTTCCAGCAGAGTATGGCATGGAGTGGAATCAAGTAGTTCACTGTGGGTGTGTATACATGAGAGACTTTACTGTTCATTAGATTAATCTGCTGCACAGCATAGTGTCCTCTACCCATGCAAAGCAATTACTGCATAGTAGACTAGTCTAACATGCCATTTTATAGTACTTGTAGATACAGGTACAAGAAATGGGTGCATTAAACTAATGTGCCAAAGTGCATGTGTAGACACTGACCAGGAGCAAATTGCTTCCAGTCATAGGGAGCAGGGGGTCACAGGGATTGGAGAGGAATACTAGCTTGGCATGACGCTGCCTCCCAGTCACATGGAGATCAGGACCTTACATTGGCCACACAAGGGAAAGGCAGCAGAGCAGAGCGCCCTAAGCAGGGGTGGTGCTAGGGGTGTCTTGGGGTGGGGCGGCTATTGCATTTTTGTGACTTTAATTGGTTTCTAGCTTCATTTGCCACCAGGCTTTCTTTGGATGGTAAAAGCAACAAACATCAACCAGAACAGGTCTCTTACCTTGACGTTGCCTGATACTTTGTGTAGTTTGTAACAGTGAATCCCTTCTTACTTTGATATTGACCTAAGTGCTTGATTATTAGCAAACGTGGTAATGATGCCACAGGTAACACATTGTAATACTTTGGTTTTAAAAAGCATTTTGTTATATGCAGGAATTCCTGTCTTGTTTCAAGATATTATGTCATAACTATCACATTCAGTATAGCATTGAAAAAATATACTGTCAGTGTAACCTTAAAAAAAATCATAGAAAAATTAGTGCTGGAAAGGATGTCATTTCTCCTAATGATGTGCTCATTGCAGGATTATTCCTGTCTAAACTGTTCTAGATGAACATTTTACCTTGTTGGCAGTTTATTCAATTTGAGTGAGTTTGAAGATTACTAAAGAGACTGATTTGAGATCTGCATGTTTAACTACAGACATGGCAGACAGTTTCAGAAGGAAGCAGCAGATCCTGGTGATGTCTGATTATAGCTTTTACCCTTTGTGTGTCTAGCTTATTTGCATCCATAGTGAGGAAACTTTGCTCACAATGGTCAGTGCTTCGCTATAACTTGATATTGGAGTTAATTCAGAGTTTGAATCTCTCAGGTATTGATGTTAATATCACAGTTCTTCAGACTGGTCTTCAAGGTGTCCTTTAATCTCTGCTTTTGGCCACCACTGGAGCAGTGACCATTGGCAGGTTGGGAGTATAAGATCTTTATACCTTGACTTTTTAGCAAGGCTTTTGGTATGGTCTCCCACAACGTTCTTGGAGGCAAGCTAAGGAAGTAGGGGTTGAATGAATGGACCATAAGGTGGATAGAAAACTAGCTGAAGCATTGGGCTTAGAAGATGGTAATAAATGGCTCAATGTCTAGTTGGCAGCTTCTATCAAGTGGAATGCCCCAAGGAGCCAATTTTGTTCAATCTCTTCATCGACAACCTGGAAGATGGCATAAAGTGCACCCTGAGCAAGAGTACAGATGCCACCAAGCTGGGGGGGGTAAGCTGGAGGATAGGGCTATAGGATTCAGAGTGATCTAGACAAATTGGAGGATTGGGCCAAAAGAAATCTCATGAAGTTCAATAAGGACAAGTGCAAAGTCCTGCACTTAGGATGGAACAATCCCATGCACCAGTATAGGCTGGGGGCTGAGTGGCTGGGCAGCAGCTCTCCAGAAAAGGACCTGGGGGTTACAGTGGACAATAAGTTGAATATAAGCCAACACAAAAGTCTAATGGGATATAGGGCTGCATTAATATAAGTTTTGCCAGCAGATTGAGGGAAGTGATTTATTTGCCTGTATTCAGTACTGGTGAGGCCACATCTGGAGTACTGTTGAGTTTTGGGGCCCTTGCTACAGAAAAGATGTGGGCAAACTGGAGAAGGTCCAGTGGAGGATGACAAAAATGGTGGGGGGGTTGGGGGACGTGACTTCTGAGGGAACTGGACTTATTTAGTTTAGAGGTGAGAAGAGAGTGGGGACTTAATAGCAACCTTCGACTACCTGAAATGAGGTTTAAAAGTGGACGGAGCTAGACTGTTCTCATCGGTGGCAGATGAGAGAACAGGGAACAATGGTTTCATGTTGCAACAAGGGAAGTTTGTTAGATGTTTGGAAGTATTTTCTCACTAAGAGGGTAGAAAAACACTGGAACAAATTACCCAGAGAGGTGGTGGAATCTCCATCTTGAAGGCTTTTAAAACCCAGCTAGACAAAGCTTTGGCTGGGATGATCTAGCTGGGGATGGTCCTGCCTTGAGCAGGGGGTTAGACTAGATGACCTCCTGAGGTCCCTTCCATCCCTAATGTTCTATGATTTGTTTTGGGAGCTGGTTGTCAGATATCCTTTTGACAAGTCCTGTCCAAAGAAGCTGATGCCATGTAAACATGGCTTCAGTGTTGGTCATATTTGCTTGAGTCAGAACAGTGTTCATTTTTTTTTTTTTTTTTTTTTTTTTGTCCTTCCAGTGGATATGAAGGATTTTTTTAAAGACATGGCTCCAACATCAACGCATGGTTGAAGGGACTCTTTCAAGAGTTTCTGAACCAAGATTCTAATGTTGCAGATAATGCCATTAAAGATACTTTTCAACCCCCCATTACAAACTACCTTGAAGACTTGCCCAGCCTGTCAAGATGCCTTGAAATCCATTGAGCAAGTGATGGAATATCAGCTGAAATATATGGGCATGGTGGAATAAAACACTCTCAGCAGCTACATGCTGTTATTCTGAAAATCCAGAAACATGAACTTTCCTGGGACTTGAGAGATGCTAAAATCGGAACCATATTCAAAAGGGGAGATAGATCAGATTGCAGCAATTACCATAGCAGTTTTATTCCTGTCCACAGCTGGGAAGATGCTCTCTCAAATTCTTCTCAATAAACCTGCTTCCCTTGCCAAAGAGATTCTGCCTGAGTCCGAGTGTGATTTCAGTGTGGATCATTCAAAGATACAATAGACATGATCTTTGCTAGACAGTTGCAGAAGAAGTGCCACGAGCAACATGGAGATCTTTACATGGCCTTCATTGACCTGAATGTTTTGATTCATTCAACAGCGATGCCCAGTGGAAAATCCTGATGAGATTTGGATGCCCACTAAAACTTGTTACCATCATCAGACTTCTCATGACAGCAACCATCATATGCAATGGCTTAGAAACAAACCCCTTCACTGTTGGAACTGGAGTCGAACAAAGATATGTGATTGCACCAGTGCTCTTTTCCATCTATAATTGCAGCTATTCTTAACTTCACTGCTGATAGACTTCCATCTGGAGTCAGCATCTGGTATTGCAGAGACAGGATCCTCTTTAACATCAACTGGTTATATTCCAAATCCAAGATAATCCAGCACTTCCATTACTGAAATTTAGTAGACTGACAATTCTTGTTTGTGCCCACTCATTCAAAACTCCAGGTCACTTTCAACTGCGTCTGTAAAGCATATGAGATGTTTGGACTCACTGTCAAGTTCATGAAAACCAAGATACTTTATTAATCTACCCCAGCCAGCCAGCTGTTCCCCCAAATATAACAGTTAGAGGGCAGTCAGTCCTTGGAAAATGTTGAACATTTCACCTATCCAGAAATGCATTTCCCTTTTAAAAACAAAAAGTAATCGTAGATGATGATATTCAGTACTCCATAAAACCAGCCAGTGCTGTCTTTGGGCATCTCCAAAATGATATCCTGATATCACAATTATCAAAGACCCAAATCAAGCTTCTTGTCTACTGGGCTGTTGTCATTCCTACCTTGTTGTGTGTGTGTGAGAAACTTGGGTGACATCTTGGATGTATCAGAAAGCTTGCTATGATGGAGATTCCACAATTTCTCTAGGTAGCCTGTTCTGAGAGTAGCCAAGCACACAAGGGTTAGGCAGTTCTTCCTACCTCATCTTGATTTTTTTTTTTTGTGCCCGAACCCCCATGCGCCGCCGCCCCCCCCCCCACTTACTTTTGTTGGAGAGCTGGTGCAAATTAATAGATCTTGGAGTGGCTAACTTCCCTATTTGCTTTGAGCTTTAGTGTTTTATCTATCAGACTTCCTGAAGAGAACAACATTTTTAAAGTAATATTTGTTTCTCATTAGATTAGTTTAACCTTTTTGTAAAGGATGTTTCCACACACACACAAATTATAGCCTAAACTTATCAAGCATTTCCTCCTAAAAAAATATATTGCACATTTTGAGCTTATCTTTCTGTAAAATACTGCATTTGAAAGAGGGAAGGTTATGAATTGTCTTAATTTATCTAGGTGCTACTTATTTTCATTATTCTAATGATTCTATGCATATTCTAGGCAATTTTTACTTTTGATAAGGTAATAGAAGTAATGTACAGAAGCACAATGTGGTTTTAAATTCCTTTGTTTGCACTTTGGTCATTAATATAAGGATGCATATTAAGATGACAAGAGCAGTCATGCCATAAACTGGTAAATGCTGAATAGACTACTCGGGTGCTTATAGTGCCTTCCCACTAAACAGCCAGAACAAATAACTGGTTGTTTTGGAATCTGTTAGATGCTTGCTAAAAGGTGCTGGGCAGATGTTTGATCTTGTGTCAGTCTAGTATAATGTATAGTTTTATTAAAAGTTACATTCTGTTTCAGTAGTTCCTCGCAAACTGACTTGCCCCTCTGCTTTGTGGTAGCAAAGAAAGCATCAAGACATGCTCATAACTCTTGGAGAATGTTATGAGTGGGTATGTGGGATAGGAGGGACAAGAATGATATTGCTGGATTGCACAGAAAGGCATATAAGCATGTGTTGATGCTTTCAGGAACATCTGTGGGATTGGTTTGTGGTTTTTAATGTTCCGTTGCACAAATTAAGAAGCAGCATGTGATCCTGCACATATCTCGGGGGAATAAATCTCCATTTCATGCATTCTTGTCTTCTGCATGTCCTATATTACAAAAAAACCCTTGCAATATGCATGTATGTATTTAGTTGCCAAAAAGTGTAAATGCTGAAAAGATATCAAAAAGGAAAATTGTGTGTTTCGCTAACTGGGTGTTTCTCTTTCTTTTTAAATAGGATTTGTAACTTTCTGGTACTTCAGAAAAAGTACTTCTTAATGCACACTGTCTGTGTATGAAAGAACCTTGGACTTCTCTGCTTTAAAATAAGGTTTTTTTTGTGGAGCATCACAGTAAATAGGTTGAACTGACATTGGCTTCTAATGCAGCCTTTCTGCTACCGTTTTAGCCTTTGAAAACCAATTTAGACAGACTTGGTTAAATAGTCTTGCAGAAAACTTTGAATTCTGGGAAGCATTGCTTAGTCAGCAAGCAAAATATTAGACTGACTTCATGAGTAAGAACAATAATTTTCCTGATTTCTAACAAATGTATAAAAAAAATTAACTCTTAGTTTAAATAATAAGTTAAGATATTTTAACATTCAGATTAATAGCATGAGTTTTTGTTTCATACTGTATTTTTTTTTTTTTTTTTTTTTTACTATTTAGTTGTCAAATACTTTGTTAAGAAAGAAAAAGAAATTATATTTATAGTTACTAATTTCTGTTGAATTTCTGTTCATGAAGATAAACGAACAAGTAAAAATTGATACTCGGCTCATGTGTTTGCTGTACGTTGTCCTATAGTAGATTGTTCTTCGTGAGACTGGAAGACATTCCACAATCGATTTTCCAAGTACAAAGTTGAAGAGGATGAGTTGTATGCTGGGAATTAAAATATGCCATTATTTTAGTGTCATAACAGTTTGACTTTGTTCACTGAACTTTTCAGTGGATTTCTGCAAAATTTAATAGAAGATAAAATCTGTGAGTGGTTGACGTCCCTGTCTCTTGCATAGGAACTAACTTGCTACCTGCACTATAGTTACTGAAATCTGTAATTTAAATCTAGATTTTTCTCCAGTGAAGCAGTAAGAAATCTCTAGAAGTGACTAGTTCCAAGTTTTTCTTAAAACGAGCAACTGCTACAGGAGAATAATACAGTTTATCTTGGAATCTATTTTTATTGTATTTGGCAGTAGGTATTACAGCTGTCCCCACACTGCATTCAAATGCTTATACAGCTTTCAACATGATATCCATAGGCACACAAATACAGCCATATGCTGCAGTTGTGATATAAAACAGCATGCGTGACTATTGGTCAAATGGTCCAGTGAATTTTTGTAGCAATACTTATACTGGGAACTGAAACTGTAGGAAGGCAGAATTGTGGGAAGCACAGCAAATGCTTAAATGCTGGCTTATTAAGTGAGGTATTTTGATGAAGTATTCATTATAATGTATTACTGGAAAAGATAGCATCTAATACAAGAATTTTCTTCCAAGAAAGTATTTTTCCCACTTTATTTGTTCTCTGTCTGCAAAGTTTTTAATTTTTTACTACTGGCGCTTCAGAAAATCGCTTCAGAAGGTCTCGCTGCTAAAGAACAATGCAAACAAGCTTTTATATAAACATATATAATCAACAAACTTGGTCTCTCATTTACTTTTTACCTTGCTGCAACTTGGAAATCATTGGCACAGCTAGAATTGATAATTCTGCAGATGTACAACAAATATCTATACCCCCCACCCCGGACCTCTACAGCCCAGCAAGCAGGATCTGATGCTGGAAGACAGTGAAATGAGGAGGCCCAGTGCTGCTGCCAGTGAGACCCCTACACCAGCTGTGCTGCCATGGCAAGGTACCCCTTCGGTCACCCAGCAGCAGCTGAGGTAGCAGGGGGGACATAATTTTGCACTGCTGCTGCTGCCTCAGCTGCTGTTGTGTGGGCAGGAGGACCTTACCATGGTGGTGCAGCTGGTGTGGGGAGCCCCGAGACCTCAGTGGGCATCTTGTATCTTTCCCTGTCCCTACAGGCTCTGCTCATCTCCACTCCCACTTTGCTGCTTGCAGGGGAGAAGGAGGGGGCTGTGGTTTGGGATTGAGGAGTACTGGCATATGGGGTTGCTCAGCACCACAAAGCAGTGGTGGGGAAGTTGCAGCTGGACCCACATTACGGTGATCAAGAGGGTCAGGGGGAGCTCTGATTTCTCCCCCCTCCCCCAAGATAAAAAACGAAAAGCAAACACACAAAACCTATATAGGTATTTTGAATTTATTTCATTATAGTGATTGAGGCACTGATAGGCTTCCAAACTTCTTTAAAATTGTAAATGTATCAATAAAACATGGTTTTTTTTGTGTGGGGGGGAGCATTTAATTTTTCAGAGGCTTTTTATCAGAGAACTTGGATACTTTTTTTAATCAGAAAATTTGGAATTTTTAAACTGAGAAATCCAGGATCCCTTGGCATTAGGGTATTAGCTGTTTTCCTCTCAGGTTATGGGTACTAGTTCCCTCTCCTTCCTACTCCTATCCTCCTCCTCCCTACCTTCTGTGTATGCTGCCTTCTGATTCCTGTTGGGACATGATGTGCTTCCTCTCCCTGCCCCCCACTTCGCTGCCGCTTCCTTCTGCCTTCTCTGCCAGATTGTGCTTGCTCCAAGCCAAAGGCTAACCAGTAAGCTAACTGCTTATCACTAGAGATGCACCAATGTATCGGCACCAATAAAAGGAAAATTGGCATTATCAGCAGTCGGCTTTTTTTGGACAATGCGGCTGATAATGTCACTGACAAATGCCACATGCATGCACACAGCCACAGCATGTACATGATGAGGAATGCAGCCTCCCAGCCTGGAGAGCAGCATCCAGCTGGTAAGTCTGTGGAGGGGAAGGGGCATGGGGGGGGACAGATCACGGCCCCCATGATGAGGGAGGGGGCAGGGGCAGAGCAGGAGCTGGCACTTCCCATCTGGGACAGGGAGGTGTCTGGGGTGGAGTCGAAGGTGGCTTGTCTGGGGTGGCAGGCAGTGGGGTGGTTCCCTGCCCTGCACACACCCCAAGGGGAGGGGCATGTGCCCCCCGCCCCGACTCACGTGTGGGGTGAAGATGGGCTGCCCACTCTGGGCTCAGGGGCAGAGGCTGCGCTGACTTCTTCCCCACAGGGTGAGGTTGAGCCCAGGGTTGTGCTCGGGGCAGTGGTGGAGCTCAGAGGAGGGGTTATGGGGGAGTTATGGCAAACTTTGGGGTGACTGCAGCTTACCCTGTAGCCCTTGCTCCTAGCGCCTCCACCACCCACCCTGAGCTCTGCCCCAACCCAGCCCCCCACCAGGAAGAAACCAGTGAAGCCCCTAGCCGTGAACCTACAGTGGGCAGCCTGCCTTTGCCTCACACACAAATCTGGGGGGTACATGGACCCATGTCCCCAGGGGTGCATGCAGGGCAGGGAGCCAACCCCCCAACCCACCCTCAGCTCCATGCTGTGCTGTACCTCGCCCCAGCTGGGCAGCTCCTATCCCAGCCCCACCCCCTCCCCACAGACTTAATCTGTAGGGTGCTGCTCTCCAAGCTGTTGGGCTGCATATCAGTAATTAGATCATTATTGGCCAATATGGCTGGTTAATACTTGGCCATTGGTATCAACCAAAAAAATCTTTATCAGTGCACCTCTAGTTATCACTGCACTTATAAGTGCATAGTTAACTATTTAACCTTTCATATCTGTTCTCTGTATGAAGTACCTGATTTGGTATGACCTTCTTTCCACACTAATGCAAAACTGGAATTTACTTGCAGTTTGCACAAACAGCTACCAAATGATTTCTAGCAGTGTGACCATCTGTGCCTCATTTCTACTTCCAGTTAGGGCAGTGATTCTGCAGGACCCTAGGGTACCTTGTGATCCTTTTAAGGGTGATATGGGGTGCTACATAATGTTAGCATTGTTTAGGTGTGCAAACAAGATTCACAAAATAACCCTAGAGATTTCAAATAGGAATCCTTGTGTAACAAGCATTCTGATAGGCTATGAGCTTTCTGAGTTGATTGCAAAAGAAGAATTGTTCCATCTTTCTGTAGTCAAAAATTGTGTGGAAACTAAGAGCCGGCATTTTCCAAGGTGTTCCTTGAGCCTTGTAAGATAGGGAGCCACTGATTTTCAGACTTTCGGAGATCATAGCCATTTTTTTTTTTTTCAAGTCAGTTGAATATGCTTATTAAAGTTAGGGGCTTAGAACAATAGGCACTTCCAGGCATCAAGAGAGTTGGATTAAGTAGGCTGGGCAATGTACCTCACTCTCTTGATCAGAAACTCATTTTATTTCAGTGCTCAAGAGCAGAGTGTATGGCATAGTTTAATAATTGGTAGGGTCAGAAAGGATTGGAGCAGATGATCAAGTCTTACCTCCTGCCACGGGCAGGGA
Source organism: Caiman crocodilus (assembly GCA_030014935.1). NCBI lineage: Eukaryota > Metazoa > Chordata > Crocodylia > Alligatoridae > Caiman > Caiman crocodilus. Next base: position 34,073,277 of record JAGPOW010003364.1, on the reverse strand, counting down.
AGAGTGCTGGGGTCAGATGACCATGGCAAGGTGATTATCTAGCCTCCTTTTGAAGACCCCTTAGAGTAGGAGTGAGCACCACTTCCCTTGGAAGTTAGTTCCAGATCCTAGCTGCCCTGACTGTGTAAAGTAATGCTTCCTGATGTCCAGTCCGAATCTACTCTCATTCAACTTATGGCCATTATTCCTAGTTACTCCTGCTAGTGCTTGGTTGCAGTAGGGTCTCCCATTTCCCACTGGTCCCCCTTGGTAAGTTTTTATAGATGGCCACCAGATCGCCTCTCAGCCTTCTCTTGTGGAGGCTGAGCAAATTCAGGTCCTGTAGTCTCTCCTCATAGGGCCTGCCCTGGTGCCCCCTTATCATGCAAGTGGCTCTCCTTTGGACCTTCTTAATGCTGTCCACATCCCTCCTGAAGTGCAGTGCCCAGAACTGGATGCAGTACTCTGGCTGCAGCCTGACCAATGTCACATCGGTCCAAGGGGGTGATCCTCCCCCTCTGCTCATGATGCATTTGTGGATGCATGACAAGATGCAGTTAGTCTTACTGACTGCGTTCTCACACTGGCAGCCCCTGTTCATCTTGGAATCAATAATGACTCTAAGATCCTTTTCTGCCTCTGTGCTGCCAAGAAGCGAGTTCCCCAGCCTGTAGGTATGCTGCTAATTCTTCTTCCCCAAGTGCAGTACCTTGCAGTTGTCAGTATTGAAACCCATCCTGTTTTTCATCTGCCCACCCTTGTAACCTGTCCAGATCTAGTTGTAGCCTTTCCCTCCCTTCTAACATGCGCACTTCTCCCCATAACTTGGTGTCAGCCATGAACTTGAACAAGGTGCTTTTCACCTCCTCGTCCAAGTTGCCGATGAAGATGTTGAACAGTGCAGGCCCAAGGATCAAGCCCTGCGGAACCCCACTGCCCACATCCCTCCAGGTCAAAAATGACCTGTCCACCACCACTCTCTGGGTGCAGCCCTCCAGCCAGTTTGCGACCCATCTGACTGTAGGTGTCGACGCCACAGTTGCCTAATTTTCTAATGAGAATGGGGTGAGAGAGTGTGTCGGAGGCCTTCCTAAAGTCCAGAAAGACTACGTCCACCGCGACACCTGCATCCAAGGATTTTTATGACCTGGTCGTAGAAGGCAACCAAGTTGGTCTGCCAAGACCTGCCTCTGATTAACCCATGTTGATTGCCCCTAAGTATAATCTCCCCTGGTGGTCCTTTACAGATGTGTTCTTGGATAATTTTCTCAAAGAGCTTCCCCAAGACCGAGATAAGACTAACAGACCTATAGTTTCCTGGGTTCTGCTTCCTTCCTTTTTTGAAAATGGGGACCACATTGGCCCTTTTCCAATCCTCTGGCACCTTGCCAGAGCAGCATGAGTGCTCGTAGAGCTGTCAGGGGTATTGCAATGGTCTCTGCCAATTCCCTCAGCATCCTTGGGTGGAGATCATCTGGACCTGCTGATTTGAAGATGTCCAGTCCCACCAGAAATTCCCTGACTAGGTCCTCTCTGACCCTGGGCCCAGCTGTGCCCAGGATCTTCATCCGGGATCCTGGTGGGGGAGGATGTCCTGGTCCCTGCTCAGAAATATGGAGGCAAAGAATTTGTTAGAGGACAGCTTTATTGTCTGGTGCAACCATCAGATTGCCAAGCGTGTCCTGCAGAGGCCCCATGTTACCCAGCGCCTTCTTTTTACTCCCTATGTATTTAAAATAGGGTGTCTTGGTGTAGTGATGTGGAGAAATTGTATAGTCAGAGAAGATGGAGTGAATACAACTTTACAGCAATGTTTCTTTAATCACTCTCTCACTTCTCTGGTACCCATAATTATATGAAACTTAATCTAGCAAGCAAAGTATTTTAATAAAAAAATATTTTTTTTAATTCATACTCTTTTGAGGTAGGAAAGTGGCAGCAAAATTATATCTTTATCTCTATAAAATGTTTTTGTTTTATTGAGTTCAAGCAAACATGGATAATGTTTGAAATTTGGCTGGAAAATAGTGCATGAATTTGGAGGAGGTGGGGAGGAGAAGTGTTCCCTCAACAAAACTGTGTGCGTGTTAAATTTATGAACTAAGCATGTATGTCCCCCCACACATGCACACACGTATAGCTTTCTTTCTTAATATGAGACCCAGGATGTGTGTGCAATGAATTACGAATAATTTTTCAGAAGATGACATCCTGTTGTACTCAACTGCAAGCATTGATATCTGCATATGCAAGTTGGCTTCCCATTCTATTCTGCGGCACACTTGCCACAAGTGGCATAGGCTGGCTCTGTGTGGCATGAGGCTGGTCAGGGAGGAGATAGGGCTGGGGGCAGAAAGCAGAGGAGGATACTGGGCAGGGAGCACAGAGTAAGGAGCAGAAAGCAGAGCAGCAGATTGGGCAGAGGAAGGGGATTCAAATGCTGCTTGGGAAGGGTGTGGGGCTAATTTGTGATATACATGCCAGAAAGGTTGGCCCCCATTGTGGGGGCAACTGTTCACATCCAAACATACGGGTAGTTTTAATGCTTGAAAAGTGTAGTGAAAAGGTACTATGGGTACACATAGAGTAGAGGAGGAGGCTAACTCCTCACTGAAGACCAGATATTCATCTAGGTCTAACAAGTGAAAGTTCTGTAGGACTATAAGAGTTCTCGCAGACCCAGACTATAGCACCTTACCATTACAGGATATAAAATGAGCACCCAGTTTCCTTTGCCTGTTCAGAGCTTCATCTCAAGTTTCAGAGGTGTAAGTTACCAACTTCCTTCAGTAGTATGCCTTTCAACACTGCCTTTAAAATGTTGTATTGTTTTCTACTTCTAACATTTCAAAATAAGAGAGGCCCTTCTAATTTAACTGCTGTGTGACTTCAGAGCAGGACTTGTGTGTTTTTGTGTTTTTTAAGCCTTCATCGTTGCTGATGCCAGATAAGCAGTGGAATAAAGGCTGAGCTAGACAGAACATTGACAACATTCAGTTTGATAGTCTTGGTTAAAAGTTAGTACTGTAGAATTTCTGAGTTATCAGTCCTTCAGGAGTAATAATAAGCACACATGTATCTGAGTGCATCACTGTTCATAAATGTGGAATCGGTTTTGGAGTCGACTCAGAATATTTCAGATAAGTCTTCTAGTCAGGCATGTTTCATAAATGATCTCTTATTATGGAAGAAGACTTGAAATCCTATTATTTGGATTTTTTAATTCTTATGTATTCTAAGAGCCTGTAGAATACAGCTGTTTAAAGGCTCAAAAATAGACTTGTTCTCTTACTAGCTACAGAATGCACTATAATGTTTTGAGATGCATTGTGTTGTTTCATGAAGTGCCCCCTGGACCTTGTTATGGCGGTGCTTGTCATCTTGTGTAGTGTGTGAAGGTAAGAAGAGCATAAATTACTGAGGGACAAGAGCAATGTCCTGTTACCTTTTTTGTTGTTGTTTAAATGTACTTATTTAGGACTATGACGTAGAGTTGTAGCAGAACTTAAGGGTGTCTATGCATGTTCTCCAGTGTGTTCTAATTAGAATATATTGGAGCAGACTTGATTTAATTATTGAGTGTCTTTTAGTTAGTGTCCCTGCAGCCATTTTGAAACACAGGATGCTGCATACATGTGATATTGTGGCATTTTAATTAGAGCAGCAATCCAGGAGCTGCTCTAAATAAAAACGCCTCCCACCCCCCCCACCCCCCACACAGCATGTGTATAGACACCCTAAGATGAAAGTTTGCTATATAATGTGAAATGTTGCCCTAAAGTCATTAGTCAACTCAAGTCAAGCTCAACATAAAGATTGTTTTAGGAAATAATAATTATAATTAATTTTGTGTTTGTGTTGTTTTGTTTTATTCATCCTTCAGATTTGAATACCCTGAATCAAAATGCCTCAGCAGAGAGAGCTAGAAATGTCCTAGCTCTGGAGACTTCTCCTACAGAACTGGTGGGAGAACGAGCAGCTTGCCAACCTGCACCAGTCCATCCAAGTGCCATCAATTTCTCCCTAAAACAATGGGGTACTGAGATCAAGTGAGTGTTACCTTCATATTTTATGGTAGTATAAGAGTGATGTAGCTTTGCTGGTCTACAAATTATGTGGGGCAAGGATTTCTGAGAATGATACCATGTATTAACCCACTTGTGTATTTGGGATAGATTGAGCATGTTAATAAGTTTGCTCATCACCTGATCTGAAGAAAAAGGTTTTGCTTTTGAAAATGTGACTATATCTCAACTACCGAGCTAGTCCAATTTCACTTTAAGAAATTTATGGCTCTTGCATTTCCTTCACGTGAGAATTATATTTGTTTCCCACCAAATGCTTAGAGATGCAACGAGATGCTGGCATACTGTGGTCATATAAGAAACTAATAAAAACTTTTTAAAAATAGCTAGATAATTGAAAAAAATAATGATTAGTCTGTTGTCCAAGTAGAGGGGAGGGTGTCCCATTTACAGGCCACTGAGGCAGTGACGACAGGATTCCTCTATTTCTTTAGCCTCAGCATGAGAGAGAAGTGATGTGATCAGCATCCTGATCATGAATGGCACGTGCCGCCAGCGGCTGGGGGAGCATGGCTGCACCAGCAGTGGCAGGAGCCCAGTGACAGTGAGCAGGGAGCTTCCACAGATGCCACCGGCACTGTCAGCGGGGGTAGCAAGCGCTGACCATGGGTCAGTGACCACATGCAAGCACCACTGGCAGCATCGGCAGTGGCCTGGGGTGATCATGGATCATGATCAAGCTTGGGGACTCAGGCAGGGGGATGGGTGGGTGCGGGCACAGCAAGGCATAGCCTCCACTCCCAGCACTACTGCACCTGCATCCTGTACCCCCTGTGCCAGCTGGCAAGCGATAGCGGTGCCCATGCCAGCTGGCAAACAGTAGCAGCGCTACCATGCCCACATCATCGCTGGGAGCAGGGACTCTGTCCTGTCACCACTTGCCAGCCAGCGCCGGGGGGCAGGATGTGGGCGTGGCAGTGCTGGGAGTGGGGGCTATGCCCTGCTGCCACTTGCTCCCTTCCACCCAGAGTGAGCTGCACTTGTATCACATCCCCGTGATGGCTGGGCAAGTGGCAACAGGGCAGAGCCCCCATTCCAAGTGCTGCCACACCTGCATCCTGTACCTCCCTGTCACCTTCCCCAAGTAACATGCCCTCCTGCATCAGCTGGGCACCTTGTCCCAGCCCCAATCCCTCCAACCCCAACAGATTTACCAGCTGGAGGCAGCAGTGTCAGCTGTCTGTTTAGTTGACTCTCCGAAGCAGCACCAAATCTTTCAGATTTGATTTGGCTGAATGGAATCAGGACAATGATTTGAATCTCTGAATCAAATCGCTGTCTTCTGAATCGTCCGAATCCAAAGTGAATACTTGCCGCTTCACACAGGCCTACTACTCAGTAGATGTCTGGGTGGGCCTCAGAGGAAATGATGAGTAGAAAACCACTACTCTCACCTGGGATTAAACCCAAGTTCTTATAGTCCATAGCCAGTTGCCTTACAAACTGAGCTGTGCCTCTCCTCAGTTTGTGCAAGTACCTCTTGAAACAATTTGTACCTACTGATATTTTTAATGTAGAAAATGCAATTGGAGATAGCCAGAAAAGTTACTGACATATGGAACGGGAGAAGAACCAAATCCTGTCAAACACCATGAGTCTGAGCTCAGGCTACAAAGCCATTACATGAATCCAGGAACTATAGAGAGCCAATCCCAGATTGATGCCTGACACTGTCAAGCAGTTAAACACTCTGTTTCATATCTCCTTTTTGTAAAACAGGATAATATTTATTTGATTCCGAGTGGTATGTTGTTTACTGGCTAATTAATGCTTATACTTTTTTTTTTTTTTAAGATGAAAATCTTTATAAGTATTTCAAGGTCATGATAAATATGCTAAACTTACTGTGCTCCAGAGTGGTGTCCTTGAATGTTGCACTGCTCTGGGCAGATTGCCTCCTGCTCCAGAACCCATATAGCTGCATTTCTGTAGCACCTTCTGGGCAGCCTTGAGTGGCAGTGGCGCTCAGAGGCCTGGATTCCTAATAGGAGTCCCTTTCTCTGATCCACCTAGTATTCTACCCTGAGCATGCTAATAAGTTTGCTCATTACCATCAGGGGGTGGTGACTGGCTGATATGGATGATATAAAATGGTGGCTCATATCAGAAGTGGTTTTGTCAATATCAATACACAAATATTGAATTAGTGCCATGGGCTCAGTTAGTACTATAAAAGGAAGGCATGTAATTTCTCACTTTAGTAACTTTGGCTGTGATACTCAAATTCATGAAACAAAGTGAAAGTAAATTTACAGTAATACAGTTGCATTTGTCTGCATTCATAGAGTAATAAATCTTCATATTGGATAAAATTGAAATGGAGTAGGAAGATGTAAAATGGAATAATTGTAGATTGGGTTAATGGAGAGCATTGTGATGATTTCAGGTAAAATACTATGCCTCATAATTGTTGTTAGGAGTCACACAAAGTGAACAATAGTATTTATAGGACTACATTAATATAGGTGGGTTTAGTAGCTCTGCTGTATGCAACTTTAGCAATTTGCATTGTAAACTCTGTTTCCAATTGTTTAATTTTTTTCAGACTAGCTGAAACTTTTAATCCTGCTGTCTGCTTCAGGCTGAAGTGGCTAAAATTGTTTGGCTACTGACTGGCCTAGAGAAGATTACATTTTGCCCATGTTGGAACTCCTGATTCTTTTTAAATGTACAGTGGGAACCAACTGTTTTGTGGTAGATGTGCCACAAATTCTTCTTGTACCTTTCACAAGTACCACTCTAATCCCCTTCCCCTGCCCAAACAATGTGCTCTGCTTTCTGCCCTGTGCTGCTTGCCCAGTCTACTGGTTTTTCTGCACCTACCCCTATCTGTCACTATGCTGCCTGTCTGATTCCCTCTCCGATCTGCCATGTGCCACATACACCCAGACTGCCTGTGCCACTTGTAGCACACGTGCCACTAGTTGGCCACCACTGCTCTAGCACATCCATTTTTATTTACTTTTTTTTTCCTTCGGAGTAGAGATGCCAAAATTGACAGCAGAGTGTGGTCTTTGAGTCAGGTATGTGGTTTTTGCCTTCACTATGAAAATCTGTGCAAACTTGGCCCTGTATAAAACCTTTGAGAACATCTTGTGCTTGTGCTCGTTAGAGACTGATATTTTAATAGCTAGAAGCTGTAAAAACTCAATCCACAATGAGCTGTCATAACTCCTAGTGCTAATTATATTAGTATATTTGCTCCCTCCATACAACTGTGCATGTTCCCACAGCCTGGGCTGGAAACCAAGTTGGATTTTCTCAAGTGGCACGCTCATTCTGGCCCCTTATGCTCATGTTTCATGATGTATCTTTAATTACAAGACTGTTTCCACCCCACCCCACTTTCTACTGGACCCTGCCTCATTCAATTAAACAGATGCAAAGTACCCAATTAATAAAGAAACGATTCATTAATGAGGCAGGGGTTCTTGAGACAACAGCCTCTTTAACATGAGCCTGATTGATTCCAGACCACTCCATCTTGAGCTCTGAAGAAGGCAAGGGTCTTGTTTAAAAAAAAAAATATGTATTGGTGCTGTCTAATGGCACAAGAATGTCTATGCAAAAGGGGCACTGAGGTTACACTGGCAACCTCATTGGCATTTCCTGCCATATGAGTGCTTGACTTTGCTAGCGGAACAATGCTCTTAACATAATTCTTTGGATGCAGTGTAGAACTCAGATTAGTTGTGTGGATTTCTGCATGCAGGGTGCTGACAAATTCAGATTCTGAAGGGGTAATTAGTTGTATCTTCATAATAAACTTTAAAAATCCAAATAAAAATAAAATTAGAATGATTAAAACTGGGCTTATTTCTACTTTTACTGTAAGGGATGGTGAGAACAAGACAACATTCCAAGTGATCCACAATTTTATAAAATATGTTGGTTTGCAGTTGTTTTCGTTTTAGGTAGTTGAGGGATGCAGAGAATGCTTACCAAGACTATTTCATTTGCATAGGGTTTCCTGAGTTCTTATCAGTTCTATCTGTGTGCCTTCAACTCTGAGCCTTGTTAGAAAGGTAGGATTAGTCCTATTGTAGAGAGAATGAACTGGGATTCAGAACTCAGAGAATTTATCCAGGATTTTGGAAGAAATCTGGCAGTTTTGAATACCTACATTTGATATAAGACTAAACTTTCTCTGCACCAGCATTTAATGATAGATTTGTATATCTGTCTTTGTGATGGAACATTTAACTTAGAGTTTTGATCTGTTTGACAGATCATATGGAAATGGCTGTTATAATATCTTTATTTACTGTGAGCAACAGGAGGAAAACGATTCTAAAGAGATGAAGCGTGTATGTTATGTGAGAAGTGTATTGTATGGACATACTAATTGCTCTTGGTGAAGCTAGAAGATGTGTTTTCACTTTGAAACTGTTTTCATCTTTTAAAACGATTAAAAACCAAGTGGCACAAATAAAGGTCAGGCCTGAGTAGTCTCTCCTCAACGCTCACAACTCCCTGAGGCTTTGTTTGTGTAGAGTTCAGCATGTTTAGAAGCACGTACTGTAATAACCCACAACTTACGTAATTTCATGATGGGATTTCAAAACAAAATAGAGTAGTTTTAAATATAGAATGAGCTGGAAGATCATTTTTTTTGAACTTTCACATAGTTTGTGTAACTATATATAAATATTATTTAAAAGGAAAAACACTGGTTCAGATTCTGCAAACCTGAAGTCCTGTGATGTTTCAGTAGGGTGAAAAAAAAAAAATGACTTCCATGCATATGAGAGAAGAATTCAACCAGCTGCACAATTTTGCATTAATGGCAAGTACTAAAGTTATGCTGTCTATATCCTCAAATAAGTACCTTCTGGAGAGTGTTCAGAAGCTGAATACTTGCTATGATGATGGATACAGAAGTATTTGAAGACCAATTTTTTTTAGAGTTCATTTTGTGTATTTTTTTTTTCTTGCCTCCATTCTAAACTGAAAAATAACTGTATTGCTCTTGAAATGCAGGAATTTGAAACTTGCATCCTCCAACAACAGAGTACTTACAGAATAGCTGCTGAGAGAAAGTGGAACTCTTTCCTCTTGTGGGAAAAGAAAATTACAATTCCTTGCCAGATGTTGGTGGGTTTTGTGATGTAGATTCTTGTCTCCTGTGAACTGTATGAGCACCATGAACTTCCCTCCATATAGATGGACATCATAGAGCCTAAAAACCTGAGTTGCATTTGAATTTAGACTCTTTGCCATAGATGAATCAGACAGACCCAGATATACCTGGATATATCAAGACCTCAGGTTGAGGAGGACAGGGTTAGAGTGCTTCTGAAGGGGCTGGATGTGTTCAAGTCAGCAGGTCCAGATGCTCTCCACCCAAGGATGTTGAGAGAGCTAGCAGGGGTTCTTGGTGGGCCCTTGGCACGGATTTACAAGTGCTCGTGGTGCTTGGGCCAGGTGCCAGATGATTGGAAGATAGCCAGTATGGTCCCCATTTTTAAGAAAGGGAAGAGGGAGGACCTGGGCAATTATAGGCCTGAGAGTCTTACCTCAATCCTGGGGGAACTCTTTGAGAAGATCATTAAGGAGCACATCTGTGATGGGCAGGCATCGGGGATGGTGCTCAAGGGCAACCAGCACGGTTTCGTTAGGGGCAGGTCATGTCAGACCAACCTGATTGCCTTTTACAATCAGGTCACAAAAGCATTGGATGCAGGTGTCGCCATGAATGTAGTCTTTCTGGACTTCAGCAAGGCCTTTGACACTGTCTCCCACCCCATCCTCATTAAAAACCTAGGCGACTGTGGCATCGATGCCTACACGGTCAGATGGATTGCTAATTGGCTGAAGGGTCGTACTCAGAGGGTGGTGGTAGACGGGTCATATTCAACCTGGGGGGAAGTGGGCAGCGGAGTCCTCCAGGGCTCAGTCCTTGGGCCCGCACTGTTCAATTTCTTTATCAGCTATTTGGACAAGGGGGTGAAAAGCAACCTGTTCAAATTTGCTGATGATGCCAAGATTTGGGGTGAGGTGGACACTCTGGTAGGGAGGGAAAAACTGCAGAAAGACCTGGATAAGTTGCAAGGGTGGGCTAACAAAAACAGGATGCATTTCAATACAGACAAGTGCAGGGTGCTGCACTTGGGCAGTAGTAACTGGCAGCACACTTATAAGATGGGAAACTCCCTTCTTGAGAGCATGGAGGCAGAATGGGATCTTGGAGTCATCATTGACTCCAAGATGAACATGGGCCGACAATATGAGGTCATGGTTGTGCATCCTGTCGTGCATCCGCAGGTGCATCTTGGGTAGGGCCAAGGAAGTGATCCTTCCCCTCTATGCGACACTGGTCAGGCCACAGCTGGAGTACTGTGTCCAGTTCTAGGCACCCCACTTCAAGAGGAATGTGGACAACATTGAGAGAGTCCAGAGGAGGGCCACCCGCATGATCTGAGGACAGCTGGGTAGACCCTACAATGAGAGACTACAGGACCTGAACCTGTTCAGCCTTCACAAGAGAAGGCTGAGGGTGGGGGCCTTATGGCCATCTATAAACTCACTAGGGGGGGACCAGAAGGGTTTGTGGGAGACCTTGTTTCCCCTAGTGCCCCCTGGAGTAACAAGGAATAACGGCCACAAGTTGTTGGAAAGTAGGTTTAGATTAGACATCTTTAAGAACTACTTCACAGTTACGGTGGCTAGGATCTGGAACCGACTTCCAAAGGAAGTGGTGCTCGCTCCTACCCTGGGGGTCTTTAAGAAACGGCTCAATGCCTACCTGGCTGGGGTCATTTGAGCCCAGTTTTCCTCCTGCCCAGGCAGGGGGTCGGACTTGAAGATCTACAAGGTCCATTCCGACCCTACTTCTATGCTTCTATGATACAGAAACAAGTGTTTGAAAAAGATTGCTGACAAAATACATCTTGATATCAAATCTTGGTCAGTTTTGAAAATTAGCTGCTCCTTGCTTTATGAATTATTAAATTGTGGTTTAAAAAACTGTAAAATAATGTTAGTTAAGCAGCTTAATTATTTTATTCTAGGCTGGAGCTGAGCTGGATTTTTAAGTATTGTGATAGATGAACAATGCATTGCATCACTGAGATCAGATAGCATTTCTTGTAAAACTTGAGGGAAGGATTGACAAACAGGCAAATAGTCTTAATAGTGAGTTGTGTGTGGTTAAATATACATGGCAAGTCATTCAGTTTGGTATTGCTTTAAGTGAAAAGGAAGGGGGAGTGGCTCTTGGGGTGGGAAAAGAATGTAGGTGTGCTTGGCATAGAAAGGGGATGGAAGCATCTGTTGATTCTCCATCTTTAAAGATTGGGAGGAAAACCCAGAAAATGTAATCGGCTAAACGCATCTGAGAAGTTAGTTGTTTCTTAAATACAATTGTGTTATTTTAGACTTGCGCAGCACCACTGAATCCTGGATTCAGAGTTCTTGGAAACGTTATTTGAAGTGCTCTTGGTTTAGACCTTTCTGGCAACAAGGCTGTTACAGCATAAAATATTTTGTTTACTTGTATACAAAATAAGTTGCTTTTCCTACAAAGCAAAAAAAAAAAAAAAAAAAGTGCCCTAGAGCTTGCCTCTGAAATTCCATTGCAAATCACTTTGCAGAATTCAACACTAATATGAAAATGACTGAGCAGGCCATCCTCAACATCTGTGCAACTACAATAGCATGATTTCTTGAATATCATAATATCATATACTGAATTTATGTTACATGAACAATTTAACTTCTGTACCTGCTATTCTGTTGAACTCTCAGCAGTTTTCCTGATGCTGTAACATAAGAAACTAAATAGTAAGTAGATATTTTTAAAGGCTACATAATATGTTGGCAGAACACATGGATAAACCCAGAGCAGCATATGAAAAGATCTCCTGCATCTCAGTCCTTGCATCATGTATGTTCTGGACTTCCAGCAAGCTACTCGGTGCTGTCATTTGAATACAAGTAACAGAAATAAGGCAATACGATGTCCTAATACTAAAAGTTGATATTTGTGTTATAGGACTTAAATTTTGCTTTCTCTATCTAAATTCTTATCAACAGAGATCTGTAGGCTACATCTTGTAACAAAGATCTGTATGCTGTATCGAAGGCTGTATCTTGAACTTTCACATAATTTTTTTGGAGCTATATGTAAATATTATTTAAAAGGAAAAACACTTTCAAATTCTGGTTACATTATTGAAGGCTTACTTGTTTAAGGACTACATATACGATGTGAACTATACGTTGTAGAATAGAGTCAATTATCCAAACTAATTGGGACCAAAATGTATTCTTAAATTCAGATTTACAGTTAATGAAACCCACTAAGGTAACATGTACATTTATATATAAACATGTTCTCAATGTGATTATTTCATTTCTCATCTCAGTTATTAAAAGTTATCTTTTCTTTTAGTCACTCCTCTTTCCACTGCCACCTGACTATATTGGTTGGCAGCATATCCTACATTCAGATGACTGATTTTTTTAATTTATTAAAAATAAACACACACAGAAACTGGTTTTGTCAGTGTAGTTACAATTTATTTATTTCACAGGAATTCAATGTCTTCCTTAAGACCTGGAAAAGGGAACAATGAAAACCGTAAAAGTGTATTTTATACTAACGAAGAGTGGGAGATGTTAGATCCAACTCCAAAGGACTTGGAGGAATCAATGGCACTGGAAGAAAAGAGGAGGCACTTACTTGAAGGACATAGAGGTACAGACTGCTAATTCTTTTCCTGTTAATCTATTATAGTAAAATAGTTGTGTTGTCAGGAAAAAATATGGAATTCAGTCTCAGGTTTTTTGCTAAGAAAGTTTGGGTGTCTCTATATGTATGCCTTCCTGTACGTAAAATCTCATTTAGGATGTATTCTGAGATTTCTAGCAGTTTGGCTATAGCACTGTATTCTAAGGGTGTGTTTGTGACAAAAGTATGCATACGACTCATTGTCATTGACTCGGTGCGCAGGTTTTATCTATTTTGCATAAAGGTATAGGTCTGCAAGCAGAAAGAGAAAAATCAAGATCTTGTTTCAAATCAGTCACTTGTATAGTTGAATTTGCTTCAGATTTCAAAATGGACAATTATCAGCCTGAAGATTGCTACCTGAGGGAGGAAAAAGATGTAGGGGTAGGATTGCATCTGTATTTGAGTCGGTTCTTAGTCGTATAATATTTACAGTAAGTTCATACAAACATAAACAGTTCCTTAGGATCTCTTCAGTTGGTGCAAAGAATTACATAATGAGATGGAAAGAATCCTTCTGTCTAAACATAGGACCTTTATACAGTAAAAGCTGTGTTAACCGGCATTTTACTACCTGGAATACTCTATTATCTGGCATGCACATGAAGTATTTCTTGGGCAGGGGAGGAGGGGAGGCAGTGCGGGTGATGACAGTGGCTCCCCTCTGCGGGCCACACAGGCACTGCCCAGCTGGTCAGAGGGGAGGGAGGAGTTTGCATGTGATGGCCACTGTCACTGCTGCATTAATTCCAATAACAGGAAGTTTTAAATACCCAGCACCCTCCTTACTCATGCCGGATAGGAAAGCTTTTACTGTACTGTGCAAAGCACTAGTAGCTTAGCTGGAATTCTGAGCTGGTGTATTTCTATTCCAGTTTGACTTGAATAATAGGGCCGTAGCTCTTCAAACTGGAAGTAATCACAATCGATAGCCAGTGTTAATTTGCTTTCATGGCAAAATAAATTTTGTGGCTTGGAATGTCTTTTATTTTGTATAACACATGTAAAATTCTGTTCAGTTCAACCATTGTCTTATTTAATGAGTCTCATTTCAATCCGTCTAGCTTTAATGGGCATATTTTTAAAGAAATTTTGATTGCACTGACATTTCCTCTAATAAATGAAATGATCTAGACAAATTGTTTCTCTCAGGAGTGAGTAGCTCAGCCTTTTTATTTGATTTTGGACGCATTCCACAAAAAGCAAGACGCCCATTAAAAGACATGATTGGATCAAGCAGAAACCGGAATAGCAGCGACTCCTCTCCAACTGAGTGGTCTTCTGGTAATGGCAACAAACTAGTTTCCGAAATGCAGCTGAAGTTTCAGAGACAGCAAGAAGAGTTGGAAAGGTTAAAGAAAGATCTGTCAAGCCAAAAGGTAATCAAATTTTTGGACAAGGGGCATCAATGCAATAACATACCTGATGACAAGGAAAGTAAATTCATCCTTTCAATCATTTATTTTAATTAGTTGCTGGTTGTTACTAAGCAGCAGTGCTGAATGCACATGTGCATAAGAGTCTAAGAATAAGAGGTCAAGACATTTTTTCTGTCTGGAATAGATTACAATCCTAAACAAACTCTTAATTTGCATAGAATTCAACAGCTACTCTTTCATCTTTTCATATCTTGCTAAAACCAGTGCGCTTGCCAGCATCCCTGTGTGTAATTAAAGGCATTATCAATTGTATCTGCAGTTCCCCAAAGAACACTTGCTTTTGGATGTATCTGCTGCTTCTCTAGTTTGTATCTATAATCCCTACTTTTATTTTAAATGAGTATTACCACTAGGATATAATACATCATAATAAAAGGATTCATCAATCTCCACAAAGGACAGAGCCATATACTGTTGCCTCTTTGCTCGCAACTTGTAGAAGAAAGATCATGAGAAGATTCTACTTGTATATTCTTGTTTGTAGGCTTGTGGAAGGAAAAGACTAATCCAATTAAGTGAGACTTTCACTTGCATCTGAAGTCATGGTCACCACTTCTTACTGAAGTGGTTCCATTTTCTAAATCTGGCTCTAGTAACAATTTTTACTTATACATGCACAAGTCTTCATAAACAGCTGGAAGTGATGTTGGTCCAGATAGATATAACTGTTTTTCCCCCAACAACCTGGAAATCTTATCTTTCAGGTACGTAGGGCTACTCCAGTTGAGGGACTTGAGTATCCAGCCAGAAATACAGAATTGGATTCTGTATTTTCTGGGAGCCAAGAATGAAAAATGTATACTAATAGAAACTCATGGGATTAAGCAAATTTTACCTTATGTGCAAGTTTCTTTTTAATTCTCATCCAGAAATGCATCAACACTGTTCTTTTAAAAAACAAAAATATCAGGCTAGAGTCAGTCTTTTCCAAAAGAAAATATTTTTAAGAATCTTTTTTGTGAAAGGTAATTTTATGAGACTATCAGCATCAGCCTATCCGTGACCACATTTCTAACTAATCAGTTTAATACTGACTTCCATCTTGGGCAGAACAACCTGGTGTTTGGGTCTTGAACTGGTCTCTTTAGCAGTCACACAAGTTGAGGCTCTTGGGAACCAACAAATAATTAAAGAGGGGTACCAGAACTGAGGGAAGGAGAAAGATGACTGAATCTTTACTACCTGCTGCATGGGAAGCTCTTCTATCAAAATCTGTAGGATTTCTGGAAACTTTTCTCATAAGAAGCACAGCTTTGACATTGACATATAGTCACAAGTCTCTCTTTACCTGCTTTTATTCTAGGGAGTAAAATTTAATCTGCCAGTTGTCTCAGGACCCTTGGTTCAAACTAAGCATATGTCCACAAGTCTCCAAATTGCTGTGGACTTTCAGATGCATTGTCATTAGGTCCCAAAAGATTCATCCATGCCTGCATCTGTCATCATAGTCTGCAGGGAAGTAACAACTTAATTTCTCTCTTACCCTCCCGTCTTTGCAGATGCTTATGGGGATCCATTTCTCTGCTCCAGGCTTATGGTAGTTGATTTTTGTAATGAGAGAGGTGATAATCTATACCAGGTATATTTCTAGTGAGTAGTGAGCTCACTTTGCTTTCTTCAGGGTTTATCAGTGATCTGGAACAAGAGGAATATCATCCCTTGGCTTTCAGCAAGTGGCAAAAGTGAGTTTTCAGACTTTCAGATGCAAGTCCAAGTGTCTAAGAAATGAACCAGTGTAAATTTTCAATCTCTTCATATATCCTAACTGGCTTTACTTAGCATGCACTACTGTTTCAATGCTGATCCCAAGCTTTCTGCACAGTAGTTGCTTTTTGAGCTGGGAATTAAATAGTAAAACTTCCTGCTGGCAAGGTTGGGATTTCTCCTTCCAGAATAAATAACTGTTTTAACTTTGCCAGGTCAGCCAGGTGGGGAAGAAACCTAGTGTTAAAGGGTTTTCACACTTCCAGGGCTGAGGATTGCAGGTGGTTTGAAAGAAGAAATTACATTTCTGCAAAATAAGCTTAGGTAATTTGCCAATAGAATTCTTCAAGACTTTCTGTGAAGACCAGAATAACTCTTTCTTTCTTTTGGAAAGGTAGTTTAATTATTTGCATTTGCCTTCTCTTCAGGGATTTCTAAACGAACCCTAAAAAATTTCTTAGCTCTAGCACACATCTGAAGTATAAAAGAAAAGTGTATTGGTGTGTTTTGCCCTTTTTCCACCTCTCAGTTTTGGAATGAAGCTCTCTTGCATCTTGTTGAAATCCATAGTCTAAGATTTGTCTCTTAACAAGCTGAGTTTCAACCCTTGTTACTTAATGGACCACAACTGTCACATCCTGTTTCTAAGTCTGTCACTCACTACGGGTTGTGGTCTTTTACTTGGCTCAGTGGAGAGGTTTTAAGACTGTCATGATCAAGATGAATATCTAAACTCATTTAGAATTAGTGCTGTTTGCTTTACCAAAGCCACTAATTTTATTCCAGTTGTCAATTCATGTAAAGCATTTGAGGGCTTTCAAGTAATTATATTTTATTATGTAGTAATGTCTTCTTTTTTCCTCCCTTCTTTCATTTATTTATTCTTTTCAGGAACTTGTGCGGCTTTTACAGCAGACTGTCCGGTCTTCCCAATATGATAACTATTTTGCAAGCCATCTTTGTGATGGCGTTCCGAAAGACAAATTAGAGCTGCTACACCAAAAAGATGGTCAGATCTTAGGTTTCAACAACCAACTTGAAAAGTTAAATTTGGAAAAAGATAATCTCCAACAAGAAGTTAAGAATCTGAAGTGTAAAGTTGGAGAACTCAATGAGCAGCTGGGTATGTTGATGGAAACCATTCAAGCCAAAGATGAAGTGATCATGAAACTGTCTCGTCAACTCAGTGATTGTGAAGACAATCCATCCTCCCAAAGCGGAATTACTAACTCTTCCATGTCCTCTTCTATTAATAAGGAACTACAAGAGTTGGACAAACTAAAAGTAAGAGCTATATCTCTTTTTTTAGGGTAGAGAAATCCTTAGTCCCTATAAAATGTTTCACATTAGGATATTCTACCTGAGGAGAACACTAAAACCAGCAGTGTTGTTCTGAGCTAGTTAGTGTTAGGAGGCTTTTTCTCTTTCCAGTGAGGATTGGAATTTGCTTGTAGGCCTCTTCTATAGCTGTGTAATTTCATAGCCACAAGATTTCTGGTTGGTCTTTGCTACTACCTGTAGTAGCACAGCATTATCCAGTTTCCAGTAGTACTGAAAAAAGTTATTGGTATGGAAGAAGTGCTGTGGTAATCAAGGGAATGGGAAAGAGCTAGGTGCAAAAGGAAGTATAAAGGAATGGCAGAAGAGACAAATGGAAAAAGCCAGTCCATGGGATAAATGAGAGCAGAAACTCAGTGGAGGAAAGGGGAAGAAATCTTCTCTAGAATGGAAGAAAGCTCTCTGAGGTAAGAGGAAGAAGGCTAATTATATTTAGAATTAACAGTACTTGTCCTGTTGCTAGTGACCCACTGCTTCTAATTTTGTATGATGTTAGAGTGTTTTCAGGGGTGTACTTGGTAGCCGTGTTGGTCTGAGACAAAAAGACATACAAACAACCAGAACTCTTGGTTCCAAAATGATACCTTTTATTAGACCAACTGGAAAATGGCAAGAAAACTGTCCTTTTCTGCAAGCTTTTAGGATCAAAGTCCCTGAAACATGGAAGATGCTGAATTTCAGCTGTTTTGGATTTTAAACTTCATTGCAGAACAAAAAGGAAGTTTGGTTTGGTTTTGTTTTTTACCTCCCTGCTTGCCATCTGACAACTCCAGGGAAGGAATTCTACCTGATCAACCCATCAAAGAGCTGCTCAACACCACTCTCAAAATCACTCTCATGGTCCTTTAGGGACAGACTTACATCTTCAGCTCCCTCTGTGTAAAAATGAAGTTTATTTCCTACCAATGGGGACTTTTTATTAACTTGTACCATCTACATTTTTCCCAGAGCCTGATGAAGAGACTTTGATCCTGAAAGCTTGCAGAAAAGGACAGTTTTCTTGCCGTTTTTCTAGTTGGTCTAATAAAAGGTATCATTTTAGAACTAAGAGTTCTAGTTTTTTGTATGTCAGAGTGTCTTCAAGCATTATGTTAGCTTCCTAAACTACCATTTAAAAGCACTGGCTTGTCATTGGGTAAGAGCTGCTGTCTAAATTGATTGAGGTGGTTAAAAAAAAAAAGTTTCAGGTGTTATAACAAAAGAGAAAAAAGTGGGTATAGCAGAAGAAGAATTCTTGGAGAATGTATCTTTCTCTACTTCATCCCACAATGTTGAGCTTTGATAGTAGTACTTGCAACTAGGGATATTAGACATTGCCCAAGATGTGTATTTTCATGGTGGCTATCATGGTGGCATTTCTTGAACCCATTCCTACAAACTCATCCTGAGGATCTTGCCTCACCTTGCCTTACATCTGAGAACATAAGTTTTTTGTGTTTGTTTTGTAAGCCTGGAGAGTTTCTGGTTGGTGATACTTAAATGACTAGATCTACGATCATTACTTCTCGAGTGTTCTCTTGTACACTTTCTAGGAGAGTTTTGCTACATAGAAGTATTAATATTTAGACTTATGATTTTTCCTTTTTAACAACAGGACAATCTTCAAGGTTACAAAACCCAGAACAAATTTTTAAACAAGGAGATTTTGGAACTTTCTGCTCTACGAAGAAATGCAGAAGCAAGGGAGAGAGAATTAATGGCAAAGGTTAGACTAAAAGCTTGTTTACCTGTTTTGGAAGTGCCTTTAAACAGACATTGAGAGATGGTGAAACACTGAAAATGATCCTTTTTCTACTAGGAACTGCACAGCCACTTTCTTCAAGAATTCTACTGTGTGTGCACATGCACATGCTCACAATATATGTATTTATACTGCATAATGTTGAACTTTTTTCCAAAAAATTTCAGTCTGCTATGAGAGTAGAGAAGTAATTATATATACTGACAACTATCAGAGGAATTTTACCTACATGTTTCATTCTAATTGATTTCTTTGAACTGTTGTCATGCATGAAGCTAAGTAAACTATTGCACTTTTTAGCTCAACACTCAATTTTTGAGCACCATAATATACATTTCCATGCACAAAGCTGTGTTTCTTTCTTTTTGTTGTGTTACGGATACAGATTCTGAAATATTGTTGTATTTGCAGTTTTATGCTACATGCCACATCAAGTATGTGTTAATCTTGGTGCATAGATGTTTTCATAAGCTATGTTGGTGCATATTGATGTGGAGTATGTTTGTATATAGGTGGGTAGAAAATGTGAATACATGTGGTCAAAGTGGGTTTTTGGGGCCAGGTAGGCATGTAAATGCACATTAATGTTGGTTATTTAAGCAGGGTGTGTCTAGGTATGGAGAAGCCTTGCAGAATTTGGATGTTTTACCTGCAGTTTCTGTGATTGTTGTAGCCTGGTGTAGGGGCTAAGATGTCTAAGAGCAGTGGAAGTATGGGGTTAATTGCTGCACTCTGAAGGGGGTTAGTTTCTGGAAGAATGTACTCCTTACTTGACATCATCCCTGTTAGTATTGTTTCGTTATTATGTCCCTGATCTATCAGAGAACATACTTGTTTAAAGTTGTGCAATATCTGGTTATAAGGTTGTTTGGCCTCCACCTGCTAGTAGGTAACTACTGTGACATAATTGGATTCGCTTAACATAGTTTCACTTAGTTGCGTTTTTCAAGAACATAACTAGGATGTTAAGTGAGGAGTAGCTATATTTTAAAATGTGAAGTTCTCTGCCTTTTGCAGGCTTGACATTTATTTAATTGGTATCTCTTTGTTCATACATTATATATGCGTAATCCTCAACTGCCCTTAGAAGTCATTTGTATTAGTTTGTTTATTCTTTTTAAATATGGTTGGAGCCATTTTATGAGGTAAAATCTATTTTACCTTATAAAGGGGTAAATAGATCGGCTCAAATGTTCAAATCAAAAGAACACTTATTTTCCACAGGAACTTAAGTGTTTAAAAAAGTACCTTCCTAGTAGAGGTGAGCATATGGTATTCATAGTACCACAATGGGGAAAAAATCTACAACTCTTACTATATGAATGGCTTTGAAGATCTTGTTGCACAAAACTGTTTTCAGGTTGCAAATTTTGTGTCTTAAATTTTTGAGACTTTGTGGTTATTGAGCAAGTATCGCGTAATGCTTAATGCGATATTTATTTTTTGTAAATATTTGTTTTAAAAGAGTGTAGTAATTGTACCTTCTTTGTAGTATTCTAGCCTGGAGGCTAAGCTGTGTCAGATAGAAAGTAAATACTTGATCTTGCTTCAAGAAATGAAGACTCCTGTTTGCTCTGAAGAGCGAAGCCCTACCCATGATGTTATTGCCCAGTTGCTGGAAGATGCCTTGAAAGTGGACAGCAGTGAGCAACCAGAACAAGCTTTCTTTAAACCTCACTTGGTCAGGTAAATCTTGAGGCCACTTAGAAGGGGAAAAATAGCTGAGGGCTTATTTCATATCTAATAAATTCATTGTAGAAACTCCGTTCTGTTCTTGGGGAAAGTGCAGGCAGTAGAGCTTAAGTAGGAAACTTAATCTGCATTAAAGGTATATTAAAAACATCAGGAGGATGAACATGCAGTCCTTTCTCATCCTCTACCACTTAACCATCAAACTATCCTTTTTCCGAGTTTTGACTCTTGACTCATGTATATTGGTGGGTCAGTTTCTAACATCAAATGAGTAGCAATGAAAGATCTATATATAAGCAGATATCTACCTGAGCATTATTACATCAGTAAAATCACATAGTGGCCTTGTGAGCATGTGTGTGGAGGTTTCCTATTAATGCACATGAGTGGGTACAAAAGGAAGCAACAGCAAAATTATCCAGTATTTTTTAACTGCCAAATGCAGGTCAACCTGGCCCTAGGTTTCTGAGAATTTCCGGAGTGCAAACATGTTTCTATAAAATGTTTTCTCGCTCTCTTTACAGTGAATATGATATTTATGGGTTCCAGACGGTCCCAGAGGATGATGAGGAAGAGAAACTAGTAGCAAAAGTGCGAGCCTTGGATCTGAAATCCATTTCTCTTACTGAAAACAAAGAGATTTCCACGGGGGTAAAATGGGAAAACTATTTTGCAAGCACAATGAACAGAGAGATGGTACGCATTCCGGAACTGAAGAATCTTATCCGTGCTGGAATTCCCCATGACCATCGTTCCAAGATGTGGAAGTGGTGCATCACCCTCCATGTTAAAAAATTCAAGGACGGCACTGATCCTGGGTATTTCCAAACCCTGCTTCAGAATGCCCTTGAAAAACAAAATCCTGCATCCAAACAAATAGAGCTGGATCTCTTGCGAACTTTGCCAAACAACAAGCACTACTCTTCACCTACTTCTGAAGGGATCCAGAAACTGCGAAATGTGCTGCTAGCCTTTTCATGGAGAAACCCTGATATAGGTTATTGCCAAGGTCTTAACAGGTGTGAATTAACATGCAAAATTCAAGGGTTGTGTAGTGAAATTTAATTCAGCAAGATTAGGACTATACCTCCAAGAAAGTGAATTTTAGCCTAATTTAATTAGAGATCTTTCTCCGTATCTTAATTTGCGAATTTGGAAGCTATTTCAGTCTGTTTACTGGTCTTCGTTGGCTGTCTTGAGTGTATTTTAACAAATTACTTGTCCTTGTAGTGACAGGACAAGGATCATAATATGCTGAAGTTAATCCTCTTTCAAGTATGTGCACTAGGTAATATTTTGGGTATTCAGATCAGCTGACAAGTTGACGGAGCTTGATTTCTTTGGTTTAATTTTACTAAGAAAAATATCCATGCTAATAGCATATTGAATGAAACAAATTTGTAGATTAAGTTCTTTGCAGAAGAGGTAGAATTGGTAGGAACTCACACAATGAATAATGCTCTTAAGCAACTGAAAGTCACAGTTGCTTTGACTTTGGCCTTTTTTTTTTTTTTTTTTTTTTTCAAATGAGGCTGTGGCTAATAAAGGCCACAGACACTATCACTTGCTGTAGGGTATCTTGTATTTACAAATCTAGTCAGGAAATCCTGTCCCTGGTATTAGCAGTCTTAACTGAATAGTGAAAAAGATTCAGGAACAACTTTGTGCAAATAGATATTTAAGAGAAGAAGAAATGCAGAAGCAAGGGAAGGTTTGTCCCCTCAGTCCACTTTTGAAGTTGGCATTTTTCCGTGCTGACCATTTTAAAACACTTTGTTTAGGATGTTACAGTGCTACCTGGTGATGAATTGGAGAAATGGACATAAGAGGTTATGGGGGAATGAGGTCCATTTTGCTGCATGTGGGTGAATCGAACAACTTCTTGGGGAACAGATTTTCTAGCTGTTTCATAATTTAAATGAAATCTCCATAAACCAAAGGGAAAAGCAATGTACAATTTGTTTTATAGATTTGAAAAAAATGAACCAATTCAAAATGGACTGATCATTTCCTGGATCTTGATAGCTCAGGAAAAATATCAGTTGAAAATTGTCTAAATCGGGGATAGGCAATGTTTTTTGGCCAGAGTGCTGAATAAACCACAGTGTCTACTTTGGAAGGTTCCGGAGTGCCGACATGCCCAGAGCAGCTGTTTGCAGCCTCCCAGCTGCAGCCACCCCACGGACCCTGGTCTGCTTGCAACAGGGCTTGCAGCCTCCCAGCCGCCTGCTGGGAGCAGCCTGGGCTCCATGGCTGGCAGCAGCTGCTTGGAGCCTGAGCTGGCAGTGGTGTGCTGAGCAAAATGGCCTTGTGTGCCATGCTCGACACCTGTGCCCGAGGTTGCTGAACCCTACTCTAAATTGTACAGTAATTATTGCCAAATGAAAATCCAGGTAACAGAGTTGGGGGAAAATGGTATTACCAAATTTTAGGTTATTATGCTAGACAGAGGATAACTCAGCTGGTCAAGAATTAGGGTCTTGATTGCTCTATGAAGTAATGCACATTTGCAGAGGGCATAGGTAATAGTAAGAACACGTTCCGTTTCTCTCCTCATTCACCAGTGCTTAAATTTTAGTATAAGTTTAGATCCTGAAAATAATTGTAGTACTGTAACAGTGAACTCTTCCTGGCAGGTAATAAAGTATTGTTTGCAGGCAAGCTATGGTACTAATCCAGAATAGGAATAATCTGTAGGCCTGGGTTTCGGGCTAGAACAGGGGTGTGTAAAACATGGCCTGCCAACTGATTGCATCTGGCTCACAGCACTCTGCATGGGGCCAAGCCCTGCCCACTTTCACCTGGGGCAGCCAGTGCTGCGCACCTGCCCTGTGCCTGCTGACAGCATGGCCCTGGCCAGCCTGCACAGCTTCCTAGTAGGGCTGCCATTGCTGCAGCCACCCAGGTATTGCTTTGTCCCCTGTCTCCAGCAGCTCTTCCTCCTCCTGCCCCTGCTGTGCTGTTATGGGAAGCATGTAGCACAGGGAAACAGTGGGGACGTGGGGGAAATGTTCAGGCACCACATGGCTAACCAGGCAGGGGGAGGCTGCAGCCAGCTAGGCTCTGCCCCATTGTGTGGGGCTCCAGCTCCTTGTTACCTTCCACCCACTTGCCTGCTTAGCATGATAAGCAGTAACCTGTGGGCACGTGGTGCCTGGCATGCATCTCCAATGGCTCCTGCTGCTTCCGCATGCTACCTGCTGCCTGGAGCAGCACAGTAAGGGCAGGAGGAGGAGTTGTTGCTGGAAGTCAGGCGAGGAGGGTTGCAAGCCAAGCAGTACCTGGATGGCCACTGTGGTACTAGTAACAGCTGGGAAGCTGTGGGTGCTGGCTGGAGCCATGCCATCCACAGACGTGGGGCAGGCTCAGGCTAGACCACGGCATGGGCTGCCCCAGGCAGGAGCGGATGGGGTTCAGCCCCATGCAGAGCACCACAGGGGCAGCCATGGGCCAGATGTGAGAGTGTGGATGGCAGACTGCACCTGCTCACAATGCCTGGGGGAGCTCTGCATGTGTCCCCTGCCCATTCCTTTCCCCACCCCTGGGCAGCTTCTGGGACCTAGTACACAGGCAGCCTCCTCTTGCTATGCACATCCTCCACACACAATATAATGAGTAAAAGTTTTTTGTTTTTATGCAATTGCTTCTACACACTACTGAGGAAAAAAAAAATCAGGACAAATATATTTTTTGAAATACAGTTAAAATGTGTTATACTAGATATTTGCTTTTTAGTGTATGGCATTTTTTATCTATAACTTGTTAAAATGATATCTTCTAAAAGATTTTGTGTGTGCAGCCCTCAGTAGCTCACCAAAACTCGTTAAGTGGCCCCCCAGTCATAGGTGACATGTATGAAATAATTGCCCACTCCCAGGCTAGAAAGTGGTCAGAAATAGGTGCAAGAAACAGTATGGCTGAACTGGAATTTTAAGAGAGCATGCAACCTAACAAATTTGATTTTTAAACACCTAAGGATGTCAGAATTCAACAGATTCATAAAACTTAAGCCAAATGTAATATTTATTCTTTACTGTGGTTCCTTTTATTTTGTAAAGTCCAAGAAGCTCTCAAAGGTTTATATCAAAGCAGCTCTTCTCTCCTAAATGGAGTAAGGTAATCCATTATAGGGAATTTAAAATAATTAAGAAAATTTTACTTGGATAAACAAGAGTCAGCGGTTATTATTTGCATATAAAGAAATTTGATTTTTTTTTTTTTTTTATAGCTCTCCTTACACGTGCAAAACAGGAAAACCAGATATGTGGCTAACTGATGCTATTTTGTATACAGGTAGTCCTCAGACTTATGACACAATTGGTTCCTGAAAACCGAGTCTTAAGTCAAAACGTTGTAACTGAGAACCAATTTTCCTATAAGAAACAATGTTATAAATGGGGGATTGGTTCCTGAATCAACGCCTGATACCTATTTTCACTAAAAATACCCCAGAGTTTTGTACTTGATTAATTATAGATGTGTAATACAGCTACGTTAATGTATTTATAGTGTAAATATCAATCATATTGATTTGGAAGGACTTCTTTGAGGTGACTTTGCTGGCCTTTTTGAAGGGTTCTTGGCTGGAGTCTTCTCAGGAGTCTCGGCTGCAGGTTTTTCTGGAGTCTTGTCTGCTTTCTTAAAGAAAGTGCCCAAGGAAGTTTGGGCAGATGTTCTCCAGCAGGATGAGCGATGTAGCAAACTTGTTCGCTGGCATTGCATTGGATCAAGTGTTGTAAAGTCGAAACTGATATCATAAAGTTGAAACAGCGTGTCAGTTTATAAACGTTGTAGGTGTGAAATGTAAGTTGAGGACTGCCTGTATTACAAGAGCTGAGACGAGCCATGTTACTATCTTTATTGAAGGAACTCTTACAATTTTAAGCTAACCATTACTCTTCTGTAAGCCATGGATCTGTCATGCTAGTTGTTATGAGGCACTTAAGAACATTTAATATATCTTGTAGTCGCACCTTGTAGCAGTTCTTTTGTAATCCATTGGTTTCTTAAGAGTGTAGCTGTTTCCTGATTCATTGGTTAGCCAAGACTATGAAAAGGAATACATGAAATGTAAGTATTACAGTTAATAAAGAATTTTTACTTGCTTTACACAATAAAAGGTAGTCAGCAGCCTAGAGGATTTTCCCACAGCTTCTGAAACCTGAATCCTACAAGCTGCTTTGTATGAGTTGACCTGTGTACACACAGGTGCTCAGTTGACTTAATTGGAGCATATCTGCCACTAGACAGCAATTTTCAGGGACTGACACCAAA
This sequence comes from Caiman crocodilus, assembly GCA_030014935.1. Taxonomy (NCBI): domain Eukaryota; kingdom Metazoa; phylum Chordata; order Crocodylia; family Alligatoridae; genus Caiman; species Caiman crocodilus. The sequence goes on along the minus strand of JAGPOW010003364.1, from coordinate 34,047,294 downwards.
TTGCTGCTTGGAATGTTACATGATACCTTTCCTAGCTACGGCAACATTTTATTTTAAATACAAGAGGTCACGTAAGCTCACCAAATAGAAATTCAGAGGACATAACCTTATCTGGGTGAATTAAACCTTCAAATCATTTACTATACTATGCTTTTTTTCAAAACTTTTGCATTTACTTTTAGATTGGTAGCAATCGCACTTCTGTATTTGGAACAGGAAGACGCTTTTTGGTGTCTGGTAACAATAGTGGAAGTTTTCATGCCTCGTGACTATTATACCAAAACTCTGTTAGGATCCCAGGTATGTGTTATACCTTGAAAAATGGAACTAAAATAGAATTGTGTACTAACTGTGGCTTTGAAAATAAAATGGGAGATGATTTCCTCCTGCACAAAGCGGAGGTTATGGTATTTGGCTGATGGGTAACTCTTAAGAGCCTAGTATGGTAGGCCTAATGGGCCTCTATGTTGTCATAATCTGCAAGAAGTGAGCTGCTTTGAACCATGTACAGAGCTCTGTAAGTCTTTAGCAATAATAACAGCATGTCTGTCCTCTTTCTTTAGGTGGACCAGCGAGTGTTCAAGGATTTAATGAGTGAGAAACTGCCACGGTTGCATGCTCACTTTGAACAGTACAAAGTTGACTACACACTCATAACTTTTAACTGGTTTCTGGTGATATTTGTAGACAGTGTGGTTAGTGACATCCTCTTTAAAATATGGGACTCCTTCCTGTATGAGGGACCAAAGGTGAATTGCACAAACTAAATATTTTTTTCAGTTGTCAGATCATGTTATTGGGCACTGTGGTGTTGATATTACTTGTGGGGGTGGTTACACCTAGCAAGTTTGTTTAAAGAGCTGATCTGAACCCTGGATGGGCAAGGGTTAACTTATTAAAATAGCCAGCAACTGCTTTCAGTCAAACTATTTTGCATCTAAATTTTGTCATTGAAATTTGCTACATAATTTTAATTATGAAGAAGAAAACTCAGGCATTTATTTCTTTTGTGTAAAAGCAGGAGAGGGAGAAATGAACAAATATAATGAGTGTTTTCTGCTTAGTAAGGGCCAAAAACATTTATCATAATTTCATTATAGTTTCACAGTTGGTAGGGTCGGAAGGGATCTGAACAGATCATCAAGTCTGACCCCCTGCCGTGGAGGAAAAATACTGGGATTAAACATCCCCAGCAAGGTGTTCATCTAACCTCCTCTTAAAGACCCCCAGGGTAGGAGCCAGCACCACTTCACTTGGAAGTTGGTTCCAGGTCCTAGCCACGCTGACAGTGAAGTAGCGCCTCCTGATGTCTAGTCTGAATCTACCCTCTGCCAGTTTGTGACCATTATTAGTAGTCGCTCCTGGTAATGCTCGGGGGAACAGGGACTCCCGCAATGTCTGCTGATCCCCTCTGACTAGTTTGTAACAGGTCACTATATTTCCCTCCTCCCTCCCTGACCCCCCCCCCCCAGCCTTCTCTTGTGAAGGCTGAACAGGTTCAGGTCTCTTAGCCTCTCCTTGTAGCACCTGCCCTGCTGCCCCTGATCATGCAGATGGCCCTCCTCTGAACCCTCTCCATGCTGTCCACATCCCTCCTTAAGTGCAATGCCCAGAACACAATGCAGTACTCCTACTGCAGCCTGACCAGTGTTGCATAGACAGGGAGGATCACCTTGGACCTGCTTGAGATGCATCTGTGGATGCATGACAAGGTGCAGTTGGCCTGCCTGACCGCATCCCCACACTGTTGGCCCATGTTCGTTCTGGCATCAATAATGACTCCAAGATCCTTTTCTGCCTCTGCACTGACAAGGAGTCCCCCAGCCTGTTGGTATGCTGCTAGTTCTTCCTCCCCAGGTGCGGGCCCTTGCACTTGTCAGAATCAGGACTTATATTTTCCTTGTTGTGTAGTGGCTTTTATTTTAGTGTTGGAACTCTGAAATAAAGATGGCAGGAAGCAGAGATACTAGAAAGTGCAAATCTTTGCTGTAAGTGATATTGAACTGCCTCTGTCTCTACAGCAAATATTTGTTTTTGCACAGATGTTTAAACTGCATCTATAGATACTCATCAAGATTACCTAATCAGCTTCTCCCTTGGCCTTCTCTGAAGTCAGTGTTACTTTTACAGTTTATATCTCTTTTTAAAACAATTAGCTGAATCTCATGATGTCACAATGCATTTATGTAGAGTAGAAATGGATAAGCTTTCTGGATCCATTCCAGCATGAAGGGAGAATCCTTATGCATTTTCTGTTTCCTGCCAAAAACTGATTTCAGCAAATATTAGCAAAAGTTCAAGAATTTACTTGTCTCTTCTTTCTGCCACGTCTTGCAAGAGTTCAGATAATCCATGAACCAAGATACTGCCGTGCCAGGCAATGAAAAGCAGTGTTGCAGCTGTGTGGGTCAAACAGTGCACATTAATGTGAAAAAGAATGCTAATTAGTTTTATATGTGCATGTGACTGTGAATGTTACATTCAATGTAACATTATATATATTTGTTTACTATCAGGTAATTTTCCGTTTTGCCCTGGCACTTTTTAAGTATAAAGAGGAAGACATTTTAAAACTGCAAGATTCAATGTCCATATTCAAGTATCTTCGGTACTTCACTAGGACTATTCTTGATGCTAGGTAAGTAGTTCCAAAATGTATTACAAGTCAATGCAGGTTCCAGAAACTGATATAGCACTTCATTCATATTAGGCAGGGAGAAAAAATTGAGTTTTTAGTGCTTGGTTTGGACAATATCTTCTGAAGTTTACACAGAGTTGTAGAGAGGGCTTCATAAAAAGATGTTGAATACACACTGAATTATTTGGTGACTTTTTTTTTTAAAGTAGAATTACTTAAGATCCTATGAACTTTTTAAATATATTGCTAGGGCATGTTTGCTAAGACAGATTAATCTAAGACTGTGGCATTCTAACTTTTTTTCTTGCTTTTAAATTTGGGTCTGGTATTCTGACATTCCTGAAAAGTTCCAGTGAGGACAAATCTCAGTGTACAAAAGCTGATTACTATGCACTGAATTCTGTTTCTTTTTTAAATCCCACTCTGCAACTAACCTTTAAAACTTGTAGAAGAGTGCCACCTTGTGTAATTTAGTGTATAGAACTTTGGTCAGAGTACAGTGGCAGTGTGTGGCAGCTTACAAGACACTTGACTAAAAACAGACATGATTTAATTATTTTTTATACCATGGTTATACCTTTAATCATATATTTCATGATTTTATAAAATTAACAATGAAAGCACATGCAGAGTAATCACTGTTATGGGGGGGAGGGGTGTATATGTATTTAGTCTTGCACAAAAGAAGGCATGTCTTCCTAATCGTAGTACAAAGAACAAGAACCTTATAGGATTCCTGAACACTGAGCAGGATGGAAGAATTGATGTTTATTTCTTTCCACTAGAATATATTTCTGAGTTTTAAGCTGTTAACTAGATGAATTTTTATTAACATGTGCCTTTGTATGCCTTTGGAATAACAGACAGGATAACAAGTTGTGTACCTAATTGTTGTCTCAAACTGCTAAAAGTTACCTGGGGCACACACACGAAGCTACTGCAGAGTATTTTTAGACAAACTAGGAAATATTTTTTGTGTACCGACAAGTTGTGTAAGAATACCAGTGTAGGAAAATCTCAGCTTTTCAATAGGCAAAATGCATGCCCTCTTAAGAGAGAACCGTCTAAAATATAATTTAATTAATTATAATATAATGATTATTATAATTATAATAGTATATATTATAACTGGGGCCTGATTTAAATCACAGGCCCAGCTTGCAGCACAGCAGCTCCTTTAATCTTGGAGTCCCATTTCTCTCCACCACTCCCTCCCAATGCTCCCCTCCTCTACTGTCTGGTAGAGGTGCCCCACTGCTTGCTCCTGATAGCCAGGATGTAAATACCATGGTTTTAAATATGCTGTGATTTCTTTCTTTCTCTCTGTCTGTCCTGGGTGGCAGCAAGAGGCAAAAACCTACTGGCAACAGGACTAAGCAGTGAGTGACAGGGCTGACAGCCTGTCCACCAATTAATGGCAAGGGAGGCATATGGGGAGGAGGGAGGAAGACTCCAAGATTCAAGGAGCCTCCATACCACAAGCTAGGGCCATGATTTAAACCAGGACCTAATTATAATATAGTATCTTTCAGTAAAGGCTGGGTTCATTCAATGAAGAGCTGGAAAACACTACAAGAGGGGAAATGGGATGTAATAAAGATCTATCATCACAGCTGCAGATCAGCAAAATAGAAGTTAAATAACTTAGGCAAAGGAGCTGTTTCAATACCTTCTTGGTCTCTTGCAATGTAGTTCATTATTTATGGTCCCGGGGTCTCCCATTGCATTTTTTTGCAACCACTGATCTAGAAAGAACATTCAGGTGTAGTAAATGATGTACCCTGGTCTAAAACTCTGGTTATCCAAAGCTTGATTGCATCTCCCTGTCACTGGACTGAGGTGCTTAACACCACGGCACAGTATGGAATTTGCAATGGGCTTTGCAGATTGGCCAGCATTTAAGGGGTCATTCTTCATCTCACCTGCTCATATTGAAACTGGCAGCTCTTTAGTACTCTGTTGCAATTTCAGCACTTCATCCAAGACCCACCAAGAATGTTGGGGCAACACCAGAGTTGCATTTCACCTGCTGTACAAAGTACTTTACTGAATGCTATTTAAAGAACATGGATGTCAATGATTGTCTTGTAACTGTATGATCTTTCAGGAAACTGATCAGTATTGCTTTTGGGGATCTCAACCCTTTCCCACTGCGGCAGATCAGGAACCGGAGAACCTACCACTTGGAGAAAGTGCGTCTTGAACTAACTGAACTTGAAGCCATTCGTGAGGACTTCCTTCGTGAACGAGAGACCAATGTAGAAAAAAGGGACCTTATCAGTGATGATGAAGAAGACAACTGAAGAACTCGTGATTTATACTTTCTTGGAAAGGGTGGGGTGGGAAATCATGACCAAAGCTTATTGAGATTAATTTCAAATACGGTTCTTTTTTTTATTAATTCTTTAAAATGGAATGTAAAATAGTGGCACTTGGAAATATGCAGGACAGATTTCCAAACTTCAGCACTTTCCTTCAAAAACATTTTTTTGTATCGGAGGCCAAACCATTCTGTTTACAATAGTGTTCATGCAAGTGTGTATAGAGCACTTAGAATTTAATATCTGTTTGTCAGTTAAACAGCTGAGCTGCCAGTTGTTGTGCTGATGAATCCTATCAGTGCCTGCATGTGAAGCAGTAGTAGAGAAATCCTTACTCCTTAATTACTGAACATGGTTATACATTTTTATAGCACTCTGTATTACTTGGAATGATACCATTTTTCAGTTTCAGGAAGATACGTTTAAAAAAAAAAAGTCTGTCCTGTTAGGAATGAATGGACCATTCTTTATTTCAGCTGAGAAGGTATGGAATGAAGCACAGTAAAAGCAATTTTGCTTTTGCACTGCAGCATTGATGTGGCTAGCTAGACAGATTTTCTGTATATATACTTAAAATAGAAAACAAGTACCCTTTTATTTAAAGTTTTGGTGTATACTGTGATTACAATGCAAATCATAACACTTGTATTTATTTTGGACAGCTGTCTTTTTATATGATCACATTCTCCTTAATACAAAGGGAAATGTCCACAAGTTCTGTTATTTAATATTTCTCCCCTGGCCTCCCTACTTCTCCGTCCACATCGTCTCTAGAAGCAGCAGCTGTTAAGAAGGATTAAGTTCATCAGAATCCAACAAATATATTGCAGATAATAGTTCATATCAGGGGTTTTTGTTTTGTTTGCTTGAAGTCCTCCTCTTCTCCCTGTCCGGGGTCTGAAATAAATGAAATCTGAATTAAAAAAAAACCCCCAGTCAAGTGATTTCGTTTCCATGAAGCTTTAGCTTTTTTGTGTAATGGTATAATTTAAGGCTCTTGAAGACTAAATGCGGGTAGGAATTGATTAAAGATTTCTTAATTTGTGCAAAAATCTAAAACATACCTCCAAAACATGTGCTGGTGTGAAAGCTGCGCATGTAGCCCATGAGCCAGCTCAGTGAAACAGCCAGTCATCCACCTAATGTTGTCTCTGGCACTAGGACCATGGAAAGCTTGCTGAGCCCACCACTGTTATTTCACTTCTTGATGCACAATTAAACGAACAGTAACAGGACATAATGGATTTCTTTCTTGCTTTCTAAAAAGATTGAATATAGGATTCAAGCAAAAGCTCTCTTGCAAAAAAAGTTTTTCATTTCTATGGAAATATACAGGGAGGATTGATGATTAAAAGTAGTCAGTAGTGTAAGCTTGCAGAATTCTTCCATCTCCACTATTTTATTTTACTGAGAAGTGGATAGAGTTTCTTTTTTTCCAGAGCTACTTGTAGCAATAAACTTAGAATATAGTGGGGGGATATTTGCTGCTGCTTTCAAAAAATTTTTAAAATACAGCTAGTTAAACAGATCAGTTTTATAATTAGCTGACCTCTTCCAGATACCTAAAGAGAAGATGCAACTTATATAATGTGTCATTTCAAATAACGAGCAAGTTCTTTATGCTGACTGGAGAAATCAGGAATGATGATCTTCAGAAATATTTCACTTGTGTTCAAAACTTTCTTGCATATAGAGTAAAATTCCCCAGTTATTCTTTCTCTTGTACTTGAATTTAGTAGGTAGCCTTTTCATATTATTGCATATACATGTTCCTTTTATACTCACAATTAGAATCACTATATAAATATACCTTTTTCTTTAATTTCTAATTATATGCTGGCTGTTCAGGGGAGCTGGTCTCTAAACAGATCTGTAATGTAAAGCTATTATTTTCTTTTCAAGTGTTAAACCCATCCATTCCTAAACTTGTTTTAAGCTGCTCTTTAGAATTGCTGCAGTTGATTTGGATAGTTCAGAAGTATGTAGATAGCCAGTTTTTACTAGTCCACCACTCCTGGAGACTGCTGTTTTGAGCCTTGATTACAGACCAGTTCTGTGATTTTTTTTTTTTCCCCTCCCTCCTCCCAAACTGATCACATTAAAGCCCTCAGGTTATGAAAAGAAAACTGTATGCTTTGGAAAGCTGCTCAGGAGGTTCTCCAGAGCTAACAGATATACTGAAGAGGGTATTGCTTACAATATCCTAAGTCCTTCTTGGGAAATAATGTTGCTGATTAAACTTATTTTTTTATTCCTGCACGTCATAAAACACTTTGTTTATTCCACAGTTTTTACATGTGAGTAACAACAAATAAGGTCCCTAACATAATCATAACTTGGAGTAAATTAATATAAGATAGTTACAGTAGTTAAAAGGTGTTGGTGACTTCCTGGAAGTCTAGTGTCTACATCTCACTTCTCATCATTACCGGTGCCTTGGACAGAAAGGCAGACAAAAACCTAAATGAGCAACAATGACGGCTTTTATCAGTGGCTCTCCCTACAGAATGGAAGTAAGGAGTAGCAGGAACCAGCTTAAGAGAAATATTGCTTTGTTTGTGTCTGCTTGTAACTATTCTGTGAGCAAATAGTGGGTTTCTGGTGCTTTTTTACTCCGGCATCTTTGAAGAGCACTAACTCAGTTTATTTAAATAAACATGCAAGTTACACACACTCAGTATTTGATCAGACAAATCTAAACAGAAATACAGAATGACTTGGTGACTTTCAAAACTGGATTTTATAGACATGAAATGATAACATTTAGGGATAAACTGTCAAAGCAGTGCACAAAGATTGTGCACTGCACACCTTCCACTTATTGGAAATTTTCCCATTAATGAAAACAGTAGGCACCAAATCTATATTTTGTATGTGTAACATCCCATTTAACACTTTCATGCATCTTCACTACAATGAACACTCTGGACTTTGTTAAAGAATTTCATGATTGTTACATACACGCAAGACCTTTCTTATGCACAGCACCTCATATGTACGTTATGTAAACCAAACCACTAAGATAAGATCCTGAAAACTATTCTTCCATCCTTATACCTGTATGCATGGTTATTTTCTGGTATATTAGACTTAAATATGGTGCACTACACATCTACCTATTAGTACTGCATGGTGTTCCTGTTGCGCCTGTATATACAGTATT